>LPNX010933972.1:67723-108341 GCA_001517045.1 Pseudotsuga menziesii
GGCTTATAAAATTTCATGTTGGTTAACCACTAAACATTGTTATTATTAATGTAAACTTAATATTAATGATAACAGTAATATAAACTTTAATATTAATAGTAATGTTAACTTAAGAACTAACATTAATTTTAAAATTAATATTCATATTAACATGGATGTTATTCTTAACATAAATGTCAATGTTAATATTATTGTTAACACTAATATTAACGTATATTAACATTAAAGGTAATCATAATGTTTTTTTATGTAAGAAAATTTATATTGAGGGATAATTTTAGGGGCAAAATTTAGCCCATGGGCCATTTTTCCATATTTTTCTCGAAAAAACGATTCACCATTTGTCATTTTTTGAATCCCCGTTTCACCCAATTTAGATGGGGTAAAAAAATTTCACCCTAAATATTGCCAAATTATTATATAAACGATATAAAATCCTTGGAAATTTAAATATTTTTTTTAAATATTGCCAAACATTTTATAGTTGGTGTTTTAAGAATTTGTAAGATTCGCCAACATTTATACACTTTTAAATAAGTATGGTTCCTTAAAATCATCCATGTTTATAATAGCTTTCATATGTGCATTACTACACAGAACCGGAGATCCTCTGATACTACAAAACCCCATAAACAAACAAAATATAATTCTAATCCTTCAAGCCCCCAAAGACACCCATTACAAAACACAGAAACATGTTTACCCACCCGATAACCTAACGTGTGTGAGACCACTTCCCTTGATTGCATACTCAAAAAATCATAGCATAGACACTAAATAAAAATACATAACATAAGGATCCAGAGAGATAAGCCACCTGTGAAGAACAAATATTCCTTAGAAACCACACTTCCCTTCCATATAACACAGAAGATCCCCATCTTAAGCCACCATCATCCCACCCATGCTCCTCGACATGGGAGCGGATAGATGGATCTCCAAAGCCTCTAGAACCGCGCCCATCTTTGCATTAAGCATGCAACTCTATGTGTGATGAGCCTTCCAACAGGGGACCAATATAGTATCCCCCTCTTATTTATCGAGGAGTTCCCACAGAACATGGCCAATGAGTGTTTGATCGCCTAGAATAGAGCGATGGTTCTTTCATAAAGCCCTAGATGGGTTGCATTATTTCTAGGGTCCATGACCTAGTCTTCAATCCCCTTGATTTCATAATTAAGGACCTCTTCATCGAGCTGCACCCAGAGGCTCTCCTCAATACCACTAATTTGAGCTTGCACCTTAGAAGGAAAACCAAGATGAAAGTACTTGGATTCCCATGCCACCCTCTTTTGAGCCTGCATGATATGCACACAAACACCCAAGGGTTGATTGGACCTAGACCAGAAAGTACCCTTTCCTTTTCTCCCCCCACCATGGAATTCCCTTGATCCATGCTTCCTTCAACTCACAACATGATTACCAATAAAAGCCACCACCTCAAAACAAGAATCAGGTAAAGAGAACCACTTAACTACATGGATGTCGCATGAGCTGACATAAATAACAAATTCCAACTTTACATAATGATTGCTTGAGTACCATGATTGAGCTCATTTTTCCTCTCGTTCTTCCCTACCATAAATTCATCCCATAATGGACCAGATCCATCACAACCCATATTGGTCTCCCATCCTACGAACATCATGAGAGAAATGACTCCACACACGAAACTATTCCTAAGGTTTAAAGGGATCTATCCAATCCCACCAGAACACGACTTCATCATACATATTAAACCACGTACACTTGTCTCACCTATGGGCTAGCATGGACCCCCGCGTGACATGAACCGCTTAACTATCCTTGTTTGTGGAAATGTATGGACTACACGCTGCTCCAAGTGTCTCATTAGTAAAATTCTCCCAGACATTATCGACGATCATCTGATGGAACTCCATACTTGCATAAGCTAGAGTGTCCACCACCTTGTTTCCTCCATGCCTTACGTGGCTAAAAGATCATCCACATGTCCTCCTTACTATTTCTTTAGCCACTCGAACCTGTAATCCAGATGCCAGCTCGACGAGACCTTAGAGTAAGACTTGTTGTTGTGTATTCTCTTTTCCATTCTAATAACCACTTGAGAATCGCCTTCAACCACCAAGGGGAACCAATCCTGCTGCTAAGAAACCCCAAGCCCTTAAATGAGACCTTCCAGCTCCGCAAAATTGTTTGTTTCCTGACCATGGCCACCATAGACATGGATTTCATCACCCCTTCATGGTCCGTGATAATGAACCGAATCCTGACTTCCCAGGATTTCCCTTATAGGCACCGTTAAAGTTCAACTTGAAGCAACCTAACGCAAGAGGCTCCCAATCCTTCAGGTTAGAGACACTAAGGAGGAGTCTCTTGCATCGACCCCTTAATACCCCAATCCTTCAATATGAGTTTGTCCATCCCCTCGGCTTTTCAATCTGCTTCCTTCCAGGACCCGAGCCAAATTGTTTCTAATATCCCCACTTGGATGGCATCCCACACTCTGTTTATAGTATGCGCGACATCCTTGAAAATATGTTGGTTGCACTCTTTCCACGTTTCCCAGACCACAAAAATTGGGAAGATGCACGAGATTCAGTTGACAATCACATTTGAAAAAAAGTTCTATGACCAAGTTTTCATAGTGAGATCTGGTCTCCCCTTACTTCTATCAGAATGATGAAAGAGAGAAGCGCCTTTATCTAAGAGAGAGCTAAAGAACAAAAGGTAATCTTAATGTTAACAATAATATTAAGTTAATATTATTATTATTATTAGATTAAAAAATTAACATTAACATTAGCTAACATTAGAAGTGAAGTTGTTGTCTTATCACATAGTTAAAAAACGTTCTCCAAAACATATGTTAAAATTTATTTACAAAATTTATTTACAATTATAATTGTAATAGGAGTATTTGGGAGCCTTGAATTTATTTATGAATTTAAAATACAATTTTAATGATAAAAAATTGCAATTTAGCTTAAGGTTCTACATTTATATCTAAATGATATTGTCAATCAAATGTTATGCAAAATGTTGATGTTTCTTAATGATTATATATCATTGAGATGTTCAACTTGGTCAAGTTGGTTAACTATGGGTGACCATGTTTACTATTATTTACAATGGGTTACTATGGTTATGGTGCATTATGAAATCCTAAGTATTATATATACAACAACAAAATATGGATATTATTATATAAATACCATAAGGTTAATAAAATTTTGTATTATTTTCAACATAGAAATAAAATTGTTAAACAAAGTAAGTGATTTTTTACATAATTTAAGGTCTCATAAATCAAATTTGGGAATTCATAACTATCATTATATTTGATAAGAAATATATAATTCCATTCTAAAAATTAAAGCTTAATTTATTAACATTGTACTCTTTCATACATTTAAATTAAAATATTATAAAATAATCACTAAATTTATTTTTAGTATAAAAATTGTTTAATTGATATTGGAAGCTATAGAAATTTTTTAGAATATTTTGTAACAAACCTAAATTACTTAAGTAATTTTTAGAGAAATGGGGTAATTTTTTTTTTAACTTCTTCTCAACAACTAGAAATGTTATTCTTAACAATTGCATGGAATTAAAATTAGTACATTCTCCATGAGTTGTTAAGTATACAATTTTCATCATATGAACTTTATTAGCTTATTAGCATAAAGGTAAGGTAATTCAAATCAACTATTTGTTTCTTCACTAATGAACACTTATAAACCAAACTTGTTATACTCAAAATAATTTCACTTTAATTACATTCTTACATATATGAAAACTTCTGTTTTAATTCCCTTAATTATCATATCATATATAGTCTAAACTTTATGACCAACCAAGACAATGTATATAAGGAGAGTAGCCCACAAGGTTAACCATTTAAATTATTAATATTTTATTTGTAAATTATGGCCAAATATCATATGGACTTGGCTAATAATTTACAATCCACTCGATTTCTTAGAGTACTTATTATTCCAATGTATCAACTTACTCTTTCAAACCGATTACTGCTTACTTCTGTAAAGTAAGTTCTGAATGATAACTTCTTATATCTAAAAGTATAATATCTTTAATAAGAATACCATAGTATAGTAATGAATGAACATACATCTTTATCATCATTAAATAACATAAATATAATTCTTTTTAGAAGCTTCATATCTACAATCCAATTAACCAAAATATAAGGTAGAATCAACCACCATATTTTGCTTATGCATGTGTTACCTACTTAATCTAAACCAACAACTTCCTATTAAGAAGAATCACTATTTGTATTTTAAATCATTTGAGGGTTAAGGTAACCTTAAACAACACTTTACATCAACTAATTTACATCCCAGACAAGGCTTGCAATGGTTAAATTTTTTCAACATTGAATTGAAATTTTTTAGGAAACATAATTACTCAACTTCATGGTCCATACTCTTAGCCTCCACACATGTAACAATAATTAATCAGATAATACTATACCTCTTTTAATAACACTCAAGAGGATACTTGAGTCTGATCATAATATACATAATTTATTTATGATAAAAAAAAATTCTCAATTTATGCATATGATATTAATGTTTGATTGATCAATTAAGTACTCTTCCCCCAAAATATTCAAATCATTCTTTGATAATAAAAGGTTACTCTGTTCACATTTCGGAAAACTATTCAGTATCTCTTTGAAAGATATAATGTTTACATAAACATATATTTCAAACATTATTTGTAGTTAAGGATTACAAATACAAAAGAATGTAGAAATGGAAAATCATAAACAAGAATACTCACACGTGAGCGAATGTAATACTCCAAAAATTCGTAAAAATTTAAAAATTTTCCTATGACATTAAATGTTTGCAATCATCACTACTGAGGGACATTTAACTGTTAACAGTTAACATAATCAGTCTTAAACTAGAACTGATTCCTTTATTAAATTCTAGATCTGCACACTTAAATATTTGCTTCCATAAATCATTATTAAAGATTTGATTTTGTAGGTTATGATTTGGAACAACATGAATTGAAACATTTGTTTAATTAATAAGTGCTAAAGTTTGTTTTACTATTTGTGAAAATATGAAGGAACTTCAGTTGAGTCCGAGGCTTACTTAACTTTTTAGCTAATGCAATGAAGTGATGCTTATTTTACACGTCTTTTACACGTAAGATGTTTTTTAACCAGTTTTTGGATCGAGGATACTATCTCAACTAGCATAAAATAAAATGCTAGTATAATTGTTTATTTTAGAGCTTTGATCAAATTATGGAGGTATCGTTGAACTGTATATTTACGTTTTATTTAATTTCATGTAAACATAAGTAATTGGAAATCTGAACATAAAGCGAGATGTTTTCTACCTAACTTCGACTATAATTGGTACATCAAACTTTCATTTATTTACTATCAGTTTAGGTCCTGTATACCATTCTAGAAAAAGATAATTTGTATACGAGGTCATTCGATACCTTATTACTTGATATCATGATAATACATAAGTGTTTGTCCCAACAATATACAAATGTTAAGTAAACTAGGAAAAACCTAAATCTAGGTATATGCATAAGGTATAATGATTGATATTCAGACATGAAACTAAAGACTTAGTGCAGAAGACATTCTATTAACTATTTAAGTACTTACTAGGTAGAAATGCAATAATAAGAACATTATATCATTATCAATAGTATTATTGCTTGTGTAAAGAATGAAAAGATCATTCCTACAAAATATATCCAACCTAACCTTCAATAATCTTTATCTCACAAGGAGATATCAAAATCATTATTACCCTATAATAAAACTAAGTATTAATACTTATACTAGGAATCAAGCTCAAAATCTTTATATACTTGCAAGCTTACACACATAAGTGTTTTTAACCAATATATTATCATATGTTTTCTACACGGTCTTTTACAAGTCCTATAGTTTATCATAAGGTGTTATTTATGCCGTTAATAAGGTTAAAGAATTTCCTTGCATAAGTTCTTACCCATTTACATGGTTTATAAAATATAAATGCAAACCCTAGTTTAAGCGAAGATTATCTCCAATATCATTTTCCTTTAAGATTATAACATGCATATTATAATATGAGATATTATTCTATTGTTGAAAGTGTTATAACCAAGTTTTTATCTAAATGCTCATTACTTGCACGCTGCTCCAAGATTCTCTCAAAACTATAGAGTTAGACCCACCATTCCGGACGTATTAAACTGCACGTGGTCGATGAATATTGGTTAGGTTTTATTGACTTTGGAGGTTCACTATATAACTATCCTACGCCCTAAAAATTTGCACTTTACCTATCTTTTTCCCATGGTAGAGAGGAAGCCGCAGGATTATTGCCTCATGGCTTCACCGTTGTTTTCTGCTGCAAGTGAGAACCTCCATTGTTGTGGCTTACCTTTACCTCTGAGAGTCGTTATCACCTTTTCTATTCTCTGCATATGAGATTCTGTGTTTCCATTCCTTATCTGTGTGTGTGTGTGTGGTCTTCATCGCCATTACTTGGCCTCTGTGTGGGATTTCCTTTGGCACTTGTGCATTGGTGGACTCTATCTGAGTTAAATAGTGTGCTTTCAGTTTTTTTGTGTTCACCGTGGTTTTGGCTTTAGACTTGCACATTTCTCGTTGGGGTTTTCTTGACATCAGCTCCCCTTTTGGCTCGATGTACCCTTTTTCGTGGCTAGGGTCTGTTCATGTTACCATTACGGGGCCAAGATCAACTCTTCAAGTAAGAAGTTTTGTTTTAATCAAAATTATAACTCTTCTACAGTGTTCATAGATTTATTACCTTGGTTACTTGTATGAGTTTAACATTCAGTGGGTTTCACTTGTGCAGGTTTTTTGAATTGGATGTTGTGTGCTGGAAAACACTCGAGAATTAAATGCAAGGAATCCACACTTCGTGTCCACCCTGGTAAGCCTCGGTCTTGCCTGAGGTTTCTCCTACAATGGTTGTATGGGGTTTGGTTGTTACAGTTCGCTTGGGTTGAAAATGTTGCTCGGTCGTGGCTACAATGTAGTCTGTTTGTTTGGAAGGTCGTTTGGCCGTGGATTAAAGAAATATTTATGAGGCTTTCTCGGTCATAGCTTGATTTATAGAATTTGTATTTTGGAAAGGCTTTTTAAGCCGTGACTTTTCTTGTAAAAAGGCCATTAGGCCGTAACTTGTATGGAAAACTGTCGAGGTTTTTAATAAATTAAGTTAGGGTTTAGAAACTATTTATATTTTGAATAAGGTCTAAGCTTATTGTTTTATATCTTATATAATTAGTAATATATATATACTGTGTTTTTAAGAAATACGATGGGAGGCTGCGAGATTTATCTATTTTGGTTAATTTTCAAATTCTTGTTTAAATTTTAATTTAAAAGAAATTTGTTTATTAAGGCATAATTTTCAATTTTATTTAGCAGAGGAAAGTTCAAAACGTTGGTTTTAAAGCAACATTTAACAGTTTTCAATATTGTTTCTGCGGAAGGCTTATTTTAAACTGTGTATTTATAAATTAGATACTTGTATTTGTATAAATGAATAATTTATGTTTGAAGTAAATATGAGTAGAACTGTATTAACCCTTCTCTTGAAAAGGAGAAGGAAACGAAGGTCATAAATTCACACTTTCTCCAAATTAGGGTTTTTATAAGATCTTAATTACTTTTAAATATTTAAAGAGTTTAATATTTAATGGTAATGTGTTTCAAGTTTCATTCTTACTTAGATTAGTAATGAAATTATCTAAGTAATTACTAGCCTCATTTTACTATTTTCTTTAAGTTAATCCTGCTTCTTTATTTTTCTATACTTGTAATGTTTTTAATTCCTATAGTATATTTATAATAAATAGGCTTATAGCACTAATCTATTTACCATGTAAATAAGAGCACAAACTCTATTTTTTTTTAGATTCTTGTGGGAGGCATTTTTGTTTATTTTTTATAATAATGTACTCTGTCTATGGAAAATTTCTGAAATAGAAAATATTTCTTCTGATGAACCCTATAAAACCTATAGAAGGTAAATAAACACATTCCAACATACTTCATTTGATTATATATCAAAATTTAATCTAACCTACTATACTAGAGTAGTACCTTCAAGAAGCTGTGGAAAAATACAGTTTGGTATTTTTTTTTATCTATCAGTAAAATTGGAAATTTCTCTAATCATTTATCCTAATCTATTTCTAATCCTGAATTTGACTATCCTTTCATAGTAAAAGATTTCATTCAATAATTATAATAACATAAGAACAGAAGCATAACATATTATTCCCTAAGTTCAATCCTTCTTGATCCTAAATATGCAAATAGAAATTAGAAAGAACATGTAGAACCTGGAAATGTAGAAGAGGATACAACAACTTAAGGAACCAGTTCCTCCCAACCAACTACTGGAGATAGCTAAACTGCAAATCTTAGGACGCCTGATCCTGTCTACTGGTTTGCCTGGTTGAAGTACTCGGTGAGAGATCTGGTTTAGTAAACCTCTGCAACTCTACTAAGTATTCAGCAATAACCTGTTCTACTTGTAGTAGTATGAACTCAGCTTAAAATAGCTCCACTATTTCAAAACTTCAGCACTTTTCACTCAAAGAAAACTTCTGCTAGTCCCCTCCATCGAATTTTCTTATGCACTAAATTCACTCAGAATTTTCACAAGTAAAGAATGAGCAGCCTCAACTGAATTCAGTGGGAATTTTTATTACCATGCCTAGGTCTTTTGGGTCAGTTTTCACTTAATGAGCCACCTGCTCTTGTTCCACTTTCTTGGGGAACATGACCACAAAAATAGGGAATTTGCCTCCTGCAACAACTAGAAGTAGTTTGAGGATGCTGCCAAGTGTCAATCTGCTCTCAACCCAACCTATTCCACCAAGTGACCAGTAAAACACTCATTTAACATCCGCCTTAAGTTGTTGTCTCATCTTTAATTTACTAATTAATAAAATATTCAGCAATTGCATGCAATTATCCTTGACCCCATTTGGTCATTAATTACAAACTTTATAATAAAATTATAACATAATGTCTCTTAAAACATAAAATGTTTTTTCAATTTGGGGCATGTGACATTGAAATTCCATCCATGCATCTCAATCCAAATCATTTAATTATACACATTAAACGATGAGTACTTAACTCATTTCATAGACATGGAGGCTAAAGGTGACTGAAGCATTGACTTCAACTTTCCTCCTAACCAATTGTTTCTCTATCTAGCGTATGTTTTCTCATTGAGAGGACACCCCCAAGCTAGGCATGAATCCACTAGGTATAAATTTCACTTCACAGAGAGTCCTACATCCCTTATTTATCATGGTAGATTAAAAATATATTCTTAATCATACACAAATCCTACCTATTTTGCATTTATTTTTAACAAACAAAAAGGTGAAGCTATACTCTTTCGCCACTATACTCAAGGTTACACACCCACAAGAACATGTTGATGTATTTGTAACTTCAAAATGTATTCACTCATATATCTTATGTATTGTACCCTGATGTTTATTTCGGGAAGTGTCTGTAATGTATTTGAGTCATGTCATGCCCCGATGTTCCTGTAGGGAGATTCAATAATGTAAACAAGTCATGTAATGTCATTATGGGTCACCCTTCTATTGATCAAGGGTTAAATTCCCCACAGTTGTTGGGCACTAGGGTTATTAGACTCTCCTAGAGAAGTAGTCCCTAGGTGAGTTAATGTAAGTCGGGTCATTAGTACCCCACATGTGGTTACTCGAGCCTACATAAATGAGTTAGGATTACTCAACCCTACATAGCAGAGTTAAAGGTTAAGTGAATGAAATAATATAAATAGAGAGTGAGACTCTCTATTTATTACACACACACACTCACTCACTCGGGTGCATAAGTGATAGAGAAGAAGTTGGGATCATAGAAAGAGACTACTGTTGTCTGAAGATCATCTTACTATTTTTGGGTTTTACTTTTGGTGCTGATTCTATCTCTGAGGAAGTTGAAGGGTTTTCTCCTTTATGGTTTCCTTGAGGAAAATATTTGTGTCTCTTGTCTCTTGTGTTTAATTGTTGTACATGTTATTCTCTTAGATAAGATACTAAGATAATGCTAGCTTGAATGATAAAAATCTAACATGGTATCATAGCTAACCTGAGAAGAAGAAATTGTGCAGCTCCTCGACTTCCTTATTTCTTTGCTTGCTCCTCGTCTTTGTTTCACCTGCTAGGGTCTTGAGAAGTTGTCCTATATTTGGGTCGGTCAGAGAACTTGCATCCTTCAATCTGATCTGGACTTTTGATGGCTGTCCATGATGCTCCTTCTTGTGTTTCTCCTTCCTCTTCTTATGCTTTTCTTTTTCGGCTTGTGTCGGCACCTGTGTACCTGCAACAGTCGAGTCGGGATCTTTGGTTTGTGGGATAGTGGTTGATGGTTTCTCTAGTTGGGGAGGTGGGATGATTGCTACTTCTGGTTGTTTGGATGCAGCTGGTTGCGGTGGGCCTTGGTCTGAGTCAAGGGATGGTGGTGGTGGCGGAGATGGTGGTGGTGATGGAGTAGGTGAATGGTCGGGGGTGATTGGTTTGGGGGAAGTGTGGGTGAGTGGTGGATTTTCGGAGCGGGGAGGTGAGTCTAAGTCAAAGAACATTTGGTTAATCTATTGGGCTATGTCCTCCTCATTTTCTTCTCCTCCAGTTGGGGCAGTGGCTGGTAGGTCGGCTTGAGGTACGGTCGGAGTGATAGTTGATGTCTGACGTGCAACCACTTCAGCTTCGTTATCGGGATTTTTCTCGAAAGTTGATGTGATGGTTGCAAAGTTTCTGGATTGGGCTTCATGTCCTCATTGGTATCCATCGACTGTGAAGAGATGAGCTTTTGTGGATTTCTTCTGGGCCGACGTAAATATCTCAGGCAGTTTCTCAATGAATGCCTGCAAATCTCTGTCTTTGTTGAATTTGGCCTTCACCATTTTCGACATCACCACATGGGGAAAATCCCCCCTCAAGATAGGACAAGGCACAAAATTTGAAATATGTCTTCAACATATCTTCATATTCACTTTAATTAGCTGACTGAACTTCTTCTGGATGAAGGACTTACTGAAGAAATCATGAACTCCATGATCATGCGCTGGAGTGTAGAACCTGCAAGAAGGAAGAGGAGAGACTCCTTGTATCTCATCAACTGATGAAGTAGGAGAATTATATGAATGCTTCTTTCTATTGTCAAACTATGATCTGCAAACATAATTTGAAATGGAAAAGAGATCTGTGCATGCTCCTTTCCAAAGAGTACAAAAATTAAGACAATTTATTTCACAGCCAATTCCTTGAATAGCTGCAAAATTGTGATGTGAATCACATGTCAATATTCCAATCTGATGTAGCACCTGTATAGATCTGATATGAGTCTGATAAAACTCTAATATATCATAAATATTAACATATGGAACAGCAAGGAGAAATTCTTCAATGGCTCCATGAGGATATAGGGCTAGACTAGGAAAATTATGAGCAACTCGGGAAAACTGATAGGTGTAAAAATCTGAATGATGGATGGGCATAATATCTGAACCATAAGTGTTTAGAACAGATCCAAACATGTTTAATATCAGTCCATATATGGCTAAGTTCATGGATAACCAGCCACTGAAAGTTAGGAAAGACTTCAAATCATGTAAGATAAAAATCACTGCATAAGAGACCAATGAGGAATCAACTAGTGAGCTTGGGATTTGTATAGTCTTTGGATTATTCAGAGGTATGGTAGATGGTATGGATGGTGGTATTATATGTGTATCAACCTGCAAATATTCTTCTAAATCAGAATCCAAAGGATCACATATAAGCATATCAATAGACTCATGGGAATATACTGGTAATGAATCCTCTGTATGAAAGGAGGAAAGAATGAGATGTTCACAATCTTCAAGAAGGCTCTGAATATTGAAGACAAGAACAAAGGAGGATATGCTGAAGCACATGAGATCAAGTAAGGTAAGTGGTATGACACAAATAAGGCTTGATGTGGCTAAGCAAACATCCTGTAAGTCACTAGGTTGCACACCATCAATGATAGAGGTATGCAAGAGGTGTAAAGAATCTGGCACATAGATCTCAGAATATAAGATAGGAGATTAAGAGAAAAATGAATGGGTTATAGGATCATAATCAATATCAGCAGCAGCTCCATATGTTACTTCTTTTTCATCAATAGTATCACAAGAAGAAAAATCACCTTCAAGAGACACAGAAAAATATGGCTCTTCAATATTTGCTTCTTCATTGAAGGAGGAAGAATTCGAATGAATGAGGGTAGCAGCAACATGAACTGCATGAGAAACTTCTTCATCATGATCAACTTCATTAGAGAATGTAGAGGCCAAAAAATCTTGAGAGAGAGAACAAGAGGAGATGCTAGGTTCGCTCCATGCTTCATCTTCAATTTCCTGCAAACCAAAATCTTTGTCCAAAATTTTCCAAAGCTCAAATGGAAATTCAGAAGAATCTATGAGATGATATATATTTGGAGACATTCCCAAACACACAATTCCATGAGCTCTATCACAATTATTTATACAATCAATCTTCTCTTCATAAGACTCAGGTTCACTCAATGCACCAATGGAGACATCAAAGAGACATTGCCTCTTCAAGTATGCACTCATCTTTGGCTTCCAATCAACATAGTTGAAAGGATATAGTAGAGGAAATTTTGAATCCATATTGAATTTGTTGATATGCTCTAGGAGATACTCTCTGCAACCTGCAAAAACAAACTAGGAGAAAATCTTGTAAGTTAGACAAGCTCTTCTTCAAAGAGGGATAGGAGACTGGAAGCGCTCCTCAACTCTGTAGAGCTTGATAAAACTTGTAGCTCTGATACCATGTAGAAATAATATATCAATGCTATGAGAAATTATGCTAAGAAGAAGCAAAGGAAATAGATCTTGCTACTAAGAATTCTCACAAGCATACACAGGAAAAATAGAGAGAAGAAAAGAGACCGAATCACATGAATGAAGAGATGAATATGGGTGTGTATCCTTCCATTGAATAATTATGAATAATAGTGTACATAAATAGTACATCCCTCATAGGAAAATTGAATTGTATGGAAACAACTCATAAAGCTCAAAAAGGATGACTTACCAAAATATAGCAAACCCCCATAGGTGGATAAAGCACTTACTAAATCTATCAAAAACCTCACGAGTTGGAAAAAGAATGAGTGAGTTGTCAAGGAGATGGAAATAACATGCTAATCCTAGAAAATGGAGAAAAAATAATGGAGGATGGGTTGGAAACAAAAGCTCCCAGTTTCCTAGTTGACTAGCTTTTATCTTATCCATAGAAAAGCAGGAAAAGCAGAAAAAGCAGAAAAAGAAAAATCTGTTGTAAAGTCCTGTATACTAATTCTGGATGGTCAAAAGGTGGTCAAGAACAACCCAGAATTGGAAATAAATTATTCCTAGGATATAGATGGCATGTATTGACTTTAAGGTGCAAGTGGATGCCAACTAATTAAGCTAGTGGGTGAATAATTAATCAAATAATGATTAATTGTTTTAACTTAAGTTGTGAATGGGTTTAATATATTCCAACAGATGACTTCTCCAGAGATGTCGACTGGTTGGTCGAAGTAGAACTAGCCATTGTGGTACCGGCTTCTGATGAATTTTACAGCGGTTTCCTTTGTGCCACCGAAGCTGGCCATGAGTGGTGCATTAACATAGCTGAATATAGTGCTGTATTTGATTTTCTTTGCGGCTTGAGTGGCCTTCTTGTTTACATAAGCCCATTCTTGCATCTCGGCCCATATTTTTTGCCATGAGCCTTCCTGTACCTTGGAATTCTTAATGTTTTTCAGCCTGTGGACTAAAGGTGTATCCGCAACCTGTAGTTCCTTGGCTTTGGTCAAGGCTCTAGTTTGTTTGGGTGCCATTGTGTCAGTTTGGTGGTCTATTTCACTAAGGGTTTCTCGGCTTTTAGTCAACTGGATGCTCTGATTCTCTCTCTGTATGAATTGCGGTGAATGATCTCTCGGTGGTCTAGTTTTATAGGAGATGCTGTGAATGTGTGCGTCAATGGGTGTATTAATGGAAGAAGTGATGTTATACCTGGAACACTTGAGTGTGTGTTAATGGTGAATTGCTTTCGGTGCTCAATGTCATGAATGCGCGATGGGAATATCGAGGTCGTCGATCAATGTCGGTTATGAGAATGGTCAATGGAAGTGGTCAGTCGATGAAAATGGTCGATGGGCATGAGGTCGGTTGTCAAAATGGTAATTTCCTGTCATAGTTTTCTGTATGTACGGTATTTTTTTTTTTGGCTTTTGGATTTTTACGTTTTTATAGTTTTTGGTTTATGGTTATGGTCGTTATATGATTTTTTTTATTTTTTTTTTAGCGTTTTAGTCAGGCTCCCCTAACGAGCTTCCGAAATACTATACCTTGTAACGTCCTTAGTTGGACTGATCCATTGGTATGTATCTCTTCGACAATGTAAGGTCCCATCCATTCTGTGTGGAGATTTTTAGGTTTACCTTTTACTCGACTATTGTATAGTAAAGCAAGCTCTCCTACCAACAAGTTTTTGTTCTTGATGTTTCGGTCGTGCCATGCTTTTTGTTGTTGTTTCTATATTTCTTGATGTTTTATTGCCATTAGTCGGTTCTCTTCAAGTTTGCTTAGTTGCAATAGTCGGTCCTTTCTTCCTTGTTCAACATCAACATGTAGGATTTCTGCGATGATAGGTGTCTGTTGTCGAAATTTTAGTGGAACTACTGCTTCTTGTCCATAGACTAGTCGAAAAGGAGTTTGGTTGGTCGAGCATTTATATGTTTTTCTGTATGCCCATAATACTGCATGTATTTTTTTGTCCCAATCATCCTTATCAACATTACATATTTTGGTTAGTCCTCTTGTTGATGTTTTATTAAATTCTTCAATTGCTCCATGCAACTCAGGATGGTATGCTGTGCTTCGACGATGGTCGATTTGGAATTGGTTGGTTAGGGTTTTGATAGTTCTGTTGATGAAGTGTGTTCCGTGGCCGCTCATTAGAGTTAATGGACATCCAAATCTAGTGATGATATTCTCATAGATAATCTTAGCAGCTATCTCACTAGGACATGTGTCGACTAGTTCAGCCTCTGCCCATTTAGTTACATATTCGACTGCAGTTATGATATACCTTGCACCTATCCTTTTTGTTGGTATAGGAAATGGTCCTATGAAGTCTATGGCCTAGATTTCAAATGTCAAACTTAGGTTTACTGATATCAAAGGCATTTCTATGCTAGGCAGGGGTCGATCTAGTTGTTGACATCTGTCACATCGACGGACAAAATTTTTGCAATCTCTATGGAGTGTTAGCCACCATAACCCTGACTGTTGGATTTTCTTTACAGTTGTGTCTGCTTGGAAATTTCCTCCTGTAGGTCCATAGTGTGCTTCATGCATAATTTTTTCTCATTCATGTTTGAGTACACACCTTCTGAGGATGTCATCTAATCCCATTTTGTACAAAAATCCATTTATAAGATTGTAGGGTGCAGCCTTCATAGATAAGATCCGTTTTTTCTTTGTACTCATTCCTTCTGGTGCATGTCCGTCTTCCAAGAAATGGGCTATTTCTTCTAGTTCTGCTGGGACTACTTCTATCCGAAATAAATGTGCATCAGGTAATTCATCGTCGACTCCTGTCGGTTCTTCTCCTGTGTCGATTCGGGATAAATGGTCGGGACTGACATTTAACTTGCTTGGTTGGACAACGAATTCAAACTCAAATTCTTGAAAGAGAAGTAGCCATCGATAGATCCTTCCATGATGTAGTGGTTTATTGACGAAATACTTCAGGGTTTAATGGTCTGTATAGAATATAAATGGGTTAGCTAAGAGATAATGTCGATATTTTTGTAGTGCAAAGACCATTCCTAGCGCTTCTCTTTCTGTTGTTGAATAGTTTCTCTCAACTTTGTTTAATTTTCTGCTACTATAAACTATAGGATAATCCATTCCATCATCTCCTGGTTGAGTTAATATTGCACCTATTGCTAGGCCTGATGCATCAATATGAACATGGAATTTGATCGAACAGTTTGGGAACTTTAGGATTGGTGCTTCGACTAGTTTTCTTTTTAGTTTTTCGAAGGATATGTGGCACTCCTCTGTCCAGTTGAACTCTTGATCTTCCCTTAATAGTTCTTCAATAGGATAGGTCATATCTGAATAATATCTTATGAATTTTCTATAATAGCCTATGTGGCTAAGTAACACCCTGACTTGTTTTGGGTTTACTGGTGGTTTTAGGTCGAGGATAATTTTGATCTTTGCAAAGTCAACCTTAATACCTTCCTTACAGACAATGTGCCCTAATAATATCCCTATGGGGGTCACAAATATGCATTTATTAATGTTTAGGGAGAGTTGAATTTGTCGACATCTCTCCAACATAAGTCTGAGCCATTTGCAATGATCCTTTAACATGGAGTATATTGTCCAATCATCAAAGTATACTGCCATGGTCTTGTAGATATATTCCTGAAATGTTTTGACAACAATTCTAGAGAATACTGCAGGTGCATTTTTTTATCCAAAAGGCATAACCTTATAAGCAAATGAACCAAATTCACACACAAAGGTTGTCTTCTTCTGATATTCTTTAGCTATTGGCACTTGGTTATAACCTGAGAATCCATCTGTAAATGAGTAGCACTCATGTCCTGCAACCTCATTTAAGATTTCATCTACATAAGGAGTCGAAAATGGGTCTGTCAGTGTCACTTTTTTTAGTTCTCTAAAGTCGACACAAATTCTTAGTTTGGTCGAATCATGTTTCTTAGGCTGTACAACCATTGGACTTGCCCATTCTAATTGGTCGATAGGATAGATGATGCCTACTGCAAGCATGTTATCAATTTCCTTTTTGACTATCTCTTTGTATTTGTGAGCTAGTTTATATGGCCTTTTCTTCACAGGTCGAACATCAGGTTTAGTATCAATCTTCATTTCTCCCATTTTTTGGACTAAGCCTTTGAGATATTAATAATCTCTAGCAAATACATCTTGGAACTTATTTAATAATTTCACTATCTCTGTGGTCTGCTCTTCACTCCAGTAGTCACCAATCTTTGCCATTTTTGGTCGATCATCATTTGAGATGTTGAATTCTCTAGTTTTGACTTTAGCATCTAGCCATTCTGTTGCTTTGGTTTCATTGATCGGTCGGCTTCCTTCTTTAAACTGTGAGAATGTGGTAGGGAAGTTGGCTACAATCATTTTGTCGATATCTTGTTTTTCGATTGTTTCCACTTTAAGGATTGTACAAATAGGTTTGGTCATTTCGACATGGTTGGATTTCCATCTAAAGCTTTTTCCTTCTGTGTTTTCGTTTTCTAACTGTAGTCCTGTCGACTGTGGTTTTGTCCTTGTTTGTATATTGTTACATTTCATTGTCTGTCGGTGATCTTTTAAGGGTTTGTTTTCAATCGGCTATATAAATTCTTTAATTTGTTTTGCTGTTTCGACCAAGTTTTCATTTTGTCGTATAAAGTTGAAATCTTTAATGAAATTTTACCTGAGTTCATGCCATAGGAATTTTTCACCTCTAGCTGCTTCCATATTATACCATTTGTTTGGTAAGTCAGCAAGGGTTGATGGGAACAAGTGTGGCCATGCTCGTTCATCCTTGTATCCAAGTCTTCTCCACTCTTTTTCATAGGTTTTAATATGATCTTTTGGGTTCTGTCCTTGAGTGAATACAGGTATATGAGCTTGTTGGGTTAACTTCTTTCCTCCAAACCTTTCGACAAAGTAAGTTGAATCTGTTGTCCAGGTCTGCAGTCTCGTCTGATGGGTATCCCACCATCGAGCAGCTTGTCCTGTAAAAGTTTATACTAGGCTTTGAATTCGGCCATGCTCACCAACATTTTTGGAAACTTGTTCTACATGCATGACTGGTGATTCCCTTTGCTTGTATCTTGGTATCTGTGTAGTATTTACATTTGTAGGTTGTAAGGTAGGGTATTCCCTAATTTTCTTCTCAAATATTTTTGGGACAATGGACACTATGAAGCACTATTGGGTGGGATTTTTTTTCACTTTTTGAATAGTCCAGCACCCTCTTGCTTGTGTTTCATAGTTCTCGATCTCCCAATCATATAATTCGGCGTCTGAATTATAACCAACTGAGTCTTGGTTGCCTAAATGAAGTTCTCCATGGATATTTGGTTCTATATAACCTGCATTGTTTTGAATCTGGTAGAGTTGTTAGACGTTGACTTCGTCATCGATAGGTTCATTCCAAGGTTCTCCTTGAGATGGATGAATGGGTATAATGACCTTTTGTCCATTTCCTTTTAGTTTGATCCTCTGTTTGTCCAGGGATATCGATGCTTTCATCTTTCTACCTTAAGGTCGACCTACAAAAACTAGGAAGGAACTCGATCCTTCCTTAGGGTCAATGATTTTGAAGTCGACCTTGGTTGAGATTCCTTTTATAGTTGTGTCAATGTTCTTCCAAACTCCAAAAGCTTCAATTAGGCCCTAGTAGGATAGTTTCAAGTATATGCCTAACTCATGTACAGTCGAGGTCTAGCCATTTTTTTCCAAGTGTCACGATTCATTATGTTGAATTATGAACCAAATTTGAGCACTACTAGTTCCAATCTGTGGTCAGTGGGGTAAGCGCATCTTTCTGTCGAAGCGAAATTTGATTCCGAGCATTTTCAGTTTTTGGTGCGGGAAATTAGGGCTTTTTACAGAAGAAGAATTTTTTAGTGAGCACGGCTTAGGATTTCTCTCCTCATCAAAATCAAATTTTAGATACCTGGGTCGAGATTTTTGGTTGGGTATAACTCTGGGAAAGTCAAAGCCTAGTTTGACCCTAAGCTGGAAAAACCCTAAATACTAAAACTGATAAGTTTTGGTAAATTCGCTATATCTCAGGATTGCAAATGTATCAGATGCCAAAGATTTCTCAGGTCGAATATAAAGTCCTGATGTACATTGTATCCAATGTTCAGCCTTATATTCACTATATTCTAGGATATATGATTCCTCCAAGTTAGGGTTCCATCATCTCCCAAGATTCATCCCCAAACAGGACACCTAGGGAGAATTGCTATATATCGGGCTACGAAGGTCCAACTAAAATTTCCAAAGATTTTCTAGAAAGGGAACAGACTTTAATTTTTGTGGTCCAAGTTTTAGAACCATAAGATAAAATAGTGACATGTGGCAGTCCGTACAACTTCGCTATGTTGAACGGTCCTGAAACAGGTCATCATGGGAAAACGATCATAAGTCCCAATTGGTGAAACCAATTCTGATGAAACCTATGGTGACAGAATTGGGACAGGAAAGGCTACCTCAGTAATATTTTTAGACACATAGGAGAAGTAATTTTGGATATACTGCAAAAACAGTATCAGGAATTTCTACAGAAGAAATTGGAAAACTAGGGCTTCATCTTTCGGGAGCTTCCCTCCCACTTCCCTCCATTGTTTTCAAAAAAGGAGTACATTGGACAGCTCACCTTGAAGAGGTCTATCTTTATATCCAAATAGATCTTAAATATTCCAAGTTTTGAAACTTAGGGTTTCTCTAACAAACCCTAGATCAGCGAGCTCTAGAACTAGGACGGACACCTCAAATCGATAAGCTCTAATCTTTTGCTATTTTCATTTGAGGTTCTCATTTAGTGATCTATCACATCATCTTGATGATAATCTTGATGAAGTTGACAACTTCCAAGCATGGAAGTATATGATCTTTCTGAATAAAATGAATTGGACACCTACATAAGTAGAGAGGTTCTAGTTCTAGAGGAAGATGAGGCTAGAAGCCTTACACAAGAATAACTTGGTCAAGGCTAGGAAGATCATTACTGATTCAATCAAGGATCACCTTAAACCACAAGTGTCTTCCCTAAATACACCTAAAGAGATGTTTGATTCCTTGAACAAGATATTTGAAGGGAAGAACATAAATCGAAAGATGAATTTGAGAAAACAGTTGAAGAATGTGAAGATCCAGAATGCAGAGACCATATAGTCATACTTTACAAGGGTCTCTCAAATCAAAGAACAACGTGTAGCAGGAGAAGAAGAAGTGGAGAATGCAAAAGCAGTGATAGCCACCTTGAATGGCCTCCCAGGATCATGGGAATTCATTCATTTGAGGAATGTGTGCCAGAAAGAAGTGATTGCTTTCAATAGACTTTGAGAAGAGCACACACAAGAAGAAGCTCGACTCACAATAAGAAAAGAAAATATGGGAGAAACTGAAGATCAAGCTCTCACCATCCAAAGAAGATCTCTCAAGTGATGAGGGATATGAAGAACTCAACTCTTGAAGAACCTCTTCCATCTTAGCATTTGGATAAGAAACGATGCTATTATGAATAAAGAAGATGATGAAGTTGAAGGCTCAAGAAGGAGTCTACCCACGAAACAAATAAAAATAACTATTCAATTGTCATTTCATGATATTGTTTTTGTTATGCATCTGTTTATATTCAGTTGATGTATTATGCATGATAGAATGTTTGCATTAATGACAGTATACTACTAATACGCATGTGATGGGTAAGTAGCTCATGGTGCCATACAACTCTCCATTGCTACTTGTCTAGAATGAAACCTCTTTGTTGACATACTGGATTAGTGCACAATCTCAATGTTGTCTTGGTAGAGATGGAAGGCATCTAGAACGTTTCTGTGAGATATGGATGAATGTTGTATTGGCTAAAATAGTTGCATAATCATATATCTTGATGAAAAATAATTTTTCATTATGAATATACCTTATGAAATGTTTTTAACCATACAACTAATGCATTTGACTTGTAGGAAAGATCGTGTAAAATCGCCTACAAGCAAAGAAGGATGAGACTTGTTCCAAAGAACAAGTGACGGCAGTTCAAGATGAAGAATAATATGACACAAAGGGGTAAATAAACCCTAAAGAATTGATACAAAGGGGTAAATGCATGAAATATTTGGCAATAGATTATAATTACATACATGTGTGTGCCACAAGTAATTAACGACGTTTGCAGGTACATCTCCACAGTTAAATCTAAACTTACACCAGTTGTTTGGTTATGCTAAAAAATTTACAAGATGTGGTAGTACATGAAATTTCTCAAGAGTGAACTTGGGGGACATTACATGTTTTCGATTAGATACACTAAAACTTCTAAGGATAACAAAACCTACATTCCATCTCAATACAAGATAGTTGTAATTAGAGATTCTAATTCTGACAATGATGTAGGGTCCTAAATGCCTTAAGAAAATCCAACAAATAATAAGTAGGTTGAGATGATTGTTACCAAATTTTTTATTAAAAGATTCTAATAAGAATTGTATATACATTAGATTCACATGAAATATATCAATTAAAAATACATATACAAACCATTTAGGATATACAAATTCTAGAGCATATCATGGTAGTACTTTAAAACACCATGCCCTTATTCTATCCTTAATGTTCTATCTCTAGATTCTTCAATAGAACCTTGGACTACAAAAACATGGGAAAGTTAGTGTCCTGGTACTTTACATTCAAAATAGAAATTTGCATACATGAAAACTTTCTACTGGAAATTAATCGACAAACAAAACCCTTAAATAACATACCTCATCATGTCAAAATATGTATTCTTATACAAACTTCACGCAGCATATGAAGGGAAATAGAGGGATTGAAGGTTCGCATAACCTGGGCGCATAGAAGGGCAATTGTTTTAGTCTTGTGTGAATGTATTGTGTTGTAATTTAAGGGATTACATGAAGTTATCAGTAATATCTAACTCACAAGAGCATATAGATAAGATAGTTGCATGCAGTTAGAAGGAAAAATTAATAAGTAATGGAGACATCGACAACAAGTTTATATTAACAAATGACCAAAAACTACAAAAGAGATGATGACTTACCAGCCTTATGTATACAAGTTACATTTTGTTATCCAGTTACAAAAACTACAAAAGAAATGATGGCTCACCAGCCTTATGTATAGAAGTTACATTTTGTTATCCAGTTACATATTGTTAACTGCTTGGTCAATTATCTAACCGACATAACCAACTACCCAACTAGTTTGTTGGGAGGACCTAGTGAGTTGGCCAACTAGGATCCTCCAACATATCCCAACCACAAAAGTATTCTTCATCCCAGCAAAAGTATTCTTCATCCCAGAGAGAATGGGGAGATTGCATGCATACAAAATTTAGAACTGATACTATTACGACGATGTAGAAATGTCTCTTGGAGGAATGCATTTGGCGCAAGATTCAATGATGAATGGGGTAGAGAGGGAAAGACGATCCTAGATTTCATCCCATTTGGAAAGGATGGTATTAATATTGAATTCCAGGAAGGTAAATTGTGATAGCTGGATAATTTTGATCGGCATTGAATGATTCAAGACTTTTCTCATATCAGGGTCGCATTCTTGTATTTGGATTTTAGCTAATCTCATGAAGTTGTAAATTCTCAGGGTGAGTTGACCGACTTCTTCCGGAGATTTATTTCCTTTCTGGAGCCACTGGTATTTGTTTTGTTAGATCTATTCATGTCGTTGATGTTCCATGTATATTTGATCATTGAGTTTGTGTGTTGTATCTGGGTTAACCAACTATTTCTGGTCATATAGCTTGCACAGAGTGGTTTGGTGGTTCTGGAATTCTGCACAAACTTTGCCATAGTATGAGTACCAATTGTTTAAGACAAGTGATGCTATGGTTTCATGACGTTCACACTCTTTCAATTTTTTATCATTTTCCATAAATCCTTTAAAATAATATTCCATAAAGAAACTTGATGTTGATTGCATGGGCAGACCCGGGTTTACTATGATCAATCAACAACACCCCTAACTCACTGGCCCTTTCGGCGACAGACCACGAAGCGATCTGAAGTCTCACCCGAAGTGAATCTAATGGGTTGGCCAAGACTCAAGTGTCTTGGACCAGGTTCTGCGCATCCTACTTCTCTTCTCTTACTCCTGTGAGTCACAAGGTCAACTATATCAGCGCATCACACGTCCCCTTCTACTCGCAGCACTTTTAGCCGTGCGATTATTATCCACGCGCAAGTCGCACGGTTTCTTCCCACGTCGCACAACTTCCACTTACTCACAATATCTCCAACCTTATCGCATCTCTGCGCACCGCGGGACACCCAACCTCTCCTCAACGCTAAGCCCTCAGCTCGCAGTATCGCGCACCGCAGCTCCTCTGCCGGTGCGATATTGTCTCTCTGCGATATCTTACCACTACGACTTTGCACTCTTAGCGTTGACTGTGTCGATGTGTGAAACTCTCCTTACCAGAAGTTATATTGTGATTAAATGGTCATTAGAAACAGATGTAAAGGAGTCTTTAAGCATCTTACTAAAATACTTCAACTTATCTCTATCTTCCTGCATTACCGTGAGCTGAACAATACATACATTCACTTACTGCAACTAACATTATATGCATAATAACCAGTAACAATAAGCAAGTACAATCACATTCATGCAACACATAACACGCAGATTTAACGTGGTTCACCCCCAGGATGGGAGCTACATCCACCAAACTGTGCTTCTATTATATATCTTGAGGGAAGTTAGCACAGTCTGTTGCACCGCATATGGAGCGCGAGATCTCTTCTAGATCTCTGGCCTATTTCTATCTCTATATTTCCTTTCTTTCAATATATCCTTCCCTCTCTGTCCTCTCTGTGGATGGTTACATACAGACTCAAATGACTCACAGACAAGCTAGGTGTCTCGATCGTTACAACACAGTCTGTCTGACTGACTCCTAAGTCTACTTCAAAAATAATCAACTGACCAACTAACGACTCATCCTACGAACCAACCAACCCTTTACAATACAAAATACAAGCTTTTATAGGCATCCCGAAGGTATCGCCATTACAACACTGTGGGCATGTCCCAACAGCAACCCAAACCCTAATTAGTGACATTCGGTCCTCTCTGTCCTTGAGGTAGCCGCTTCCCGTCACACCACAGCTCTCTGCAGTCTTCCATGCTTCCCGGCACTGACCATGGGTACTATGCATCGCTTCTCTGCTTTCTGTCCTTCGCCTTCAATGCTTTAGCCTCATTGCTCCTTCTTCTTTATGAGGGTCGCTGAGCCCTCCTGTCTTCCACCGCTGCCTTCAATGCAGTGGGTGAGCTCTCCCTTCTCGGCCGCTCAGGTACCGTTGCCTTTCTTTGACTTTCGCATCCCAAAAAGTCACGGTTTCTGGCTCTACTCTCCAGCTAGAAACGTGCTATGGCGTCATAGCTCTGCCTTGTCTTCTTTCCACCAAAACTATATCTTTTCGCCAAAACTAGCAGCTTCTTCTGTAGCTGCGGGACCTTGCTCCAACAGTCCCCTAACACTCACTTGTGGCTCATCCTCGAGCCACCTGGAATGGGCTTCTCCTGCTGCAACTTATCCTGCTGTAGCTTCTGCCGAAGTCCTTCGACTTCATTCTTCATTACCTCGACACGTTCTCTTGGAATTTTGGTAACTTAGTTCGCTGGGCTCTCTTATCCTTTCTGCCCATAGTCACGGTTTCACTCTCTTCACTCTTTCTTTGCTATGAGCGCTCTAGTGTTTGAGAAGTTTTCCACAGATATCCTTTCCTTTTTATCTGGGTTAGAACTTTTATCACAAAGAAAATCTATATCTTCCAGCCTTCTCAAACATTTCCTTCCATCTAGAGCCTCGTGGATGGAGAAGAAGCAACCCATGAACCTTGACTCGAGAACAAGCCTTTGTCCTCGTTCTGGAAGTCTCCCCTCCACTGGGTTTGCAGTCTTCTTCCACTTCTCTTCTCTTCGAAGTGGTCCAGATCCACATGCTGCCTCTGACCCTCAGGTTTCTGTTTCAGTACCTTCGCAATCTTTCGTGCTTTTCTTAGCTGATCAGATAGGTCAGCGATTTTCTCCCGTTGCTTTCTTTTTCTCATTTTTACCTTTTTCCTAGCGGGAGATTTCTTCTCATCATTCTTCTGCTCTGCTTTCTTATCTTCAGTGATCGGCTCGGTGTTCTTCTTCTTTTTAGCAGAGACTTTGGTGAAAACTTCTACTTCTGGCGCTCGACTCTTCATCCTTAGCGACTGTCTAACTTGTGCTGTCTCTAATTTCACAACCTTGGGTGGCGTCCTCATGGCAAATGCACGGCCAATACGTTCTTTCTAAACTTTACTTCTATAGGTTTGGCCTCAGTCAGAATCCGCTTGGCTCAATACTCTGGGCGTGCAGTGGCTTCGAACTCTGGAATTCACTGTACTCTGCAACTTAATTGGCTCTGCACAGGGGACACTTAGCACTACCTTGCATAGCTCTCGAGATTTGGCAACTGTACCCTTCCTACTTGAAGGATGTCTGCTTTTATGCTGAAGGCATACTACCGGACGCAACGGTCCTCCTGGGTCAACCCCATTGGTCATCATAATTACTTGGACGAGACCCTACCCGTCATTCTGATCTGTCATAATTACTGAGATCTGATCATGTGTCCGTCAAAGCGTGCATATCTAGGCACCGGTGTCATCGGAGATTTACCAAATCTGGAAAATTTTATTATACTGCTGCCAAATCTATGGTAGGGGATACCGGTCATTTCTTCATTAACTACCTGTCAGATAGTGACTTGACTAGCCCACTGTCGGTTGCAAACTGGGTATGTGGCAGGGGGAAACATCTTACTGCTGCAATGCAACTCCGCATCACCTGTGCGAACAAACAGTGTTAAAAAAATTTTATTTTTTATTTTTTATTTTTTTATTTTTTTTGGGTGTAGACTCATTCCCGGTGCGATGCCTCCTTTCAACTACACTGGACATCTGCACCATTGCGGCTAGTTTAAGCTAGGGCTGAGAAGCGAGGTGGCTATCACTATATAGTTTCAGCCTACTGCCATTGATCCATGTGGGTAAAATCTCCCCGTTCAGCTGGCTGAGCTGAACGGCACCTCCCTCTGTGACTTGCTGTATCTGATATGGCCCTAGCCAATGTGTCTTAAACTTCCCTGGGAACTTGATGAATTTGCTGTCATAAAGGAGCACCAGGTCTCCAGTCTAGAAAGTCTTATTCTTAATGTGTTTGTCATGCCAATCTTTTTCTCGAGCCTTCTGCACTCTCTGATGGAATCCGGCAATGAACCTGTCTTCTTCTAGGGAAAGCAGCTGTGCTAGCCTTGCTTTGACTGTGTCTGTATCAGTCATCCCGGTAATCTGAGCGATTCTTAAGCTGGGAAGAATATACTCCATAGGCATAACAGCCTCTTATCCATATACCAAGCTGAAACGTGTGTGTCCTGTAAGTTTCTTGCATGTGGTTCTATATGCCCATAAGACAGTGTTAACTCTGAGGTCCCAATCATTCCTCTGGCTGTTACAGATCTTAGTAAGAGCATTTTCTAAAATCTTATTTAAGGCCTCCACTGTACCATTAGCTTGCAGGTGGTAGGGAGTGCTCTTATGGTGCTGGATCTGGAATTCTTCTGTTAATGCCTCGATAGTACTGTTCAAGAAATGTGTACCTTGGTCGCTCATCAAAATTACTGGGCATCCGAACCTGCTGATGATGTTTTCAAAAAGGAACTGTGCAGCTGTAGCAGCATCACAATTTCTTACTGCTTTGGCCTTTGCCCATCTGGTGAGGTACTCTGTTCCAGTGATAATATATCTTGCACCAGTGCACTTCCCTGGTGGGTTGATTGGACCCAAGAAATCTATAGCCCATTTGTCAAATGCGCGCAACATGACCTGCGGTCGCAGCGGCATTTCATCGCGTCGCGAGGGTTTTCCTACCCTTTGGCAGATATCGCAGCATCTGCAAAAGTCCTTGGTGTCTTTGTGCAATGTAGGCCACCATAATCCTGCCTGCAGGATTTTCTGCGCAGTCGGTTTTCCAGCGAAATGACCTCCTGCGGTTCCTGAATGTGCCTCTCTAATAATAACGTCTTTTTCGTGCGGCATCACACATCTACGCAGAACTTCATTTGGACCTAACTTGTATAGGTGTCCTGCGATGAGGGTGAAGTCTGCTGCCTTAACAACCAACTGCTTCTTTTGCTTCTTAGTAAACTCGTCAGGTGCTACTCCTGTGGTGAGGAATTGAATAATGTCGGCATAGTACTCATCTGCAATCTATATGGAAAACAACGGCGCATCTGGAGATTGTCTTCTAGGTTACTGGGCTCTTCTCCTGAGTCTAACCGCGACAGACGATCCGATCTTGCATTCAGTCTTCCTGGTTTCACAATGATTTCGAAATCATACTCCTGGAAGAGGAGTAACCATCTGCAGATTCTCCCCCCTAACACTGGTTTATTGACTAGGTACTTCAATGCGGAATGGTTAGTAAACATTTTAAATGAGGCACCCAATAGATAGTGCTTGAACTTCTGCAGCGCATATACCATAGCTAAGCCCTCCCTTTCTGTTGTGGTGTAGTTCTTTTCCGATGTGGATAGCTTTCTGCTGGAATATGCGACGGGATGGTCAAGATCCCCTTCTCCTGGCTGGGTCAAGACGACTCCTAATGTGATGCCGGATGCATCCACATGTACATGGAAAGGCTTAGTCCAGTCCGGAAATACTAGGATGGGTGCTGTAACCATCTTCTCCTTAAGTATGTCTAGACTCTGCTGGCATTCCTCGTTCCAT
Organism: Pseudotsuga menziesii; assembly: GCA_001517045.1. Taxonomy (NCBI): domain Eukaryota; kingdom Viridiplantae; phylum Streptophyta; class Pinopsida; order Pinales; family Pinaceae; genus Pseudotsuga; species Pseudotsuga menziesii. The sequence continues at coordinate 95,409 of LPNX010933972.1, forward strand.
AGGAATTTTACATCCTTCTTGAGCAATTTCTCCATCGGCGCTGTAATCTTTGCGTAGCCCTTGATGAACTTTCTGTAATGCCCGGTATGACCAAGTATTGTCCTCAGTTGCTTGACTGAGTTAGGTGCTGGAAGGTTTACAATGATAGCGATCTTGGCGGGGTCTACCATCAAGCCTTGTCTGCAAACAATGTGACCCAACAAGATACCAAATGGTGCACAGAATATACATTTCTTCAAGTTCAGAGAAATTTGGTACTCCCTACATTTCTCTAACATCAGTCTTAGATCGCCTATGTGCTTATCGATTAACCCAAATACAGTCCAATCATCAAAATATACTTCCAAGAATTTATGAATGTATTCTTTAAAGACAACAACTACTACTCTAGAAAATATAGCTGGTGCATTCTTAAGACCAAAGGGCATTACCGTATACTGGAACGAGCCCCATTCTGTTGCAAAGGTGGTCTTAGATCGATCTTCTGGATGTATTCTGATCTGGTGGTAGCCTGAAAAGCCATCAGTGAAGGAGTAGACCTCCTGTCCTCCCACATTGTCTAATACTTCATCAGTGAATGGTGTTGGAAATGGATCATGAAGTGATGCATCGTTGAGTTTTCGCAGATCAACACAGATCCAGATGTCCCCTTTTGTTTTCTTCTCTTGCACTACCATAGGGCTAACCCATTCGCTTTCCTCAACTGGCTCAATGATGCCTGTTGCTAGCATTTTATCAATTTCGTCCTTTACTTTTTCTTTGTAGCATGGATTCAATCTATATGGGCGCTGCTTAACTGGTCTAGCATCCTATTTTAATGGTATCCTCATGACTCCCAGGTCTCCAACTATTCCCTTCATCTCTGTGAACTTGGTGGGAAATAGGTCCTGATAGTCATGTAGCATATCTGCAATCTGTCCGACTTTTTCATCATTCCAGTAGTCTCCAATAGAGGCAAAATTAGGTTCTGCGTCTGTGCCAATATTGATCTTTTTAATATTGATGGACTCGGTGATTGCTGGAATCTCTAACTGTGGTCCCTCCACATCGCGAGTCCCTTCTGATTTCGGAATGTTGGTGTTGCGAGGATCCTCATCTGCCTCCTCTGATTCTGATGCAAAATTATAGCATTCCAACGCCTCTTCTAGCTGGATAGTCCACTCAGGTTGGACTGGTACTGAGATGGTGCACTCCTCAAAAATATTTGTCTTGATTATGTCTAGGGCCTAAGCAACACTTGGATGTTCTGACTCAAACGAAAAGGTGAGTAGGAAGCTGTCTGTCATAAGTGACCATGTGGTTGTTCCCTTGCGCAGCTCGGTCTCTGTATACCAATTCCTTGGAATTGTGTCCAATGTGTGAATGAATCTGTGAACCCATTCATCCTGTGGAATGTCCGACCAGTTCTGTTCACATGTCTGAATGTGTACCCTGGGGTCAGTTTCGCCTGTGTACTTGTGCTGAACATACTCTCTGTCGTCAGAAAATCTGATCGCCATCAGTCTTTTTATATTACCCCATGATGCGATATTCTCTTTATGCGCATACCACCATCTTGCAGGTGTGGCTTGAACTGCAAGGTCCATAGCTGCGATCCTCCGCTCATGAGGAATTTGTTGCTCAAATTGTTCAAAAAAATCCTGGATATCCGTCAGACCATGATATGATGGAGTCTCATCGATCTCGGCGCCAATCCATCGCAGTGACTTACTGATAAACGCACATCTGTGCGCTGAGACTTCGTAAAGTCTGTTCTACCAGTTTTCTAGACCAACATCTGAATCCGATGCGCATGAGCTGTCGCATCGCCAACTAATGTTACCTTCTGTGGTTGGATTGATGTAGTCATTCTGGTTCGCAGTCATCTGGTAGAGACTATCGATGTTATGTGCCTCTTCCTCTACTCGGATAGGTTCAATATATCTAGGACCTTGGTAAGGATCCAGCGGTGCGATGACCCGGATCTGCGCATCCTCAAAGGTCATTTGTCGTTTCTTTAGGTCAATGACAGCTTTGCTGCCAATCGCCCAATCAATACTTAATAGTGCTGGATATGGTCAATTGTCACCAATGATTTCTATAACCTCGAAGTCCACAAAAGTAAGAACTCCGTCAATATCAACTGGCACCTGCGGTAGTCAACCCAATGGTGATACTTGCTGCTGATTAGCTAATCTCAGGTGGATAGGTGATAGGGCTAACTGAGGACTACCCATCTGTTCCCATGTCTGCTTAGTTAGAACATTCACCTCTGATCCTAGGTCTAAGACAACCTCATCCATTTCAAACTCACCAATCTGCGCTGTGAATTTCATCTCTCTTCTTGTCCTTGCATGTCTTGTAATATTATGGACAGCGCGGTGTCCACTGCCCGAGAGAGAGGGTTGCTGACACTGATCTATCATGCGCTGTAGCTCACCGACAGCTTTGTCATTTCTCAGGAGTTTCAAGCAGCTGTGCAGGAAGGCTTGTACACTTCCTGTTGATTCATCCTCGTCACATCTTCTCGATGTGGTAGCCTGCTGTGCCTGCCCAGGGCTATCGCTACAAGGTACTTGCTGCGGTACGCTCCTAGATGGCGGTAAGTTCATCAAAGGAAGCCTTGGCTTCATGAAAGGTCTCTTTATTTTGCTGTAGGTCGAGTGCTGTTGCTTTACTAGGAGCTCTGCGCACCCACCCCTGACTTGTGTTCTTTCCGGTCTCCTACGATGTGCCACTGGTGGAAGCACCGCTCCAAGTCACAATATTGACTCTTGGTTCTGGTTCTGCCTTCTCAGCAACGATAAGTTGGATTTTTTGGTGTGCGGCTAGTTTAGGGTCTCTGATCTTAGCTATCAAGATAGGACACTCTTCTATGGTATGATCATAAGATTTGCAGTAGTTACAAGTAGTAGTGGCGTTCTGACAGTCCCTAGCATAGTGTCCTATGATTCCACAATTATAACAAGTGACTGGTCCACGACCTTGGCCAAAACCTCCTCCTCGTCCAAAGCCTTCTCCTCGTGCGAAGCCTCCTCCATGGCCTCGTCCTCTGAATCCTCCTCCACGGCCTCCGTAAGCCTTATCCGGCTGTGGTCCTGTTGCTGGACCCTGTGTGTCTGCTTGGAATCTATACACATCATGTGTTCTTTCTGACATGAGATCATAAGCTCGGCAGTCTTGTTGATCATGCCCGACAGATTTACAAAAGATACAATATAGGTTTTTAGGTGTCTGTACATACTTCTGAAGCAAAGGGCATTGCTGAGGTGGATGTCCTTGTGTTTTACATATTTCACACCATGGCCCTTGTGTTCGTGGTAAGGGGTTAGGAGCCCCTGATGCTAAATATTCTGCAAAGACTGGACAGTTGTCTTTACTGTGGCCCTGTGCTCTACACTTTATGCACCATATGTCTTGCATAACCTCTTTCCCTTTTTTAAGTTCGTGTATCTGTAACGTAAGGTTGGCCAACTGGGTCTGTAGAGTTGTCATGCCTGTACTGGTTTCTGCTAAAGGTGAAGCCTCTAGTTTCATTGCCATCTCCAACGCTTCATCTTGAGTAGTGAGTTTCTATTGCATTAGTGGCATTCTGATATGGGGGAGCAGCGCTGCAATAAACCATTCCTTATGCTGCTCCGGCGCAAACTCAAAACTTACTTGGTCTATAAGAGCTTTGAATTTCTGGTCAAAGTCCCATACTGACTCTGATGGTAGCTGCTTAATATCCTTAAGCTCTGTAATGCACTGAGACTCAGACTTAGGTTTCTTAAATTCTTTAATCATGGCGTTCTTGACCTGGGAAAGCGTCTTGGGTAATGTAGTATACTTTATGTACCATGTCAAGGCTCTGTCTCTGAGTGTGGTGACCAACTGTACAAGTTTAAGGTTATCGTCGTTGATTTTTTTAATGGTCCACATAGCTTCGCATAGGAACCAATGTTGTTCCAGGTCTTTTGCTCCTGTACCCCTAAAAATAGGTAGCTTCATGTCGTCTCCCATTCTATTTCTCTGTGGTGGGTTCTGACTGACTGGGGTACTACCACTCAATGGTGTAGGTGAAGGTGTTGTAGTGAGAGTAGGTACTGACTGTGAGCTACTAGATGGAGTACCTACGGGGTTATTCTGAGTCCCTGTTTGCTTCTGTGGAGTATAGGAGTGGTAAGGGATACCCCCCTCTGGTTCTTCTATGGTGCTAGGGCTCTGTTGTCTAATACTGTCTGAACTGTCTTCAAATATAGGAGAACTAAAATCTAGTTTATACTTCTTTCCACTACGTCTTCGTCCAATGTCATCAAAATCACTTTCAAACTCTTGTGGCATTACTATCTTTACTTATTCATCTGAGACTAGATCCATTGTTCCATTTTCATATAGCAGCATCTTAAGGGACAAGTTTAGAGATCTTAGGTACTTACCACGATATCCTCTGAAGAAGTATCGTTCAGCTGCGCTGAAGCTATTTCTCTGGTCAACTACGAATTCTGTAACAAAGCCTTCTAGCACACTTGTCAGCCAGAAGTCCACTGCTCTTGTAATCGGATTGTCGAGGTTCTGCACGGTCTGAATCAGCTCCGGTGTCCAGACAATGTTTCTTTTCTTCTTGAATGTATTCCTATCTGTCAACTTAGATAACCAGTCGAAAAGCTCATTTCCGTAGGTTGCAAAAAATATAGCGTGTATGTCTGAAGCGATATGCTTTTCTAACCAGGCCTCTGTGCTCAGTTTTGGACTCCGATTCTCTTTCTTGGCGAACTCCCTTAAGTCTGAATCCAGCCACTCGTGAAACTCTTCTCTAGTAGGACGCCAACAGAACATTAACTCCCAATCATTTAAACCAGAAACGGAACCATTTGTTGATTGCATGGGCAGACCCGGGTTTACTATGATCAATCAACAACACCCCTAACTCATTGGCCCTTTCGGCAACAGACCGCGAAGCGATCTGAAGTCTCACCTGAAGTGAATCTAATGGGTTGGCCAAGACTCAAGTGTCTTGGACCAGGTTCTGCGCATCCTACTTCTCTTCTCTTACTCCTGTGAGTCACAAGGTCAACTATATCGGCGCATCGCACGTCCCCTTCTACTCGCAGCACTTTTAGCTGTGCGATTCTTATCCACGCGCAAGTCGCACGGTTTCTTCCCATGTCGCAAAACTTCCACTTACTCACAATATCTCCAACCTTATCGCATCTCTGCACATCACGGGACACCCAACCTCTCCTCAACGCTAAGCCCTCAGCTCACAGTATCGCGCACCGCAGCTCCTTTGCCGGTGCGATATCGCCTCTCTGCGATATCTTACCACTACGACTTTGCACTCTTAGCGTTGACTGTGTCGATGTGTGAAACTCTCCTTCCCAGAAGTTATATTGTGATTAAATGGTCATTAGAAACAGACATAAAGGAGTCTTTAAGCAGCTTACTAAAATACTTCAACTTATCTCTATCTTCCTGCATTACCATGAGCTGAACAATACATACATTCACTTACTGCAACTAACATTATATGCATAATAACCAATAACAATAAGCAAGTACAATCACATTCATGCAACACATAACACGCAGATTTAACGTGGTTCACCCCCAGGATGGGAGCTACGTCCACCAAACTGTGCTTCTATTATATATCTTGAGGGAAGTTAGCACAGTCTGTTGCACCGCATATGCAGCGCGAGATCTCTTCTAGATCTCTGGCCTATTTCTATCTCTATATTGCCTTTCTTTCAATATATCCTTCCCTCTCTGTCCTCTCTGTGGATGGTTACATACAGACTCAAATGACTCACAGACAAGCTAGGTGTCTCGATCGTTACAACACAGTCTCTCTGACTGACTCCTGAGTCTACTTCAAAAATAATCAACTGACCAACTAACGACTCATCCTACGAACCAACTAACCCTTTACAATACAAAATACAAGCTTTTATAGGTGGCCCGAAGGTCTCGCCATTACAACACTGTGGGCCTGTCCCAACAGTAACCCAAACCCTAATTAGTGACAGTCGGTCCTCTCTGTCCTTGAGGTAGCCGCTTCCCGTCACACCATAGCTCTCTGCAGTCTTCCATGCTTCCCGGCACTGACCATGGGTACTATGCACCGCTTCTCTGCTTTCTGTCCTTTGCCTTCAATGCTTGAGCCTCGTTGCTCCTTCTTCTTTATGAGGGTCGTTGAGCCCTCCTGTCTTCCGCCGCTGCCTTCAATGCAGTGGGTGAGCTCTCCCTTCTCGGCCGCTCAGGTACCGTTGCCTTTATTTGACTTTCTCATCCCAAAAAGTCACGGTTTCCGGCTCTGCTCTCCAGCTGGAAACGTGCTACGGCGTCGTAGCTCTGCCTTGTCTTCTTTCCGAAAAAACTATATCTTTCCGCCAAAACTAGCAGCTTCTTCTGTAGCTGCGAGACCCTGCTCCAACACTTGCTTCATCCTGTTGTTTCTTGAGAAGTTGTTTATGAGTGTTGGCATATTTGTCTATTGCAAAGTAAAAGAGAAATTTGATCTCATCGAGGGACCCATCGAGTAAGTTTCGTGGAACTTTCCCAATTCATAGTATACCTTGCTCTGTACATTTGGTAAATAGTTCCTCTTCTTTTTTCCTGACTACTTTGAGTGTCTTAGATTTTTCTTCCCACCTCTTACTTTATTCTTTGGTGGTGACTTTGATTAGTTCATCAAGGTCATCTATGGTCGCCAGTTTAAGTGAGAGTATAGTTTTTCTTGCTTGTTGTCCTAGTACTATATTGATCATGAATGTGATAGTATAGGTCTTCTTATTCTTTTTATTTTTCTTAGATTCCTTGTCTGTGCTCTTTCTCAGACTTGAGTGTCCCCGATCCTCTGTGGTTGATGTCGGAACATTAATATACGACGGAGGGTTAGGGAAACTAAGGCGGATTGCAGATGAAGAATGGGGTAGTGGAGGTGGTATGAGAGACGATGACAGTGACATCCTTGGCTCAGACAAAGGAGGATCTGACAATGATGGTATCAAGGTGGAAGAAAGTGGCATTGATGATGTTGGTATTGGTGAGGATGACAAAGGAATCAAGGAAGGTGGAGGTAAAGATGATGGTGGTACTGATGAAGGTGCAGTCGACATGTGTGAACTGAATATTGTTGGGATAGTTGAATGTTCTGACAACTAGAGAGTGCTCACTTGATTGCTTGTAGCCAAAAGGGGCAGTAGATTTGAGAAGAAATCATTGATATTAACTACTGAAGAAGGTGTTAAAAGAGGTGAAGTTGTCAATGAAGGGAAGGTGGTAAGGATAGTTGAATCAACATATGTTACATGATTTTTTCTATTATCTTCAGGTAGGGAAGAAGGTGCAGGTATTGATGAAAGGGGAACAAATGAAGTAGTAGTAGTAATAAATGTAGTTTGAGTTGACTACATTACTTAACTAATAGAAGGTAACTTTACTTTACTTGGAGTTTTAGTTTTCTTCCATACTTGGGACAGGTGGGATACATCGATAAGATGACTAGAGATGATGGTGGACTTTTGTGAAAATTGTTGGTAATAACGTGTAATGAATTCACAGAATTTAGGTGAGTTTGCAAAAAATTCAAAGTAAATGTTTACCTCGGGTCGAGTTTCTTCCTAGTTTCTAGTGGGCTATGGGACTCGGGTGTCTTATGATACTTTGACCTCATTAATGAATTTTTCATTAGTACTTGTGTGTGATTTCTTCCTTGGTGGACCAATATTCGTAGTAAGGACGACCGGTGTCGATGACTTCTTTGGCTGAAGATCTTTTTCTATCTGCATGTGTGATCAATTTAGTGGTATTAACATCGAAAAATCTTGCACATGGTTAATATACAAAATATGACAAATATATACAAATGTATCATAATAATATTCATGTTCTACATGGTATATACAACAAAAGTGTTATGAAGTGTGTTTATTTGAACATACCAAAGATTTGCATTTATCAAAATATCTTTGGCCCTAGTTCAGTTTTTTATGTTCATTCTTGAATTTTTCATATAGTTTTGTTTGTGTTATGTAATGTGTGGTTCATGATCCTTGGAACTTCTTCTCATTTTTATTACATCCTTCAGGTTTGAAGAAGGTCGGGTGTTATCATGCCAAAAACTCTACACTAGTCCTTTAACTCCATTGATATTCTCTACACTAGTCCAACGAAGGCCCAAAAATCGTCCACGCCGATTGTGTCAAGATGTTCTCTTCTAATACAATACTTACATAGTGTCTTGACATTCAACTTCACAAGTTTGGATGTATGCTTCATCAAATGAATATTTTTTGTGTTCCTATTTACAATTGCTAGTGACAATGGGACGATATACATTACGATTTTTAGAACATTTTTTCTTACCAATTGTACTAAAATAATCTACTAGCATTTTACCAATATGACTACTTGGGAAAGAATTAGTTATTACCTTGATTCCCAATTGTTTTCTAACAACAATAAAAACCTACATTTTAGCTACCATAAAAGTAACCTACATTTTTTAGCATCACATTTTGAATCAAAGTAATTATTAATTATTTGTGTGAGTCTAATAAGCAATAGGACATTTAAGAGAACTAATGACACTTTCATCCACCTGGATACATTTTGGAGTTCTTCAACACATTAGGGTAAGTTGAGGTAATGGAGTAGCATGTGTAGCATGAAACACTTAATTAGTAGGCCATGATGATTCAACAAGAGCTTGTGGTTACTCATCCACTTGTTAATAGCTATATGGAGGAGCTCAGAAATCCTTATGGGTGGTCTCAAAAATATTTACGTGTTCAACAGTAGGTTGGACCTCCGTGGTGATCTCAACACCATTTACTTTTTCTTCATCAGAATGTTCTTCATGATTTAAATCCAAAATTTCAAGATTTGCATAACTAGTACAGATAAAAAATGCTCATTTTTCCTCCTCCTCCAAATCATGTTCAAATAGTGGTATATTTGTTTGGAACTTGCTTGGTATTGGAATTGCAACATCTTCTGATGAGCACCTATGCTTTACTTCTTGACTAGGGCCATGAGGGGGGTTTTCATCCACTATTCTTGAAAATGAGGGCTCATATGTGGAGTGTTTATGTTTATCTTGTCATAAATTGATAAAAAAACTTGTATCATCTATTGTGCTTGGAATTGAAACATGCATCCATCATCACCATGTCTTCCCTTACTTTTTCTCTAATTTTTTTAGAGGATTTTAGGATTCTTTTTTCTTGTTGATCTTCTTATTTTATTGTGTATGTTTCCCATTGTCACAATAATTAACACTAGTATCTTTTTTTGGGTTCTATATAAATCATAAGCCAATAAGACAAAAAACTTACAATTGTTGTTTTCCCTATAGAAACATGTATGACACAATTTTCTAGCAAATTTCAATGGAAATAAGGTTGTGGTGGAACCAAGGGAATTTTTATATCACAATATTGCGTGCACTATGTGTTTTAGATGGGTGAATGATATCAACAAAACACATATGTGATATGATAAAAATCATGTGCACTATATGTTCTCTTGGTCTACTTGTCAACTAACTTGCCAAGTTCGGAGCTGTCGAGCCTAGTTCTTATAAACATGAGTACATTATTATTTTCTATAATATGAGTGAGTTTTATAGAACTTTGGTTGCACCTCAAAGGTCCACCAACTTCATGTGCATGACCTAATCTTTCCATTAGAAGAATTGGATTGGATCAATGAAATCATGATTCAAGATGAAAAGATAGGAGAAGGAGAAATACGTGTATCCATCAACTTCAAAGGACTCATTGTTGCTGGCATTCATGCTATTTTACCAACACCCTTTGGTTCATACTTAAGCTTTTCTTTAGATGAGTATTCAAACTCAAGAAAGGATAACAAAATTTTGCAAACCCTAATTTTTAAAATTTATATGCAAATGTATTGGCATTGATTTTAGAGGCATCGGTGGTATCTTGCTGCCAAACTTGGAAGTCATGACTATATATTGCTAGAGTCTATGTGTGTCCTATGTTCTCTAGGTCCTTTTTCTCCTCAAGGGTCCTTAGATTCCTCTACTCAATGGATAGATTGAGCTTAGTATGGGCACACCATAATCTTGCTCAGTATAGTATAGTATAGTCTAGTCGAGCTCTGTTATGTTCGATTTTATGTTTTTTTAATTATTTTTTATGTGGTGTCCTTTCTCTCCTCAAGGATCTTTAGATGCCTCTACTCAATGGACACATCGAGCCGAGTATGGACAAATCACGATTGTGCTCAATATATTCTAGTCGAGTTGTGTTATGTTCTATTTAATGTTTTTTAATGCATTTTTTTATGTTGTGTATTATATATAATATATAATATATATAATTTTATTTTTTGGTACTCGCTCGAATAAGTAACTCTAACAAGCTCATACTTGCATGACATGGGGTCAATTCATGTCCTCTACCACTATACATCTAGGTGCACCCACATAACTCATAAGCATGGGGCACCTGCTAATAAGGGTTTGAACCAATGACATCTTTACACCATGTCATATAATTTCACTTCTATGTCATTACGTCTACACCCTGCAAGTTTTTTTTGAAGGACATCGAGGTGGACATTTATTTACTTATATGTGTGCATAAGTAATGAGGTCATTTAATGCAATCTCTCTAAGTGCAACCACACTTTCGGCCACCACCTCAAGTTGACCTCATGGCTTCAAGCTATGCCTTCACCAGAATTGAACATTACCGAGAGGTGAAAAACTCGTGGCTCTTCACTAATGAATCCAACCACTTTGAGCTAATATACAATACATATTATATATGATATATTATATGTGATTATATTAGATTATAATTGACATGATTTAGTGCTAACTCTCTCCACTTGAGTGATATATATATAATTTTCATGATTTATTGTCACCCTTTCCACTTAGTGACATGGAACATTTGTTTTTCAAAAAATTTCTTTACATGAATAGTGTATTGGTTTTGTCTCTATGCATGGTTTATGAGCCATATACATATATTTTTGGTTATAAGACATTGTTGTTCTTCATTGAACTTTGTCCAAGGCCTCAAGAACCCTCCTCTTATAACTCATTGAACCATGTACAAGGCCCCAAGAACCATCCTCATAGTATAAATATTGCAATGGTTCCCATACAACATCTTTAGGCCAAATATTTTTCCATTACAAAATTTGTGTGGTGGTTTTGGACCATTCCATTATCCATAAAATCACCTCTTAGGCCCTAGAATGTTTAGTCGAAAACCCTATGGTTTGAAGTTAAGGCTTATTCCCCTCATAGTTCTTTTTGAGGTTAAGGTTTATTCCCCTCATAGTTCCATGTCCAAAACCTTAAAAGCATCTCTACTACTCAAAACCTCCTAATAATTTCCATATCCCACTAAAAGCATCTATACTACTCAAAACCTCCTAATAATTTCCATATCCCACATCGAGGCCAATGATGTATTTACAAAGTCATATATAATGGTTTGAGATTTCATCGAGTGCCTTTGAACAATACAACCATCCTCTTAAGGCTCAAAGGTTCGGTTTCATGCCTTAACCATCTATATGGCGACAAGATGGTTAACTCGGAGGAAACAGGATTTTGATAGAATTTGGGAAAAGGAAACCGAAAAAACAAAGCAATTTGATGGTCATTATCCCACGTCTTCACGGTGGCTTCCATCCACACGTCTTCACGGTGGCTTGGCTTCCATCCACACGTCTTGACGGTGGCTTCCATCCACACAAATGGTAACAGACTAGGTTTCTTCCCCTCATAATTCCATGTTCAAAACCTCAAGAGCATCTCTACTACTCAAAACCTCTTAATAATTTCCAAAGTCATATATAATAGTTTGAGATGTCATCCATTGACTTCGAACAATACAGCCATTCCTTTAAGGCCCAAAGGATGGGTTTACTACCTTAACCATGTATATGGCTTCCTACGTCCTCACGGTGGCTTCCATTTGCACAGATTGGGTGTTGCGCATGGGTTTCACTTAGACCAACCAAAATAAACACCAAAAACAAAACAAAACATAAATTTATGTAACTTCAAAGGCCTGTCACTGTACAAATTGAGTGACCAATGATTTAACGATACTATCTTGATATTACAAACCGCAGCTTGCCTTTTAGAATGATAAAATAAACTGTAAATGTTTTGATGATAATTAAAATTTGTATCCATGCATAGTTTAACCTTGCGAGAATCAAAGTACATAACAATCTATAACTTTCAAGCACCATAAGATCATACGTCTTGCATTGCCACACATGAATGAACAAAATTGAAAACTATGGTATTCTTCAGAGTAAGACTATTAAGAAAGAAGTTGGGTAGTAACGGTAGACAAAATTAAGGCTGGCTGGCATCATCATTGATGCCATTTATTTAGTTAAATACAGGAGTAACTGTGAAACACTAAAAAGACCTGTAGTGGCTCCTCTCCAAAATTGTAACATACTAACAAGTAAATTCATAGCTCACTGACTAATAATATTATACTTGTACTTTATTATTAATAGCAGATCGGCCACAAAACCAGCCCAGATTCGGTCATCACCACTTGTCGTCAATGAACCCTGCCATACACAAAGAACATCAAACGATTATAGTCCAAATTAGAACGATATTCAAGTGCCAGATTTGTCAGTTGTCGAAAGCACAGAGACAAAACGAACATTCCACCTAGCTAGGTTTAGGGTTTATAGGCAAACATACTTAGAACAGTCGACGTTACGGTTGATAGGCACGTTGAGGTCGGTGACCTTGCACAGACCAGGGAGATTGGCAGCCTTGTCCAATTTGACCCCAAATGAGTTTGCTTGATTCTTGAGGCAGTTACAGACAGCCTGCTTATCAGTGGTGGCCTTAGCCTGGGAGTCTAACCCCTTAATGGCAGGACAACAGGCCGGAGCAGGGGTGGCCGCATTCCCTATGAGGTATCCTGCACAGGGAGTGAGGGCAGT
>LPNX010933972.1:114820-145058 GCA_001517045.1 Pseudotsuga menziesii
AGTATCTTAACATTAAAGGTAATCTTAATGTTTTTTTATGTAAGAGAATTTATATTGAGGGATAATTTTAGGGGCGAAATTTAGCCCATGGGCCATTTTTCCATATTTTTCTCCAAAAAACGATTCACCATTTTGCATTTTTTGAATCCCCATTTCGCCCAATTTAGATGGGGTAAAAAAATTTCACCCTAAATATCGCCAAATTATTATATAAACGATATAAAATCCTTAGAAATTTAAATATTTTTTTTAAATATTGCCAAACATTTTATAGTTGGTGTTTTAAGAATTGGTAAGATTCGCCAACATTTATACACTTTTAAATAAGTATGGTTCCTTAAAATCATCCATGTAATTATATTATCCTAGAAAAGAGTTACTTAGCTTTCATATGTGCATTACTACACAGAACCGGAGATCCTCTCATACTACAAAACCCCATAAACAAACAAAATAGAATTCTAATCCTTCAAGCCCCAAAGACACCCATTACAAAATAGAGAAACGTGTTTACCCACCCAATAACCTAACACGTGTGAGACCACTTCCCTTGATGGCATACTCAAAAAATCATAGCATAAACACTAAATAAAAATACATAACATAAGGATCGAGAGAGATAAGCCACCTGTGAAGCACAGAGAGTCCTTAGAAACCACACTTCCTTTCCATATAACACAGAAGATCCCCATCTTAAGCCACCATCATCCCACCCATGCTCCTCGACATGGGAGCGGATAGATGGATCTCCAAAGCCTCTAGAACCACGTCCATATTTGCATTAAGCATGCAACTCTATGTGTGATGAGCCTTCCAACAGGGGACCAATATAGTATCCCCCTCTTATTTATCGAGGAGTCCCCACAGAACATGGCCAATGAGTTTTTAATCGCCTAGAATAGAGCGATGGTTTTTTCATAAAGCTCTAGATGGGTTGCATTATTTCTAGGGTCCATGACCTAGTCTTCAATTACCTTGATTTCATAATTAAGGGTCTCTTCATCCACCTGGACCCAAAGGCTCTCCTCAATACCACCAATTTGGGCTTGCACCTTAGAAGGAAAACCAAGATGAAAGTACTTGGATTCCCATGCCACCCTCTTTTGAGCCTGCATGATATGCACACAAACACCCAAGGGTTGATTGGACCTAGACCAGAAAGTACCCTTTCCTTTTCTCCCCCACCATGGAATTCCCTTAATCCATGCTTCCTTCAACTCACAACATGATTACCAATAAAAGCCACCACCTCAAAACAAGAATCACGTAAAGAGAACCACATGACTACATGGATGTCGCATCAGCTGACATAAATAACAAATTCCAACTTTACATAATGATTGCTTGAGTACCATGATTGAGCTCATTTTTCCTCTCGTTCTTCCCTACCATAAATTCATCCCATAATGGACGAGATCCATCACAACCCATATTGGTCGCCCATCTTACGAACATCATGAGAGAAATGACTCCACACACGAAACTATTCCTAAGGTTTAAAGGGATCTATCCAATCCCACGAGAACACGACTTCATCATACATATTAAACCACATACACTTGTCTCACCTATGGGCTAGCATGGCCCCCGCGTGACATGAACCGCTTAACTATCCTTGTTTGTGGAACTGTATGGACGACACGCTGCTCCAAGTGTCTCATTAGTAAAATTCTCCGAGACATTATCGCTGATCATCTATGGAACTCCATACCTGCATAAGCTAGAGTGTCCACCACCTTGTTTCCTCCGTGCCTTACGTGGTTAAAAGATCATCCACACGTCCTCCTTACTATTTCTTTGCCCACTCGAACCTGTAATCCAGATGTCAGCTCGACGAGACCTTAGAGTAAGACTTGTTGTTGTGTATTCTCTTTGCCATTCTAATAACCACTTGAGAATCGCCTTCAACCACCAAGGGGAACCAATCCTGCTGCTAAGAAACCCCAAGCCCTTAAATGAGACCTTCCAGCTCCGCAAAATTGTTTGTTTCCTGACCATGGCCACCATAGACATGGATTTCATCACCCCTTCATGGTCCGTGATAATGAACCGAATCCTGACTTCCCAGGATTTCCCTTATAGGCACCGTTAAAGTTCAACTTGAAGCAACCTAACGCAAGAGGCTCCCAATCCTTCAGGCTAGAGACACTAAGGAGGAGTCTCTTGCATCGACCCCTTAATACCCCAATCCTTCAATATGAGTTTGTCCATCCCCTGGCTTTTCAATCTGCTTCCTTCCAGGACCCGAGCCAAATTGTTTCTAATATCCCCGCTTGGATGGCATCCCACACTCTGTTTACAGTATGCGCGACATCCTTGAAAATATGTTGGTTGCACTCTTTCCACGTTTCCCAGACCACAAAAATTGGGAAAATGCACGAGATTCGGTTGACAATCACATTTGAAAGAGAGTTCTATGACCAAGTTTTCATAGTGAGATCTGGTCTCCCCTTACTTCTATCAGAATGATGAAAGACAGAAGCGCCTTTATCCAAGAGAGAGCTAAAGAACAAAAGGTAATCTTAATGTTAACAATAATATTAAGTTAATATTAATATTATTATTAGATTAAAAAATTAACATTAACATTAGCTAACATTAGAAGTGAAGTTGTTGTCTTATTACATAGTTAAAAAACGTTCTCCAAAACATATCTTAAAATTTATTTACAATTATAATTGTAATAGGAGTATTTGGGAGCCTTGAATTTATTTATGAATTTAAAATACAATTTTAATGATAAAAAATTGCAATTTAGCTTAAGGTTCTACATTTATATCTAAATGATATTGTCAATCAAATGTTATGCAAAATGTTGATGTTTCGTAATGATTATATATCATTGAGATGTTCAACTTGGTCAAGTTGGTTAACTATCGGTGACCATGTTTACTATTATTTACAATGGGTTACTATGGTTATGGTGCATTATGAAATCCTAAGTATTATATATACAACAACAAAATATGGATATTATTATACAAATACCATAAGGTTAATAAAATTTTGTATTATTTTCAACATAGAAATAAAATTGTTAAACAAAGTAAGTGATTTTTTACATAATTTAAGGTCTCATAGATTAAATTTGGGAATTCATAACTATCCTTATATTTGATAAGAACTATATAATTCCATTCTAAAAATTAAAGTTTAATTTATTAACATGGTACTCTTTCATATATTTAAATTAAAATATTATAAAATAATCACTAAATTTATTTTTAGTATAAAAATTGTTTAATTGATATTGGAAGCTATAGAATTTTTTTAGAATATTTTGTAACAAACCTAAATTACTTAAGTAATTTTTAGAGAAATGGGGTAATTTCTTTTTAACTTCTTCTCAACAACTAGAAATGTTATTCTTAACAATTGCATGGAATTAAAATTAGTACATTCTCCATGAGTTGTTAAGTATACAATTTTCATCATATGAACTTTATTAGCTTATTAGCATAAAGGTAAGGTAATTCAAATCAACTATTTGTTTCTTCACTAATGAACACTTATAAACCAAACTTGTTAGACTCAAAATAATTTCACTTTAATTACATTCTTACATATATGAAAACTTCTGTTTTAATTCCCTTAATTATCATATCATATATAGTCTAAACTTTATGACCAACCAAGACAATGTATATAAGTAGAGTAGCCCACAAGGTTAACCATTTAAACTATTAATATTTTATTTGTAAATTATGGCCAAATATCATATGGACTTGGCTAATAATTTACAATCCACTCGATTTCTTAGAGTGCTTATTATTCCAATGTATCAACTTACTCTTTCAAACCGACTGCTACTTACTTCTGTAAAGTAAGTTCTCAATGATAACTTCTTATATCTAAAAGTATTAGATTTTTAATAAGAATACCATAGTATAGTAATGAATGAACATACATCTTTATCATCATTAAATAACATAAATATAATTCTTTTTAGAAGCTTCATATCTACAATCCAATTAACCATGATATAAGGTAGAATCAACCACCATATTTTGCTTATGCATGTGTTACCTACTTAATCTAAACCAACAACTTCCTATTAAGAAGAATCACTATTTGTATTTTAAATCATTTGAGGGTTAAGGTAACCTTAAACAACACTTTACATCACCTAATTTACATCCCACACAAGGCTTGCAATGGTTAAATTTTTTCAACATTGAATTGAAATTTTTTAGGAAACATAATTACTCAACTTCATGGTCCATACTCTTAGCCTCCACACATGTAACAATAATTAATCAAATAAGACTATACCCCTTTTAATAACACTCAAGAGGATACTTGAGTTTATCATAATATACACAATTTATTTATGATAAAAAAAAATTCTCAATTTATGCAAATGGTATTAATGTTTGATTAATCAATTAACTACTCTTCCCCCAAAATATTCAAATCATTCTTTGATAATAAAAGGTTACTCTATTCACATTTTGGAAAACTATTCAGTATCTCTTTGAAAGATATAATGTTTGCATAAACATATAATTCAAACATTATTTGTAGTTAAGGATTACAAATACAAAAGAATGTAGAAATGGAAAATCATAAACAAGAACACTCACAGGTGAGTGAATGTAATACTCCAAAAATTCGTAAAAATTTAAAAAATTTCCTATGACATTAAATGTTTGCAATCATCACTACTGAGGGACATTTAACTGTTAACAGTTAACATAATCAGTCTTAAACTAGAACTGATTCCTTTATTAAATTCTAGATCTGCACACTTAAATATTTGCTTCCATAAATCATTATTAAATATTTGATTTTGTAGGTTATGATTTGGAACAACATGAATTGAAACATTTGTTTAATTAATAAGTGCTAAAGTTTGTTTTACTATTTGTGAAAATATGAAGGAACTTCAGTTGAGTCCGAGGCTTACTTAACTTTTTAGCTAATGCAATGAAGTGATGCTTATTTTACAGGTCTTTTACACGTAAGATGTTTTGTAACCAATTTTCGGATCGAGGTTACTATCTCAACTAGCATAAAATAAAATGCTAGTATAATAGTTTATTTTACAGCTTTGATTTAAATTATGGAGGTATCATTGAACTGTATATTTACGTTTTATTTAATTTCATGTAAACATAAGTAATTGGAAATCTGAACATAAAACGAGATGTTTTCTACCTAACTTCGACTATAACTGGTACGTCAAACTTTCATTTAGTTACTATGAGTTTAGGTTCGGTATACCATTCTAGAGAAAGATAATTTGTATACGAGGTCATTCGATACCTTATTACTTGATATCATGGTAATACATAAGTGTTTGTCCAAACAATATACAAATGTTAAGTAAACTAGGAAAAAACTAAATCTAGGTATATGCATAAGGTATAATGATTGATATTCAGACATGAAACTAAAGATTTAGTGCAGAAGACAGTCTATTAACTATTTAAGTACTTACTAGGTAGAAATGCAATAATAAGAACATTATATCATTATCAATAGTATTATTGCTTGTGTAAAGAACGAAAAGATCATTCCTACAAAATATATCCAACCTAACCTTCCATAATCTTTATCTCACAAGGAGATATGAAAATCATTATTACCCTATAATAAAACTAAGTATTAATACTTATACTAGGAATCAAGCTAAGAATCTTTATATGCTTGCAAGCTTACACACATAAGTGTTTTTAACCAATATATTACAAGTCCTATAGTTTATCATAAGGTGTTATTTATGTCGTTAATAAGGTTAAAGAATTTTCTTGCATAAGTTCTTACCCATTTACATGGTTTATAAAATATAAATGCAAACCCTAGTTTAAGCGAAGATTACCTCCAATATCATTTTCCTTTAAGATTATAACATGCATATTATAATATGAGATATTATTCTATTGTTGAAAGTGTTATAACCAAGTTTTTATCTAAATGTTCATTACTTGCACGCTGCTCCAAGATTCTCTAAAAACTATAGAGTTAGACCCACCATTTTGGACGTATTAAACTCCACGTGCTCGATGAATATTGGTTAGGTTTTATTGACTTTGGAGGTTCACTATATAACTCTCCTACACCCTAAAAATTTGCACTTTACCTATCTTTTTGCCATGGTGGAGAGGAAGCCGCGGGCTTATTGCCTCATGGCTTCACCGTTGTTTTTCTGCTGCAAGTGAGAACCTCCATTGTTGTGGCTTACCTTTACCTATGAGAATTGTTATCACCTTTTCTATTCTCTGCATATGAGATTCTTTGTTTCCATTCCTTATCTGTGTGTGTGTGGTCTTCATCGCCATTACTTGGCCTCTGTGTGGGATTTCCTTCGGCACTTGTGCATTGGTGGACTCTATCTGAGTTAAATAGTGTGCTTTCAGTTTTTTTGTGTTCAGCGTGGTTTTGGATTTATACTTGCACATTTCTTGTTGGGGTTTTCTTGACATCAGCTCTCCTTTTGGCTCGATGTACCCTTTCTCGTGGCTAGGGTGTGTTCATGTTACCATTACGGGGCCAAGATCAACTCTTCAAGTAAGAAGTTTTGTTTTAAACAAAATTATAACTCTTCTACAGTGTTCATAGATTTATTACCTTGGTTACTTGTATGAGTTTAACATTCAGTGGGTTTCACTTGTGCAGGTTTTTCGAATTGGATGTTGTGTGCTGGAAAACACCAAAGAATTCCATGCAAGGACTCCACACTTCGTGTCCACCCTGGTAAGCCTCGGTCTTGCCTGAGGTTTCTCCTACAATGGTTGTATGGGGTTTGGTTGTTACAGTTCGCTTGGGTTGAAAATGTTGCTCGGTCATGGCTACAATGTAGTCTGTTTGTTTGCAAGGTCGTTTGGCCATGGATTAAAGAAATATTTATGAGGCTTTCTCGGTCATAGCTTGATTTACAGAATTTGTATTTTGGAGAGGCTTTTTAAGCCGTGACTTTTCTTGTAAAAAGGCCATTAGGCCGTAAGTTGTATGGAAAACTATAGAGGTTTTTAATAAATTAAGTTAGGGTTTAGAAACTGTTTATATTTTGAATAAGGTCTAAGCTTATTGTTTTATATCTTATATAATTAGTAATATATATATATATATATATATACTGTATTTTTAAGAAATAAGATGGGAGGCTCTGAGATTTATTTGTTTTGGTTAATTTTCAATTTCTGTTTAAATTTTAATTTAAAAGAAATTTGTTTATTAAGTAGTAATTTTCAATTTTATTTAGCACACGAAAGTTCAAAATGTTGGTTTTAAAACAACATTTAAAATTTGTTCTGTGTCTGTAAAACAATTATTTAGAAAAATAATTAAAAGAAGGTTTGTTTAATATAACTTGAGTTTTTACTATATTCTCGGGTTGGAATGTTTAAAGGGTATTTACTATTATATTTGTCAACAGTTTTCAATACTATTTCTCTGAAAGGCTTATTTTAAACTGTGTATTTATAAATTAGATACTTGTATTTGTATAAATGAATAATTTATGTTTGAAGTAAATATGAGTAGAACTTTATTGACCCTTCTCTTGAAAAGGAGAAGGAAAGGAAGGTCATAAATTCACAGTTTCTCCAATTAGGGTTTTTAAAAGATCTTAATTACTTTTAAATATTTACAGAGTTTAATATTTAATGGTAATGTGTTTCAAGTTTCATTCTTACTTAGATTAGTAATGAAATTATCTAAGTAATTACTAGCCTCATTTTACTGTTTTCTTTAAGTTAATCCTGCTTCTTTATTTTTCTATACTTGTAATGTTTTTAATTCCTATGTATATTTATAATAAATAGGCTTATAGCACTAATCTATTTACCATGTAAATAAGAGCACAAACTCTATTGTTTTTTAGATTCTTCTGGGAGGCAGTTTTGTTTATTTTTTATAATAATGTACTATGTCTATGGAAAATTTCTGAAATAGAAAATCTTTCTTCTGATGAACCCTATAAAACTTATAGAAGGTAAATAAACACATTCCAGCATACTTCATTTGATTATATATCAAAATTTAATCTAACCTACTGTACTAGAGTACTACCTTCAAGAAGCTGTGGAAAAATACAGTTAGGTATTTTTTTATCTACCAGTAAAATTGGAAATTTTTCTAATCATTTATCCTAATCTATTTCTAATCCTCAATTTGACTATCCTTTCACAGTAAAAGATTTCATTCAATAATTCTAATAACAGAAGAACAGAAGCATAACATATTATGCCCTAAGTTCAATCCTTCTTGATCCTAAATATGCAAATAGAAATTAGAAAGAACATGTAGAACCTGGAAATGTAGAAGAGGATACAACAACTTAAGGAACCTGTTCCTCCCAACCAACTACTGGAGATAGCTGAACTGCAAATCTTAGGACGCCTGATCCTGTCTTCTGGTCCACCTGGTTGAAGTATTGGGTGAGAGATCTGGTTTAGTAAACCTCTGCAACTCTACTAAGTATTCAGCAATAACCTGTTCTACTTGTAGTAGTATGAACTCAGCTTAAAATAGCTCCACTATTTCAGAACTTCAGCACTTTTCACTCAAAGAAAACTTCTGCTAGTCCCCTCCATCGAATTTTCTTATGCACTAAATTCACTCAGAATTTTCACAAGTAAAGAATGAGCAGCCTGAACTGAATTCAATGGGAATTTTTATTAGCATGCCTAGGTCTTTTGGGTCAGTTTTCACTTAATGAGCCACCTGCTCTTGTTCCACTTTCTTGGGGAACATGACCACAAAAATAGGGAAGTTGCCTCCTCCAACAACTAGAAGTAGTTTGAGGATGCTGCCAAGTGTCAATCTGCTCTCAACCCAGCCTATTCCACCAAGTGACCAGTAAAACACTCATTTAACATCCGCCTTAAGCTGTTGTCTCATCTTTAATTTACTAATTAATAAAATATTCAGCGATTACATGCAATTATCCTTGACCCCACTTGGTCATTAATTACAAACTTTATAATAAAATTATAACATAATGTCTCTTAAAACTTAAAACGTTTTTGCAATTTGGGGCATGAGACAGTGAAATTCCATCCATGCATTTCAATCCAAATCATTTAATTATACACATTAAACGGTGAGTACTTAACTCATTTCATAGACATGGAGGCTAAAGGTGACTGAAGCATTGACTTCAACTTTCCTCCTAACCAATTGTTTCTCTATCTAGCGTATGTTTTCTCATTGAGAGGACACCCCCAAGCTAGGAATGAATCCACTAGGTATGAATTTCACTTCACAGATAGTCCTACATCCCTTATTTATCATGGTAGATTAAAAATATATTCTTAATCATACACAAATCCTACCTATTTTTCATTTATTTTTAACAAACAAAAAGGTGAAGCTATACTCTTTCACCACTATACTCAAGGTTACACACCCATAAGAAAATGTTGATGTATTTGTAACTTCAAAATGTATTCACTCATATATCTTATGTATTGTACCCTAATGTTTATTTCGGGAAGTGTCTATAATGTATTTGAGTCATGTCATGCCCCGATGTTCCTATAGGGAGATTCAATAATGTAAACAAGTCATGTAATGTCGTTATGGGTCACCCTCCTATTGATCAAGGGTTAAAGTCCCCACAGTTGTTGGGAACTAGGGTTATTAGACTCTCCTAGAGAAGTCGGCCCTAGGTGAGTTAATGTAAGTTGGGTCATTAGTACCCTAGTTGTGGTTACTCGAGCCTACATAACTAAGTTAGGATTACTCAAGCCTACATAGCAGAGTTAAAGGTTAAGTGAATGAAATAATATAAATAGAGAGTGAGACTCTCTATTTATTACACACACACACTCACTCACTGGGGTGCATAAGTGATAGAGAAGAAGCTGGGATCATAGAAAGAGACTACTGTTGTCTGGAGATCATCTTACTATTTTTGGGTTTTACTTTTGGTGCTAATTCTATCTCTGAGGAAGTTGCAGGGTTTTCTTCTTTATGGTTTCCTTGAGGAAAATCTTTGTGTCTCTTGTCTCTTGTGTTTAATTGTTGTGCATGTTATTCTCTTAGATAAGATCCTAAGATAATTCTAGCTTGAATGATAAAAATCTAACATGGTATCAGAGCTAACCTGAGAAGAAGAAATTGTGCAGCTGCAGAAGCTAGGGCTTCTTACTTTTTGGGTATCTCTCTACAATCCATCATCAAAAGTATGCTAGGCTGACTCTCTGTTGTAATCTCACTTGCAGCACTTTATAAGCTTCAATGAAGGTAGTGTGTTATGCCATTAGGAGTGAGGCAGTTTCTTCTTTTCGTTCCTCCTTTGTTTCCTGAATGTGAGCTTGGAGTGCCAACACCATGCTCTCAAATAGTTGATATGCCATTTCAAGCGGTTTTTCTATGTCAACCTCTACGAGGACCAACAGGACTGAATGGGCTAGGTTTCGACATTTGGTGAGGAACTCGACCTGTTCTGCATTCTTGTCATCGAGTTCCTTATTTCTTTGCTCGCTCCTCCTCTTTGTTTCACCTGCTAGGGTCTTGAGAAGTTTTCCTAGCTTTGGGTCGGTCAGGGAGCTTGCATCCTTCAATCTGATCTGGACCTTTGATGGCTTTCCATGATGCTCCTTCTTGTGCTTCTCCTTCCTCTTCTTATGCTTTTCTCTTTCGGCTTGTGTCGGCACCTGTGTACCTACAACAGTCGAGTCGGGATCTTTGGTTTGTGGGATAGTGGTTGATGGTTTCTCTAATTGGGGAGGTGGGATGACTGCTACTTCTGGTTGTTTGGATGCAGCTGGTTGCGGTGGGCCTTGCTCTGAGTCAGGGGGTGGTGGTGGTGGCGGAGATGGTGGTGGTGATGGAGTAGGCGAATGGTCAGGGGTGAATGGTTTGGGGGAAGTGTGGGTCAGTGGTGGATTGTCGGGGCGGGGAGGTGAGTCTAAGTCGAAGAACATTTGGTTAATCTGCCGGGCTATGTCCTCCCCATTTTCTTCTCCTCCAGTCGGGGCAGTGGCTGGTAGGTCGGCTTGAGGTATGGTCGGAGTGATAGTTGAGGTCCGACGTGCAACCACTTCAACTTCATTATCGGGATTTCTCTCGAAAGTTGATGTGATGGTTGCAAAGGTTCTGGATTGGGCTTCGTGTCCTGGTTGGTATCCATCGACCGTGAAGAGAGGTGCTTTTGTGGATATCTTCTGAGCCGACGTAAATATCTCAGGAAATTTCTTAATGAATTCCTGCAAATCTCTGTCTTTGTCGAATTTGGCCTTCACCGTTTTTGACATCACACTTTTGCACAAGACGAGGGGGCTTACTGACTGCGGTGCCGGTACTTGCTCCTCCATTATTTTCGTTGATGATGGGGGTGGAGGCATAGACACCAAATAAACGATGTTCTCAGGCGTCGTCGTGGTCTTAGCTTTCTTTGGTCGACCCGCTAGTGCTCCCACCTCGACGAATCTTTGGAACTGGGTTTCGACCGGCACCTTGTTTGCTGCGGCATCCTCTATTATGTCGAGGGTCATGGCTGCTAGTTCCTCCTTGTCTCCTGATGAGCCTACAAGGATAAGTTTGCACTTACCTTTTCCTTGTTGTTGTTGTTGTGTCTTGATCTTCTTCCTAGCCGCTGCTATCTCTTTTGACAATTTTTTAATGATGCCTTTTGTGACAGCATACTCTGGGTTTTCTGGCTCTGTCTCTCCCCTTGGCTCCTAGGTCGGGATGACACTTTCTGCAGCCGGAGTAATTACCTGCTACTCTGGTTGTGGCTCTGTTGTCTGGGGTTCTGCCCTCTTTACGGTGGGAGTCTTGATGGTTATTTGAAGTTGGCCAGTGTGTTTGACCGATGTCTCCTCCAACACAAAGGTGTTGATATAGAGGTTGAGCTCATAGTCTTCCTCTTTTTCCTGGTCTGTGAGCGACTCCTCGATCGAGAAGTCGATCTCCTTTGCTGCTACTGGTACTTGTATTTTGGTTTTATCCTGTCGAGACAGTTTTCGAAAGATCTGGTCCACTAATGGATAATAGTCGAGGGCTTTGGCATTTGAATTGTTGCCCTGCATGTACCACACCGAGATATGGTCGAGCTCTAGCTGGATGTGGGAGTTCGTCGGTAGATTTCTTCAGATGTTTTGAGGCACCCTCCATCTAGTCGTGCGGACTTTGAGTTGTTGAAGCAAATTCTCCAACAGTACTTTCCCATGATCAAGCTCCTGCAAGGTTCCTCTCTAGGAGAATGGTTTGAATCTCCACATGTGGAACCTTGACGGTTCCTGAAATATTGGACTCCCCTCTGGATAGATATGGTACATGACTGTCCATAATATTAGGGAGGGGAACTTGATGATTCCCCCCATTTCTTTGCATCTTTCAAACATGTTCTTGACCATGTCGACGACATATTCAGCCCATCTGTATATCCTTCTGTCTATTGCAATGGTGTCGACAGTTTCTAGCATGTCTAAATTAAGGTTGCTGCCTCAACCTGCCAGGGTGAGTGCTATTGCTATTATTTTGGCTACAATCTGTGGCGTTTGGGTTGTGATTTGGCTAATCATAAGCCCCTTCGAGTTCTTTCTTGAAGTTGACCCAATCAGCTTAAGAGACCGATCAGCTTGGAGATGATGTAGAAATAATAGATCAATGCTATGAGCAATGATGCTAAGAAGAAGCACAGGAAATAGATCTTGCTACTAAGAATTCTCACAAGCATACACAGGAAAAATAGAGAGAAGAAAAGAGACCAAATCACATGAATGAAGAGATGAATATTGGTGTGTATCCTTCCATTGAATAATTATGAATAATGGTGTACATAAATAGTACATCCCTCATAGGAAAATCGAATTGTATGGAAACAACTCATAAAGCTCAAAAAGGATGACTTACCAAAATATAGCAAACACCCATAGGTGGATAAAGCACTTACTAAATCTATCAAAGACCTCACGAGTTGGAAAAAGAATGAGTTAGTTTTCAAGGAGATGGAAATAACATGCTAATCCTAGAAAATGGAGAAAAACTAATGGAGGATGGGTTGGAAACAAAAGCTCCCAGTTTCCTAGTTGACTAGCTTTTATCTTATCCATAGAAAAGCAGGAAAAGCAGAAAAAGCAGAAAAAGCAAAATCTGCTGTAAAGTCCTGTATACTAATTCTGGATGGTCAAAAGGTGGTCAAGATCAACCCAGAATTGGAAATAAATCATTCCTAGGATATAGATGGAATGTATTGACTTTAAGGTGCAAGTGGATGCCAACTAATTAAGCTAGTGGGTGAATAATTAATCAAATAATGATTAATTGTTTTATCCTAAGTTGTGAGTGGGTTTAATATATTCCAACAGATGACTTCTCCAGAGATGTTGACTGGTTGGTCTAAGTAGAACTAGCCATTGTGGTACCGGCTTATGATGAATTTTACAGCGGTTTCCTTCGTGCCACCGAAGCTGGCCATGAGTGGTGCATTAACATAGCTAAATATAGTGTTGTATTTGATTTTCTCTGCAGCTTGAGTGGCCTTCTTGTTTACATAATCCCATTCTTGCATCTCGGCCCATATTTTTTGCCATGAGCCTTCCTGTACCTTGGAATTCTTAATGTTTTTTAGCATGTGGACTAAAGGTGTATCTACAACCTGTAGTTCCTTGGCTTTGGTCAAGGCTCTAGTTTTTTTGGGTGCCATTGTGTTAGTTTGGTGGTCTATTTCACTAAGGGTTTCTCGGCTTTTATTTGACTGGATGCTCTAATGCTCTCTCTGTATGAATTGTGGTGAATGATCCCTCGGCGGTCCAGTTTTTATAGGAGATGTTGTAGATGTGTGCGTCGATGGGTGTATTAATGGCGGACGTGATGTTCCACCTGGAACACTTGAGTGTGCGTTAATGGTGAATTGATTTCGGCGCTCGATGTCATGAATGCACGATGGGACTATCGAGGTCGTCGGTCGATGTTGGTTATGAGAATGGTCAATGGAAGTGGTTGGTCGATGAAAATGGTCGATGGGCATGAGGTCGGTTGTTGAAATGGTAATTTCCTGTCATAGTTCTCTGTATGTACGGTATTTTTTTTTTGGCTTTTGGATTTTTATGTTTTTATAGTTTTTGGTTTATGGTTATGGTCGTTATATGATTTTTTTTTATTTTTTTTTAGCGTTTTAGTCAGGCTCCATTAACGAGCTTCCGAAATACTATGCCTTGTAACGTCCTTAGTTGGACTGATCCGTTGGTATGTATCTCTTCGACAATGTAAGGTCCCATCCATTCTGTGTGGATATTTTTAGGTTTACCTTTTACTCGACTATTGTATAGTAAAGAAATGTCTCCTACCAACAAGTTTTTGTTCTTGATGTTTCGGTCGTGCCATGCTTTTTGTTGTTGTTTCTAGATTTCTTGATGTTCTATTGCCATTAGTCGGTTCTCTTCAAGTTTGCTTAGTTGCAATAGTTGGTCCTTTCTTCCTTGTTCAACATCAACATGTAGGATTTCTGCGATGATAGGTGTCTGTTGTCAAAAGTTTAGTGAAACTACTGCTTCTTGTCCATAGACTAGTCAAAAAGGAGTTTGGTCGGTCGAGCGTTTATATGTTTTTCTGTATGCCCATAATACTGTAGGTATTTTTTCGTCCAAATCATCCTAATTAGCATTAAATATTTTGGTTAGTCCTCTTGTTAATGTTTTATTAAATTCTTCAATTGCTCAATTCAACTGAGGATGGTATGCTGTGCTCCAACGATGGTCGATTTGGAATTGGTCGGTTAGGGTTTTGATAGTTCTGTTGATGAAGTGTTTTCCCTGGCCGCTAATTAGAGTTAATGGACATCCAAATATATTGATGATATTCTCATAGATAAACTTAGCAGCTATCTCACTAGGACATGTGTCGACTAGTTCAGCCTCTACCCATTTAGTTACATATTTGACTGCAATTATGATATACCTTGCACCTATCCTTTTTGCTGGTATAGGAAATGGTCCTATGAAGTCTATGGCCCAGATTTCAAATGTCAAACTTGGGTTTACTGATATCAAAGGCATTTCTGTGCTAGGCATGGGTCGATCTAGTCATTGACATCTGTCACATCGACGGACAAAAATTTTGCAATCTCTATGGAGTGTCAGCCACTATAACCCTGACTGTTGGATTTTCTTTGCAGTTGTGTCTACTTGGAAATGTCCTCCTGTAGGTCCATAGTGTGCTTCATGCATAATGTTTTCTCGTTCGTGTTTGAGTACACACCTTCTGAGGATGTCATCTAATCCCATTTTGTACAAAAATCCATTTATAAGACTGTAGGGTGCAGCCTTCATAGATAAGATCTATTTTTTCTTTGTACTCATTCCTTCTGGTGCATGTCCATCTTCCAAGAACTGGGCTATTTCTTCTAGTTCTGCTAGGACTACTTCTATCCGAAATAAATGTGCATCAGGTAAGTCATCGTCGACTCCTATCGGTTCTTCTCCTGTGTCGATTCGGGATAAATGGTCGAGACTGACATTTAACTTGCTTGGTTGGACAACGACTTCAAACTCAAATTCTTGAAAGAGAAGTAGCCATCAACAGATCCTTCCATGATGTAGTGGTTTATTGACGAGATACTTCGGGATTTGATGGTCTGTATAGAATATAAATGGGTTAGCTAAGAGATAATGTCGATATTTTTGTAGTGCAAAGACCATTCCTAGGGCTTCTCTTTCTGTTGTTGAATAGTTTCTGTCAACTTTGTTTAATTTTCTGCTACTGTAAACTATAGGATAATCCATTCCATCATCTCCTGGTTGAGTTAATATTGTGCCTATTTCTAGGCCTGATGCATCAATATGAACATGGAATTTGATCAACCAGTTTGGGAACTTTAGGATTGGTGCTTCGACTAGTTTTCTTTTTAGTTTTTCGAAGGATATGTGACACTCCTCTGTCCAGTTGAACTCTTGATATTCCCTTAATATTTATTCAAGAGGATAGGTCATATCTGAATAATATCTTATGAATTTTCTATAATAGCCTGTGTGGCCAAGTAACACCCTGACTTGTTTTGGGTTTATTGGTGGTTTTAGGTCAAGGATAATTTTGATCTTTGCAAAGTCAACCTTAATACCTTCCTTACAAACAATGTGCCCTAATAATATCCCTATGGGGGTCACAAATATGCATTTCTTAATGTTTAGGGAGAGTTGAATTTGTCGACATCTCTCCAACATAAGTCTTAGCCATTTGCAATGATCCTTTAACATGGAGTATATTGTCCAATAATCAAAGTATACTGCCATGGTCTTGTAGATATATTCCTGAAATGTTTTGACAACAATTCTAGAGAATACTGCAGGTGCATTTTTTAATCCAAAAGGCATAACCTTATAAGCAAATGAACCAAATTCACACACAAAGGTTGTCTTCTTCTAGTCTTCTTTAGCTATTGGCACTTGGTTATAACATGAGAATCCATCTGTAAATGAGTAGCACTCATGTCCTACAACCTCATTTAAGATTTCATCTACATAAGGAGTCGAAAATGGGTCTGTCAGTGTCACTTTTTTTAGTTCTCTGAATTCGACACAAATTCTTAGTTTGGTTGGATCATGTTTCTTAGGCTGTACAACCATTGGACTTGCCCATTCTGATTGGTCGATAGGATAGATGATGCCTACTACAAGCATGTTATCAATTTCCTTTTTGACTATCTCTGTGTATTTGTGAGCTAGTTTATATGGCATTTTCTTCACAGGTCGAACATCAGTTTTAGTATCAATCTTCATTTCTCCCATTTTTTGAACTAAGCCTTTGAGGTCTTAATAATCTCTAGAAAATACATCTTGGAACTCCTTTAATAAGTTCACTATCTCTGTGGTCTGCTCTTCACTCCAGTAGTGTTACGGAGAGAAATTCCTATGGCTTGGGGTACCACAACAGACAGCTAGACTCCAGAAATCAATCTTTCCCAATATGCAATAGAAATAAAAACATCTAACACTAAAGGATCAAACCTCATACCTTATTTCGGACGATTGAAGTAGATCCCCGTTGAGATTTCCAATCTCCAGCTTGAATTGTTATAGCACGTCCTCAACAATAAGTAAACAATACAAACATACTATATTTCATGGTGTTAGATCTATTCTAGCCTATATAATCAATAATGTATAAGCATTTGACATATTCCAATGGATACAATATTCATTCAAATACACATTACTGGACAGGAAAAGATATTTCTATTAATATGAATCAGAGATTACAAGTGACAACCTCTGACGGAACGTCTGCGAACCGGAGAAAATGAATCCCCCACTTGGGCCTCCACCACCTCAATCCTCCATCACTTCGATAGCAAGCTTACTAGCAAAAGGAAAGCTTTGGAAGAACACAAGATTGCTCCAAGGGACAAAGGGATGCAGACTCAAGCATAAGTTCTAGCAACAATGGACTATAGTTTCGATACTCTCAATTCTCTCTTATGCTTTCAATGTCTCAATGGGTTCCTTATATAGCTTTTCAAATGGATACTGAAAGGTCAAATCCGTGCGATCTCAAGGCATATGGAAGGCCAGGAGTCATATGATTCAGATCCAAGTCAAGGAACGCTCCAAAGGATTTTGGATTATGTACACATCCCGATGTATGCGACTATAGAGTGAATATCCGCGTATGTACACGGTTATCGGGGAAAAGGCCGCGTATATCATTTTTCTAATGTTTTTAGGGATGGTCAATGATACATCAAAAGACAAAAAGTGGTCCATAGGGGCTAATGAGTCTGCAGCGGGACAGGGAAAGGCCATACAATGTGTGATTCACCTAGTGTGGTGAAATCCGCTATAACAGATGCCCCCTAATGTATGAGATCAAAGGGGTTATACGATGGCCGAAATACATTATAAGTCCATCCCAGAAGTGAAGTGATGAAGGTACCCAAATGGAAGACCAGCCACCCAATCAGCATAATACCATAATACAACTCTGCATATAACTGCAAATACATATAGCAGTCTCGGATACATAAGAGTACAATGGCCATGAATAGGCATGAAACATGATAACACATATGTGGTCATCGCCACGTACAATATACATAGATCAGAATCTCTATGATGAAGATATACAAAGGACCATGATCTCCACAAAGGCTGAAGATATAAAATAGATCAAGATCTCCATAGTGGCTGGAAATGTCTGACATATACTGGAACAAGTCATGAGAGCTGAAATCTCATGAACACTGGCACGATCAAGGAGGAAGCATATAGTGGATGCCACCAATAGGGAAGGTCTTCTACACAAACCGCTACAAGTACATGTCCTACTATGCGAATAGAGGTGTCGAGGTCGAACATAGTAGTCCATCATCTGATTACCGGTCATTGATGTATACCGTTAACAGACGCGAGATCACCCACCAATAATGAAAATGGGAATCAAGGTACTAGAGTGCAAACTAACAAGTGTGAATAAATGTGTTGAGGTCGAACACTTGAGAGAATCCATCAATCAGGGGACATTGATGTATTCCCAAAACTATCGATGGAGAGAGAACCTACCACTGATGACTACAAGTCTTAAGGCACTCAAAATGACTCTAGAATCCAATCCCAGAATAAATGATCTAAAGTCGATGGGATGAAATTCGCTGGAAGGAGGGCATTAGGGCATCCCCCATCATCCAACACGAGGTACTCAGCAAGGCTGTATAATATGGAAGAACTCAATCATAAGGTGCACGAACCAGTAACTGTACCGGGAATGGCCGACATGCAAAGTCAAGATAACTGAGGAATGGCCGACTCAGGTTTCAAATTCCTTCGAACAAGAGCATAACGACGTATGGTGACTGAATGAAGGTAGCATAGACTCGATATACAAACGGGGACATCTCTATGATGCAGGAGGCATCAATAGAGGCTCCATAGGGACTGGAAGCTTAACCAGTCGGTGGAGATAAAACTCAAATAAACGAGTACAGCTCCTAAAGTCAAACTATAACCCAACCAATGGATGTGATATACAGTGCTCTGTTAGAAGGCGACACGACTCGACAGCTACCAAAGATAATATCTTTTCTTATCCGGCTTTTTGGTTTTTTTATTTTTTTGGTATTTTTCAGTTATTTGAAAAGCTTGAAAAAAGAATAAACTAGCTTTATAGTTACAAACTAGGAGGAGACGAGTGTCATGAGGGAAAACAAACTAGTTCCAAGCAGTGGAACATACCTATGCTCAATGCAAGGATACATGTGTAGGATATCGACACTCGAGGGAAAATCCCCTCCTAGTAAAAAGGGAATCAAGCTGCGAAGGATATAAATAAAGGCTCTACATGGCTAGGCATGAGACAAGCTTGGGCTATATGGCTGAAACGCAATGTCAGGGAAGCCGGCATAAAGCTCAATAAGACAAGGAAAGCTCATGATAATGCATTCACAACTTGATATAAGGGAGTCCGGGGGGTCACGGCCAGCATAAGATCAAGAGGAGTATGAGGCTCTTGCTAAATGTCATGGAAATACTACACAATGGACTCCCACACCCTAAAGGGGGAAACATCGCCATGGGCACCAAATGCAAATAAGGCGCTAACTAGGGTACCCATGTAAGGTGAGTCTCTACCACTCATATCATGCCACTTCTATAGCAGCAAGAAGGTTCCGTGACATAATAGGGTGGGTTCGTACCTAAGGATATAGTGACATGGTCATAAGGTCATGCAAAATGCAAACGGTGGTGAACCTAACCTATATGCCAGTATAGACGTTATACCTAAGATCAGTACAAACGGGTCAATCCAAAGGCTGAAACGACGCTGAAAACGGTCTTCTACATCACCAATTAGGTCAGAAACGGTCCAAAATGGTTAGAAACGGTCAAAACTATAGGAAAGGGGGTAAAAATTTTCAAATATTTGAAAAATTTTCTATAAAAAGTAAAAAATAGAAATCATTTGAAACTTTTACCCATTTGAGATCTGATATTCAACTGCAATTTCCAGGAGATCCAGCCGGCGGAATTCACAACTGATTTTTCCAGGTATTTACTCATGTTCTCTGCTTGCATTTCAATACAATTTTTATAATTTTTCATGGTCAAATGAATTTTTAAAGGCCAAACTTACATGAGCGCTACAGCCCACACAGGTATCGAGGCTTTTTTCGCGTATAGGGCTGGCTATATGCGGAAAAGGGACCAGAAACCGCGTACATACGCAGTTGTTTTCAAAATAGCCGCGTATGACGCCGCGCATAAGGATTTACAAGAATCTAATGGACATTTTGGTCAAATTCTCATGCAGGATGGTGCTAGAGTGGCAAGAACGCGAGCACAGTGATGTAGAGGAAGCAGTAAGGGCTGACAGAATGGCTCAAGAGGCTCTAAAAAGATGCAGACTCTACAAGTTTTGGTGCCTAGGTGGCTTGAGGGCCAAACCAGCTCTACTACAAATGCTTCTAGACTATTGGGATCCGGACTCAGAGTCCTTCCGGCTAGACGGCATGTCCCTCACCATTGAGGTGGAGGATATCTACTTTATCACAAGTCTATCACGGTGAGGTGAGATGGTGAACCTTCATGCCCAAGGAGGGCCAGGTCATGGGCTGACTATCGACGAGTACATAGCTATGTACTGCTACCCAGAGACGGAGAAGGTGGGGAGCCAGGTTCCCACCAACGCTATACATGTATTGGGCCTAAAGGCCATACTCCTGACGCTGGGAAGGATAGCAGGCTTAGCATCACTCCATCAGGCCTCTCGGC
Source organism: Pseudotsuga menziesii (assembly GCA_001517045.1). Taxonomy (NCBI): domain Eukaryota; kingdom Viridiplantae; phylum Streptophyta; class Pinopsida; order Pinales; family Pinaceae; genus Pseudotsuga; species Pseudotsuga menziesii. The sequence continues at coordinate 135,475 of LPNX010933972.1, forward strand.
CACTGATGTTCTATGCGGTGGAGTGCATGACACTGACCATCTATGACTAGAGCACTTCCCTACTGAGCAACATGAAACATCAGCTCAGTGAGTGCAAGGTAGGTAGGATACGGAACTTCGGGTTCAGCAGTATCTTGAGCATGTTTTTCTTCAAGCGTGTTCTAGGATTGATCCCTAGAGTGGATTTTCCTCTCCACGGGGTTCGAGTTTCGGCCCAACGACGTTGGGCAGACGCGATGCGCAGACTGGGGGGCGGTAGGGTGGCCAACCCTTATACAGCAGACTTTTTTCCATGGTGGCGACGACAGATTGTTGCCATAGAGGACTACCCTTATGCAGGGATAGACTTCCAGGGAGACCCGGACATGCCATTACCACAAGGATCAGCATATGGAGACATAGGTAATGAATCTCAACCCTTAATCTTTTTAAAAATTTTGAAGTATTTTTTTTTTGTGTTTTCTTGATTAATGGAATAAAAAAGACATGGTTTTGGGTGACAATACATAATGACATCTACCATTCATGTGCAGATGTGGGACCACGGTGACCAGAGGGCTTCCCACGTCATAGATGGAGGGGAAGAGGAAACGATATCACCGGTGTGGATGCGGAGCGAACGCTCCAAAGCATCCATACCAACTTCGTACGACTGACTCACAGGATTCCCATGGCGCAAGTCGAGGACTTTCCTGAGGCTATGCAGAGACAGGTGGTGGGTGTACCACGTGCATGGGTGCAATTATTCCGGTGGCTAGCTAGAGCCATGGTGACATATCATGATCGCAACCCTCATCCACCTCCACAGGACTAGACACCTGGGAGTGTATCTATTTTGTACTACCGTGTATATGATGGTGGCTTTCAAAGCCCCAATTTTGTATTATGACATTATGTATTACCATATTTTTAATGTATATATAAAAAAGTTTTATGGTGATCGGTTTATTTATTTACATATGTAAAAATTGTGTTTATGATTAATTTATAATGAATGAAACAAATGCCAATCTAACACATAGTTAGCATATGAGTCAGCAATTTGATTATAATTTGTTGGAATGTGTATATATGTTATGTTCTCAAATTGTCGTTCTAACAATCTCACACATAAGAATCTCCTCAATAACGTCGGATCTCTAACATGGTACAAACCATTGAGCTGTGACACTACTAACTCTGAATCAAGACGTACCTCAAGAGAGAGAACACCATGTGAAATGGCATCCCGTAGAAGCTCGATAATGACACTATATTCAGCAACATTGTTGGAAGATGGCCCTTAGACATACACCTCCTGAAGACAGTACATGACCCATAGGAGTATAAATCACCCAAGCAGCTGAGGCTGAGTGTTGAGTGTGACAGCTTGCACCATCCACGAATCCTATGTAGGTGGAAGATTCCATTGACATCTGCCACAAGAAATGGAAACTAATCACAAACCCGATCACGATAAACAAGACCTAACTATGCAAAAAAACTGTACAATAATATACAACAAACAGCCTTGGCTAAAGATCATGCATAGTATTTTTTAAGATAGAGCCCATTTCTAGGCTCCGCCAAGACTGTCCCTTTGTAGTCCACTAACTCGTAGGCACCCTTCTCTAATACACGCTTGACCACGTAAGGACCACGCCACATAGGATTGAACTTCCCTGCCCCCAAGGGTTCTTTCGATTGATCCCACAAAAGGACCAAGTCTCCCTCACTAAACACTCTCGGACGGACAGACTTATCATATTGGGCCTTCACACGACGCTTATTAACCTCTAGAGTCACCAAGGCATCTCTCCGCTGCTCATCGAGTTGCTCAAGGTGAACCAAACGCTCCTCCAAAGGTGAAGTGTCTGGTAAGAGTTCCATGGTTAACTTCAACAAAGGAATCTGGTATTCAACCGGCAATATCGACTCCACTCCATGAACAAGCTGATATGGAGAAAAACCAGTGGGAGTCTTTACCGCAGTTCGATATGCCCACAAAGCAGGGTATAACATAATATGCCAATTCGTCTTGCTTTGTGCGATGGTTTGTCGGAGAATGGACTTAAGTGATTTATTCACTACTTCAACCTGTCCATTCGCTTGAGGATAGTAAGAAGAGGAGTGCTCTTGCTTATACCCTAACTTGGATGCCAACTCTTCCATCATACGGTTCTGAAAGTGCGAGCCATGGTCAGTGACAAGCTCTCTCGTAATCCCGAACCTAGAGATGATTTGGTTGAATACGAAGTGCGCGGCTGTCTCACCGTCGAATTTTACTGTAGGCATTGCCTCAGCCCATTTCGTGAAGTAATCGACAACCACTATGATATGATGGTGCCCCCCAGCCGAAGCTGGGTTGCAATCCATAAAATCTATCCCCCATTTGGTGAAGGGACCGGCGGTGATAATAGGGTGTAACGGGGCAGGCTTCGAGCGCATGTTACATGTGAACACCTGGCAAGGGTTGCACCTCTTGACCGCTTCAATACAATCCTTGAAGATCGACGGCCAGAAATATCCTACTCTCAAAATCTTTTGAGCTGTAGAAAGCCCAGATAAATGACCACCACACGCCCCTCCGTGGCAATCATTAAGCACTACCTCAGCCTCATCATGAGTTAAACAATGTCATAAAAGGGAATCTACTCTGCGGCAGTACAAAGTATTGTCCACTATGAGGTAGTTCTTGGAAACGTGATGTAATGAACGTCGCTCATCTCGTCAGAGGTGAGTAGGGTCCTCTGCGTTTGCAAATATACTATGATATCACCGTACCATGGGTCAGCCGTTGAGATCAAGAAAATGTGTTCATCAACGAACGTATCTTCACATACCGACTCCTCAGCCTCGCTCGGAAAATCCGATGTGAGCTCTGCAAAGATTAAATATTTCTTCGATTTTACTGAACCAAATTCGAGATCAAACTCTTGCAGGATGACAATCCATTTATTATATTTTCCCCCAATCATCCTACGTGTGAGGACGAACTGAAATGGATTGACATGGGAAACAACCAAGGTTTGGCGAAGGAGAATATAATGTCTCAAACGTTGCACCGCATGTACGGTAGCTAAGGCAAGATTCTCGACATGAGAATATCGAATCTCTACGTCAATAAGCTTTCGGCTCAGATAATATATGACATGCTCTTGGAGCTCCCCATCCTCCTGAACCAAAACCATCCCAATTGTCTCTAAATACGGGCCACATATAATAGGAAATCATTGCTATAATCCGGAGGACTAATCACTGGGGCCGATGCTAGGGCTCTCTTAAGTGCATTGAAGGACTCCTGGGCTCGCTCATCCCATTCAAAGGGAGTATCCTTCTTCAGGAGACGCATGAAACCTCTAGTCAAATTGGCGAAATTGACAACAAACCTTCGTAGGAATTTTTCCATGCCTTGCAAGCACTGAAGATGATGAATATTTCGCGGGGGAGACAACTGAAGTATTGCCTCAACCTTCAAAGGGTCGACTCTTATACCCTCTTTCGAAACGATAAATCCTAACAAACGACCTAATTTCATGCAAAAGATGCACTTATGAGGGTTTAATCTAACAGTATAGTGCCGGCATCTTTCGAACACCAATCTCAAGTGATAAGAATGACGCATCCTCATGCGAGAATGAGCAGCAAGGTCATCCAAAAACACTTCAATAATGGACTTGAGATCATTGAAAATCAAGTTCATCGCTCGCTGAAATGTAGCTCCGGTGTTTTTAAGGCCGAAAGGCATTTTTTGATATGCAAATGTTCCCCAAGGACAAATAAATGCGGTCTTATGTTGGTCCTAGGGTTTAATTTGAATCTGATTATACCCGAAAAAGCCGTCCATAAAGGAGAACACCTCGCTACCTGCACACTCATCCAAAATCTGATCTATAAACGGTGTGGGGAAGTTATCCTTAGGATAGGCACGATTTAAATCACGAAAATCAGTGCATATATGGATCTCTCCTTGCTTCTTATCCACCGGAACGGGGTTTGAAACCCACTCCGTCAAGGGAATGGGATAGATGAAACCAGCTTTCAACAGTTTCTCTATCTCTGCCTTTATGGCGGGTGCTTTCCTAGGATTTACCACGCGTAAACGCTGTCGAACAGGCTTAGCATTGGGGTAAGTCTTAATTTCATGTTCGACAATCCAAAGGTCAATCCCTGGCATCTCATCGTAAGACCAAGCAAAAACATCACGAAATTCCTTGAACAGCTCGGTATACTCACGAATCTCATCTTGGCAACAATCCGCCCCAATGTAGACATTCTCAATTGTACCAGGGTTGCGAGAAATGTTGATAGGCATAGTTGACGATATGTTCTCCATGTTTCCATCAGCCATCTGACCAGGAGAGCTTAATGGAATCATGGGTCTACCAACTTTGTGTCTAAGAATCTCCCTATAATTCTCATGCTCCAAAAGGTCAAGCTCTGGAAGGAAATATGATCTATGATGAAGTTCCTCCCATGGTGGCTCAACTCCTGACATAGCCTCGATGATCGCTTCATCTGAAGGGAAAACCGTATCAAGGCAATCGTGGGCATGAGAAGACTGTACTGCCCATGCCGGCAGCACATAGGGGTCTTCCTCCTCTGTCCGTGAAGAAGAAGAACAAGGCTCTGTAGCAGACTAAAGATTAGCTTGGTAAGCTATCATGACTGCAGGCAACGACACACTCGTCTCAATGGCCTCACTCGAAGGACTCGGTGAAGGAAGAATCCAAGGATCTCCCATATGACTTGTGCGAAAAGGCACCGATCTCGTAGACGTGGAAGCACCATCGAAACTAGATCCTATCATGAGGACGGGTGTAGGACAACTAAAGGTTCCCATGAGGGACGGATACATACCTACACCCACACTCCCAGTTGCCGGCTGGGAATGTTCAACTTTCGGAACCGAAGCTTCTGAAGATGCACTAACAAGCGGATTCTTGAATGCCATCTGATCAATCGTTACAATCTTCCCATTATGAGGAAAGCATACAACGTGAAACACGGAAGATGCAATGGCTTGCATACTATACATCCAATTCCTTCCCAGTAAGAGATTGTAGTCAAGGGGCGCATCAACCACCTCAACCTCTATCGCAACGGTCTTCCCTCCCAAACGAAATTTAAGAGAAGGAAGGATACCGTGTAGCCTAAACGATCTCCCATCAAAAGTAGTTAACATGGTAATAGACTTTGACAACTCAGGAGAACCAAGACCCTTCCAACAAGACAAAGACATCACAGAAGCAGCAGTTCCATCGTCAATCACAGTACGTTTGATGATCATATTAAGACATTCTACATGCACCAAAAGGGACACATAGTAGGGAAAGTGAGGCTGATGTCCTGCGGTTTCAAATTTGATCATTGAGGAAGAATAATCACCATTCACACCAAGAGCAGAAAGCAAAGCCTTCCTTTGCGACGGACAATTCTGAAGCACTTCCAATGCAGACATCGCACAAGGAGTATGACCCAAGTCCTCGACAACTGAATAGTTCTGGGTGGCTCGGGCATTTGGATTATGACTCGAACGCTTAAGTACCCCTTAGGAATGCGAGGTGCAGCCTTAGGTTTATCCGCAGGTTTCTCAATACGCAAAGGGGTTCCTAGTGGATCAGGTTCTTTGCCTGGGTTGGGTTGTGACGAAGAATAATCTTTCGCACGCGTCACAACTTTCGCGGCACAGACCATATTAATGCACCCACGACCACTAGTTTTAGGTGGATCTTCATTACTAGATTGATCATGGGACTTCGAGTTCATATTCTGGTTATGCGGTAAAGGGTTCGTTAACACAGCTGGGCCCTGTGCTATGAACTTCAAAGCTTCATCCATCCTAGGGCACAAGTAAGTGAGGTGATCGTCCTTACAAAGCTTGCAAGGAAACTTAACCTTACGTTTATTCTGCTTGTACCCCCCAGCATTTTTATTGTTCTTTTCATTATTATTGGCATTCTCATTTTTATTCCCACCCTTCTTATTATTATTGTTTTTACCCTTTTTTCGATTCCATCCGGGTTGCTGGTTACCCTTCTGGTCGGACGATTGCACAGCAAGTACATTCGCCGCTTGGGCAGGCTGAGACGAAGCCGTAGCTTGTCCCGAGGCAGATTGGTTGATAGACAACTGAGCAACTTGTTTCACAACCGAACCTACAGGTTTCTTACTTGCACTACCCACAATGCCATCGGCATGTGGTCCAGGTTTGACCTTGGGATTGAAACTAGAATGAGGAGCGTTTGGTATAATCTCATATAACAAACCAGACTGAGCATAGATCAAGTCTAGTTCCTGCGCCCTAAAGATGGCTTGTTCCTCATTCTGCACTCCGGATGTGGAAACATCCTTCGCGATATATGGCAATAAATATTTGAGGAACCACTCAAGGAGGAACTTCGGCAGTATAAAGGCTTTGATTAATCTCTTCCGTCTACGCCACTCCTGAATATGATCAGAAATATGGGTGGCTTTATCTTGCCAAAATGTCAACAAGAGTTCTGTACCAACATCATAGCGCACTGGTAGCTGGAAGTTATTAAGGAAAGTCATCGCAAGATCGTCGAACAAAGTAAAGGCACCCCTAGGTAACTCTATATACCATTTCGTCGCAGGCCCTGTAAGGGTGCGTTGAAATAGTCTCAAACAGACTGAGTCCTGATGCAATGAATTGGAAGAGCACCATAGGTGGAATGTCGTAACGTGTTCACTCGGATCCTCTCCTGGTTTGCCTTCGAACTTAGGTATGTCCGAAGGAAGCTTGGTAGGGACAGCTGACCAAGCCGGGTCATGAGCCACAGGGTTGTTTGTAAGTCTCGATAAGTCAAGTAAATTGAGTGTTGCAAGGAAAGGGAGCCTAGGATGATGAGGTATAGGGACCGCTCCCTGTTTCATATAGGATTGATTACCACCATGACCTTGGCCATAGTGACCTCCTCCTATATGACCCATATAGGGTGGTGTGGAAGTAGCATAATGAGGTGGACCTTGACTAGTAGGAGCTACAAAGCCATAGTTAGGAGAGTAAACAGGTTGTGAATACCCACCTCCGTAAGTTGAAGAGACCTGTCCATACTGCGTCCCATAATAGGGTCCATAGGTCACCACTTGCGATGTCCCATGAGACACTCCATAGGTAGGGATATACATTCTGGAAGTAGGAATATACGTACCGAAAGTAGGGATATATGTCGTGGAAGTAGCAATCTAAACTCTAGAAACATGAACATAACCTCCCGAAACCACGGGTGGTATGTAGGCTTGAGACACAATTGGTCTAGTAATCGCAGTACGGATTTGACTCGTAGCTACGTGCCGACTCTAAGGACCACGTGAATAAGGTGGAGGGTTTACATTTGAAGAACTCGGAAGCGAGGACGAAGGAATTTCTGTAAGAATAAATGTGTTAGTGCCTATCGTCACTCATCTAGAACCTGGAATCCCTATCGGATCACTAACTCTAGACCTAGAAGGTATATAAGATGGAGCTTCCACCGCTGGGATGGAAGGTGTAATGTGACTAGTACTCCCAAACCTCTCCACAAGGTAAGGCATGGGATTGCCCCCAGGCATAGTGCTAGGCTCAAAGTCAGATTCAACATGAAATGTCAAATCGTGCATAGGAAAACCAGTCGTAACATAACTACCGTAGCTAGTGCTAGGAGGGTCAAAGTGAGTCTTGGCATCATCTGGAATTCCATTATGGTAACGGTCAATGGGGAATCTTCCCTAGGGTGAGTAGGTCTATCATGCAAAGATCCTATCTAGGAAATAACAGGACCGATCTCAGCTAGGTCAGGTGAGGGATCGTATGTAGGAGTAAGTTCCCCATCGTCAATACGAATAGGAGGAGGTGGCTCAGGAATAGTCTCTTAATGATCCTCCATGGTGTGTGAATCAGTGTGTGACATAGTCCGCCTAGACAGTCTAGTCCCCTCTCCCAAAGGAGGAGGAGAAGTGGAAGGCGGAAGTCCTGCTAACCGACAAGAACGGCGCGGAACCGTACCCGAATCCACAATGACTCAACAAAAAAAGCAAAGACTCTCTATTTACGTCAACCCTAGGCCAACTAGCGTGCACAGAGCAATCACTATAAAATATAAAGCCAAAAGAAAGCAAACAAGGGCTGGATAAGTGAGCTCTCGAATGTGGCTAGTATGTCTCACCTGGGAGAGGCTTGAGAGGCCCTTGTCACCACAAGCGGAGGTTCGAAACCAATTATTGTGGCCCTCAGCTTCAACGCGTAAAGCGACTGTGCTGTCCGACCCCAACCTGGCCGGGACACATGCAGAATAACCTCTACATGTACCCCCTCGATATCCTAGGTAAGGTCACTAAGGTCACCTCAATATAATCAATGCTCAGGCGGACATTCGCAGGCGGGATTGACCGTATGGGCAGGGTAGAAAAGCCCGAAACTCCCGAAAGAGCCCCCAGATACGAATACAATCCTGGATATATCACTGGTGCTACACAGTTCTCGACCAGGGGTTATCCCAATCAACAACTGCTCACACTACCTAGTGCTTGACTCCCTTTTGAGAGGAGCTTCCTGAGAACGCTGGTTATACCAAGGATTTCACACACTCCCTGGACAGACACCTAGTTGTTGTTGTTTAGTGATCTTGGAGAATTAACTTTCAATGAACTATTCCAAGATCCTAAAACCTAAGCTTGTTGGTGCACCCTAGAAAAGAAAAGAGTGTATTTCATTTTAATTAGCATTGATTTTAGTTGGCTTTATTACCCAAAAATAGGATATGGTTGTGCAACTAATGGTGTTATGACACAACAAGAAGTAAAATGCACACCTAGCAATCAATGCAAATGCATTGTGTCCATGAAAACTGGGTATGCGTACTACATGAATGCACAATTTCTTCTTCAAATGCTGAATGCAAGTTTCCCTATATGAAGTCCTAACTATTACTCCAAAGCAAATCTAGATATAATGCAAGTACAATGCAAAATGCATAATGCAATGCATGATGATAAGCAAATATTTTGAATTTTTTGAAAATAAAGAGATACAAAAAGCAAAAGAATGATTCTAACCACCCCAGACTCTGCAAGCACACATAAACAACATTCCAGCAAAGCACTAAGGCAAAGGACTCTAATGCACTAATCTCAAACAAAAAATCAAAGATGCCATGACAAGAACTTTCCTAAAAGAAAAAATTTAGGCTAAAAAAAAACGTTTCTGGTCAGAAACAGAGGTATTAACAGACTCAGGCAGTGCCAAAGGAGACTCAGCAACTAACAGCATTCACCCAGCAATCCACTATCTTCCACAAAAAGGTAAAAACCAGGGTATACGCGACTGTGCGCAGTGAACCCGCGTGTATACGCGGAAATCCCAGGGGAAACCACGTGTATACGCGATTGTAAATGACAAACCCACGTACAAGAAGAAAAAGATGCACAAATTCAAGGTAAACAGATAGGCTGAGACTAAATTCACACCAATCAGGCTCTACCAGGCATAAATGCCCCCATACCCGACACAAAAACAAGAGAGAGAGAGCAATTCAAATACATTGAATGCCAAGAGATCAACCCCCAAAGGACAATTACTAGGAACTCCCCAGTAGAGTCGCCAA
>LPNX010933972.1:145348-158285 GCA_001517045.1 Pseudotsuga menziesii
CGATATCAATGCATATGGAAGGCCAGGAGTCATATGAGTCGGATCCAAGTCAAGGAACGCTCCAAAGGATTTTGGATTATGTACACATCCCGATGTACGCGACTATAGAGTGAATATCCGCGTATGTATGCGGTTATCGGGGAAAAGGCCGCGTATATCATTTTTCTAATGTTTTTAGGGATGGTCAATGATACATCAAAATACAAAAAGTGGTCCATATGGGCTAATGAGTCTGCAGCGGGACAGGGGAAGGCCATACAATGTGTGATTCACCTAGTGTGGTGAAATCCGCTATAACAAGTAGTCACCAATCTTTGCCATTTTTGGTTGATCATCATTTGAGATGTCGAATTCTCTAGTTTTGACTTTAGCATCTAGCCATTCTGGTGCTTTGGTTTCATTGATCGGTTGGCTTCCTTCTTTAAACTGTGAGAATGTGGTAGGGAAGTTGGCTGCAGTCATTTTGTCGGTATCCTGTTTTTTGGTTGTTTCCACTTTAAGGATTGTACAAATAGGTTTGGTCATTTTGACATGGTTGGATTTCCATCTAAAGCTTTTTCCTTCTGTGTTTTTGTTTTCTAACTATAGTGCTATCGACTGCGGTTTTGTCCTTGTTTGTATATTGTTACATTTCATTGTCTATCGGTGATCTTTTAAGGGTTTGTTTTCAGTCGGCTGTATAAATTCTTTAATTTGTTTTGCTGTTTTGACCAAGTTTTCATTTTGTGGTATAAAGTTGAAATATTTAATGAAATTTTACCTGAGTTCATGCCATAGGAATGTTTCACCTCTAGCTGCTTCCATATTATACCATTTGTTTGGTAAGTCGGTGAGGGTTGATGGGAACAAGTGTGGCCATGTTCGTTCATCCTTGTATCCAAGTCTTCTCCACTCTTTTTCATAGGTTTTAATATGATCTTTTGGGTTCTGTCCTTGAGTGAATACAGGTATCTGAGCTTTTTGGGTTAACTTCTTTCCTCCAAACCTTTCGAAAAAGTAAGTTGAATCTGTTGTACAGGTCTGCAGTCTCGTCTCATGGGTATCCGACCATCGAGCAGCTTGTCCTGTAAAAGTTTCTACTAGGCTTTGAATTCGGCCATGCTCACCAATATTTTTGGAAACTTGTTCTACATGCATGACTGGTGATTCCCTTTGCTTGTATCTTGGTATCTGTGTAGTATTTACATTGGTAGGTTGTAAGGTAGGGTATTCCCTAATTTTCTTCTCAAAGATTTTTGGGACAATGGACACTATGAAGCACTGTTGGGTGGGCTTTTTCTACACTTTTTGAATAGTTCAGCACCCTCTTGCTTGTGTTTCATAGTTCTCAATCTCCCAATCATATAATTCGGCGTCTGAATTATAACCAACTGAGTCTTGGTTGCCTAGATGAAGTTCTCCATGGATATTTGGTTCTGTATAACCTGCATTGTTTTGAATCTGGTAGAGTTGTCAGACATTGACTTCATCGTCGATAGGTTCAGTCCAAGGTTCTCCTTGAGATGGATGAATGGGTATAATGACCTTTTGTCCATTTCCTTTTAGTTTGATCCTCTCTTTGTCCAGGGATATCGATGCTTTCATATTTCCACCCCAAGGTCAACCTACTAACACTGGGAAGGAACTGGATCCTTCCTTAGGGTCAATGATTTTTAAGTCGACCTTGGTCGAGATTCCTTTTATAGTTGTGTCAATGTTCTTCCAAACTGCAATAGCTTCAATTAGGCCCTAATAGGCTAGTTTCAGATATATGCCTGACTCATGTAGTCAAGGTCTGGCCATTTGTTCCCAAGTGTCACGAGTCATTATGTTGACTTGTGATCCAAAGTCGAGCACTACTTGTCGGACGTGGTATCCTTCGATTTCGAGGTCGACAAGTGGATCGGCATCACCTTTGTCTTTTTTATTTAAGCTGCAAATGTTCTTTGTTTGTTTTTCAGAGTTGATACATTTTATTTCATATAGCAAATTGATGAACTAAGATACTGAGTTGTCTTTTTGTACGAGATGGATTACTTCGTTTATTGTGTTATGTCAAGTGTCGTGAACTTGTTATTATCGTGCAATTTCTTTGAATACATTGGTTGCTTCTTTGTATGTTTGTTTTTCTTTCAGTGGATCAGGATATACAGTTTTCTCTTTTATTTTTCTGAATCTTGGGCTATCACTGTCTGTTTTTGTTCCTTGTTGAGTTACAATATGCAAATTTTTTGTATTTATTACATCATTTTTTTGCACACAGGACAAGACATTCAACATGTTTCTTTGTATTTATTTTTTCCAACATAGTAGGGAAATCCTCTAGTGAGTGATCCCATACTCCACAATGAGTACAAAATTTGAGTTCAGTTATGTCTTTATATGGACAGTCTGCATATCGATGGCCCTTCTTATAACATGTAAAGCACTAGATGGGTCGATGCGGTCGGTTGTCACGATTCCCAGGGAATCCGCCTCTTCCTCCATAGCCTCCATGTCAATTCTTGTACCGGTTCTAGTATTGTCAACCGTCATATCTCTAACCATTCTGATTGTTTGCTAAATTGTTTTGCTCGTTATGTTGTGCAACTACATTAGTTTGGTAGGCTGCCTGATAATTTTGTCAGTTCTTCAGGTTCAAATGACAGTTGGCCGTATTATGATTTTTGGTTTTGCAAATTGCACACCAGGATGCCGTTTCGTTCTTCATGTTGAACGGGCACTCTTTTGTCAAGTGGTCTCTATGTTCCTAGCAGATGTAGAAAAACGATTTCGTCTGCACGAATCGAACGTGCTATCGGCTGTATTCCTGTCGACAGTTGTCTTTGGAGTGTCCGGTCGTCGAGCACTTTGTGCACCAGATATCCTGATTCTTGAGGTTTAACTCCTATAAAGACTTCTATACACTTTCCAGCTATTGTTCCAATCTGTGGTCAGTGGGGTAAGTGCATATTTCTGTCGAAGCAAAATTCGATTCCGAGCATTTTCAGTTTTTGGTGCGGGAAATTAGGCCTTTTTAAAGAAAAAGAATTTTTTAGTGAGCCCAGCTTAGTAAATGTTTAAGTTAAGAAGGCCATACCTAGAGAGCGAAGGATGGGGCCTATTTTTGCTTCCAAAGAAGCATCTAGCAGTTTATAGAAACTAAACTTAGTTTAGTATTTTTCCAAAAAAAAAATATTAAGGAACCAAAATCACAGGCAGAAGGAAGATCCTCATCGAGGAGTCTTTTGAGGCACGGGATCCATGTGGAGGGTGAAATGGCATATCCTCATCCTTTTGTTGTTGTTTAAGGAGGGAAGATCAGAGGGAATATTTTTCCCACGATAGTTAAAAAGGGAAGAATGCTTAAGAATAAGACACACTCTCTCACTCGGGGAAATCGGGATGGAAAAGATCTTTTAAACAAGAAGAGTGAGAGCTCTCTGGAAAATTTTGAGGGAATGTCAATTACAGACTCAGCGAGCCCTGGACAAGCCTTCGAGCCTTCCAGGTATGCGTTGGGGAATGTGTGCCTTTGTGATTTGGATTATTTGATTTGAGTTGCGGTGTGTTATTAATTCCCTTTTGGAGTTGAATGCGTGTTAGATCTCGAAAAAGACTATTTATTGGATGTTAATTTTTTCCTCCACTATTTAGATCATGCAGATCCTGTGATAAATTCTATTAGTTTTTTCTACGATTTTAGAACTGGAAGACATCTGTGCCAATCAAATTCATAAACTTGAGAATACCATTGTCAGCATGTGAGTTTGGCCTGGCATTCAAATTCATGGTCTACAGGTTAAATCTGAGAATACCATTGTCGTGAAAGATGTCTGTACTTTTGCATGATAGATCAGAATGTGTTATGAATCTGAATTGCATGCCTTTTCATTGTGGAACTGATGGTGTGATGGTTCTGAACTGTATACGTTTTTGCATTTTTTATCAGAATGTTTTTATGATTGTGGACTGCCTGCCTTTTTTGCATTATGGACCTAAATGTGCTAGGGATTTAAACTGCATGTGTTCCCGCATTATAGATCTGAAAGTAATAGGGATCTAACCTTCCTACATTTTTCAATCCTTTGGATCTGGACTATGTCGCCCCAGTTATAAGTCCAGGCCATGCTTTATGGAACTACACTCTACCAACGACCCCTTTAAAAAAATGGATATTTTTGTTTGAATACTTATATGGATTTAGCTCTCACCTTTTGTTTAGTGTTATCTTTCGATTTTCCTTATTAAAGGGGTAAGAGATTTCTGTAAGAGGCTATCTTTGGTATTTCAAACGCCGCAAGTGTAAGCCTTTTCCTTGCTGCAATTTGTTTATTGTCGGCTTTATGAGGGGTAGATCAAGGCCCCTGTAATAGACCATTTCCTTGTGGGGGGGTTTAATATTTATGAACTTATCTTTTGAGGTGTAGATGCTGACCCGGTAAACGTTTCCTATAACGTTTTCTTGTTTTTGTGTCTTGCTTTTTTCTGGAATGCCTCTGATGAATGTAGATCGTGTCTTTATCTCTGAAAGCTTGATTTTTTGAACGCCAGACCCATATCCATAAGTTCGATATCCACGGTATCATTTTTTGGAAATTGGTACACCTTAATATTGACAAGCCGAATCCATTTATGAGATCTTCTACATGTTTGTTAAAGATTCTATATTTTGGTGCTGAAATTCGCATTTTATGAATTAACCCTACGTTTAACTGGTAAATGCATTTTGTGTGTTGGCGGTTTTTCTCTTTTGAGTTGTTGGACATACTTTTTGTGCCGGCTTTTTTGCATTGTATGGGACTAATATAAGGATGAAGCTTATCCGAAAAAGATGGCCTTCTTGTCTTGCATGCATAGGTATGATGTAGAAAAGAATCCTGTATAGAACCGAAAGCAACATGCTCTCTACATATATTCACCTTAAGTGCAGAACCGATAGTTGTATGCCTCTACGACCCTTTAGCTATGTGCTTTTTGCAAAACTTACGGTTGTATGTGCTACCCACTACCCAGCGTAGAGACTTCATATAAGCGTTGTAAAAGTATAATATCTCGTGTATGTATTGCAAGTGTAAAAATCATTAAGTTCTTGCTCAAAAATCATAGAGTCTAAATATTGATATACCCGAGGTTTGTGTTGTTGGGTATATAGATCTGAAGAAGGAATGATGCATAGGGATTACTTTTGGGTATACTGCTTGTTCTAAAGGATAATATGTTGCATAGGAATTTGTAAATGTAATCTCCAGAAGATACATAGATATGGAAAAAAATTTGTTAAGCACAAACAGGGAAATGAGGCATTAATCGCATGATATAGTATTCCACACGTTTTACCGTGGTTACTTAGTAAAACGGATTGATGCTTGAAGTAATAAAGACAATTACCACAAATGGCATACTTCATAAGGTGAAGGGATTCTCATGATATTCCTACATATGTAAAATCAACCCAGCTTTAATGTATCTTAATGGTACAAAAATAGATATAAAGTTAACCTGGATGAAGGTGTCTCCCTATGGTTAGGTAAAGATACTTTACTATCATACAAGCAATAAGTTATATTTAATGAAAAACCTTTTCCTAATACATTATGTATTTAAGATGTTTCTTAGTGTGTTAAAGCTAGTAAAGAACACATTGAGGTTGTTGATTGGGTGAACAAGTAAAGCCACAACCCATATCCTTCGATAGGTTAGTGATGGCGCGACCATAAAAAGAATGAAATGAGAGAGTCCATGTGAGAATTTTAAAAGAAAGTATGGCAACGATGTCTTGCTTATTTGTAACCTTTTTAATAAAATAAATGTCGCCTAACTGCGACCCTTTGGTGGACGTAACCCTGAGTTTGGGGTGAACCACGTACATCTGTGTCTCTTGTGTATCTTTTTGTGTGATAATGTGGCCTATGTATAAGTGGCGTATTGTATTTTCTTTTATCTGTGCATCTATGCGTTGATGTATTTAATAAGTTTATTTGGGATTGTGCTTTCTGGATATCATAGATACATATAATGTTTCCTATTTAAGTGAAAGTTCAATTACTACTTGTGTGAAAAATAAGGTGATTCTCAATGCATAATTACATGTATGCAAAACAAAGTTTGAATGCACTATTGAAGATAAACTTGTTATGAAAATTTATTAATCCGAAATAATAATCTACAGACACACAGTTAGTTAAGAGGTTTCAGGTCATTATATATCGGATTGTATTTTATGGGAGGACATATGGGTTTGCATCGTATATATGGTTTTCCATCATGAAGTTATGAGTTTATTTATGACCAGCATAGGTAGGAATGGCATTGTTTTTACAAGAAATAATAAACCCTAAAGAATTGATACAAAGGGGTAAATCTATGAAAGATTTGGCCATAGATTATAATTACATACATGTGTGCGCCACAAGTAATTAACGGCGTTTGCAGGTACATCTCCATAGTTAAATATGAACTTACAGCAGCTGTTTGGTTATGCTAAAATTTTTACAAGTTGTGGTAGTACATGAAATTTCTCAAGAGTGAACTTGGGGGACATTACATGTTTTCGATTAGATACACTAAGACTTCTAAGGATAACAAAACCTACATTCCATCTCAATACAAGATAGTTGTAATTAGAGACTCTAATTCTGACAATGATGTAGGGTCCTAAATGCCTTAAGAAAATCCAACAAATAATAAGTAGGTTGAGATGATTGTTACCAAATTTTTTTATTAAAAGATTCTAATAAGAATTGTATATACATTAGATTCACATGAAATATATCAATTGAAAATACATATACAAACCATTTAGGATATACAAATTCTAGAGCATATCATGGTAGTACTTTAAAACACCATGCCCTTATTCTATCCTTAATGTTCTATCTCTAGATTCTTCAATAGAACCTTGGACTACAAAAACATGGGAAAGTTAGTGTCCTCGTACTAGAAATTAATCGACGAACAAAACCCTTAAATAACATACCTCATCATGTCAAAATATGTATTATTATACAAACTTCACGCAGCATATGAGGGGAAATAGAGGGATTGAAGGTTCGCATAACCTGGGCGCATAGAAGGGAAATTGTTTTAGTCTTGTGTGAATATATTGTGTTGTAATTTAAGGGATTACATGAAGTTATCAGTAGTATCTAACTCATAAAAGTATATAGATAAGATAGTTGCATGCAGTTAGAAGGAAAAATTAATAAGTAATGGAGACATCCACAACAAGTTTATATTAACAAATGACCAAAAACTACAAAAGAGATGATGACTTACCAACCTTATGTATACAAGTTACATTTTGTTATCCAGTTACAAAAACTACAAAAGAAATGATGGCTCACCAGCCTTATGTATAGAAGTTACATTCTGTTATCCAGTTACATATTGTTAACTGCTTGGTCAATTATCTAACCGACATAACCAACTACCCAACTAGTTTGCTGGGAGGACCTAGTCGTTTGGCCAACTAGGATCCTCCAACATATCCCCACCACAAAAGTATTCTTCATCCCAGAGATAATGGGGAGATTGCATGCGTACAAAATTTAGAACTGATACTATTATGACGATGTAGAAATGTCTCTTGGAGGAATGCATTTGGCGCAAGATTCAATGATGGATGGGGCAGAGAGGGAAAGACGATCCTAGATTTCATCCCATTTGGAAAGGATGGTATTAATATTGAATTCCAGGAATGTCAATTGTGATAGCTAGATAAGTTTTATCGGCATTGAATGATTCAATACTTTTCTCATATCAGGGTCGCATTCTTGTATTTGGATTTTAGCTAATCTCATGAAGTTGTAAATTCTCACGGTGAGTTGACCGACTTCTTCCGGAGATTTATTTCCTTTCTGGAGCCACTGGTATTTGTTTTGTTAGATCTATTCATGTCGTTGATGTTCCATGTATATTTGATCGTTGAGTTTGTGTGTCGTATCTGGGTTAACCAACTATTTTTCGTCATATAGCTTGGACAGAGTCGTTTGGTGGTTCTGGAATTCTGCACAGACTTTGCCATAGTATGAGTACCAATTGTTTAAGACAAGTGATGCTATGGTTTCATGATGTTCACACTCTTTCAATTTGTTATCATTTTCCATAAATCCTTTAAAATAATATTCCATGAAGAAACTTGCTTCATCCTGTTGTTTCTTGAGAAGTTGTTTATGAGCGTTGGCATATTTGTCTATTGCAAAGTAAAAGAGAAATTTGATCTTATCGAGGGACCCATCAAGTAAGTTTCCTAGAACTTTCCCAATTCATAGTATACCTTGCTCTGTACATTTGGTAAATAGTTCCTCTTCTTTTTTCCTGACTGCTTTGAGTGTCTTAGGTTTTTCTTCCCACCTCTTACTTTATTCTTTGGTGGTGACTTTGATTAGTTCATCAAGGTCATCTATGGTCGCTAGTTTAGGTGAGAGTATAGTTTTTCTTGCTTGTTTTCCTAGTACTAGATTGATCATGAATGTGATAGTATAGGTCTTCTTATTCTTTTTATTTTTCTTAGATTCCTTGTCTGTGCTCTTTCTCAGACTTGAGTGTCCCCGATCCTCTGTGGTTGATGTCAGAACATTAATATACGATGAAGGGTTAGGGAAAGTAAGGCGGAATGCGGATGAAGAATGGGGTAGTGGAGGTGGTATGAGAGACGGCGACAGTGACATCCTTGGCTCGGACAAAGGAGGATCTGACAATGATGGTATCAGGGTGGAAGAAAGTGGCGTTGATGATGTTGGTATTGGTGAGGATGACAAAGGAATCAAGGAAGGTGGAGGTAAAGATGATGGTGGTACTGACGACGGTGCAGTCGACATGTGTGCACTGAATATTGTTGGGATAGTTGAATGTTCTGACGACTAGAGATGGTTCACTTCATTGCTTGTAGCCAAAAGGGGCAGTAGATTGGAGAAGAAATCATTGATATTAACTACTGAAGAAGGTGTTAAAAGAGGTGAAGTTGTCAATGAAGGGAAGGTGGTAAGGATAGTTGAATCAACATATGTTAAATGATTTTTTCTATTATCTTCAGGTAGGGAAGAAGGTGCAGGTATTGATGAAAGGGGAACAAATGAAGTAGTAGTAGTAATAAATGTAGTTTGAGTTGACTACATTACTTAACTAATAGAAGGTAACTTTACTTGGAGTTTTAGTTTTCTTCCATACTTGGGATAGGTGGGATACATCGACAAGATGACTAGAGATGATGATGGACTTTTGTGAAAATTGTTGGTAATAACGTGTAATAACTTCACAGAATTTAGGTGAGTTTGCAAAAATTTCAAAGTAAATGTTTACCTCGGGTCGAGTTTCTTCCTAGTTTCTAGTGGGCTATGGGACTGGGGTGTCTTATGATACTTTGACATCATTAATGACTTTTTCATTCATACTTGTGTGCGATTTCTTCCTTGGTGGACCAATATTTGTAGTAAGGATGACTGGTGTTGATGACTTCTTTGGCTGAAGATCTTTTTCTATCTGCATGTGTGATCAATTTAGTGGTATTAAAACCGAAAAATGTTGCACATGGTTAATATACAAAATATGACAAATATTTACAAATGTATCATAATAATACTCATGTTCTACATGGTATATACAATAAAAGTGTTATGAAGTGTGTTTATTTGAACATACCAAAGATTTGGGTGTGTGCAAGAAGATGAGGGACCTTTTTGTGCACGTTAGATGCAATAGAAACCTGAAAAATCAGGCATCCCTCAACTTACTTGGATTTTTTGAGATACTTATGAAAAATATCTTGCATTGAGTAAAAACCATGAAATGTAGGAAATTGAATCACCTTTCCGAATATATAACTTTTATGTATCGAAAATTTGCATAGCTATGTCAAATTTAATTTTTCCTAACAGGCACTTTTTATTTTTCAGGGAAATTATAAGGTATATGTTTTTGTGGGTGTAGCCTTTGAGGGCTTAAATGATCGAATCAAGCTACAAAAATTGACATCCATGTAGAGAACCCATAGCACTAGTGCGGCGTTATTTTTCAAAAATTAAATTAGTAATTTTATAATATTTTTATAATTGTCTAAGTGAGAAAACCTCGAAAATGGTACGTGTTTTGTGGGTGCAGCCTTTGAAGGTCTTAATGCAAAAATCATGAAATGGGGTTTTGATAGAACGTAGAGGTTAGTGTCTACTTGTGCACCATATAATTTTTGTTTGAAGTGATCAAGAATTGAAAAAGTTATAGGAGAAACACTAACAGTGTGTTTTTTGAGTTGAGGAGTGATGACAGAAGATAAATAAGAAAAAAATAGAAAAAATTATGTATTCTTGTTAAAATTTACATATTTAGAATCTGCAAAAAAAACCATATATGTTTCTAAAATCTCATAAAAAATGGAGGTGTGTAGCACAATCAGACGAACCGTTAAACATGAGCATATTGAAAATATGGATATAATGTTGAATTTGCCATGGTTTATCATACTCCAAGGCACAGGCATGTTAATCCGAAGCAAAGTACAAAGCAGACACATAGGAATAGGAATTCCACGAAAGCATGGGTGGAGGCTCGGCTTTATCATTTGGAGGGAATAAAAATTTGAATTTAACAATACGCGCGCGCGATATAACACTACAAAATGCGTGCGCATTATATAAACACAAAACGCGAGCGCGTTATATTCATACAAATCGCGTGCACGATATGTGAAACCAAAAAATAGCTCCAACATAATTTTGACATAATGCTTGGGATCATAATGCTTCTATTCTTCAAGTTGGTGTACACTCCACATATAACATAAGGTTTGTAGGTTCATTAATCTAAAATACATCAATTGGTATCACACAAATGATATAGAATGTGTGTATACTATTGCTACTAGAAGTATTAGTATTAAACTAGTTACTAATTGTACACTGATTGGTGATGGAGAGAGGGATCTGGTACATAACGATGCCTAGGTATTTCCACTAGTGACCTACTGCAACCTCTTCCATAGCCCTAATGACCTGCTACATTTTCCAATGCATCATGTCTCCAGTATCATGCCAATAGTGGCAACCTTAGCTCCTTCAATGGTGACATCTGATGCTCCCATAGGTGCTTTATATGATACACAAATAATAAATCCCTCTTGTAGTGAAATAATTCATCATCATCATCATCCCCTTCCTCATCATCATCATCACCATCGCCATCATCATTATCCTCATCATCATTATCATCATCCTCATCCTCATCCTCATCCTCATCCTCATCCTCATCCTCATCCTCATCCTCATCCTCATCCTCATCCTCATCCTCATCCTCATCCTCATCCTCATCCTCATCCTCATCCTCATCCTCATCCTCATCCTCATCCTCATCCTCATCCTCATCCTCATCCTCATCCTCATCCTCATCCTCATCCTCATCCTCATCCTCATCCTCATCCTCATCCTCATCCTCATCCTCATCCTCATCCTCATCCTCATCCTCATCCTCATCCTCATCCTCATCCTCATCCTCATCCTCATCCTCATCCTCATCCTCATCCTCATCCTCATCCTCATCCTCATCCTCATCCTCATCCTCATCCTCATCCTCATCCTCATCCTCATCCTCATCCTCATCCTCATCCTCATCCTCATCCTCATCCTCATCCTCATCCTCATCCTCATCCTCATCCTCATCCTCATCCTCATCCTCATCCTCATCCTCATCCTCATCCTCATCCTCATCCTCATCCTCATCCTCATCCTCATCCTCATCCTCATCCTCATCCTCATCCTCATCCTCATCCTCATCCTCATCCTCATCCTCATCCTCATCCTCATCCTCATCCTCATCCTCATCCTCATCCTCATCCTCATCCTCATCCTCATCCTCATCCTCATCCTCATCCTCATCCTCATCCTCATCCTCATCCTCATCCTCATCCTCATCCTCATCCTCATCCTCATCCTCATCCTCATCCTCATCCTCATCCTCATCCTCATCCTCATCCTCATCCTCATCCTCATCCTCATCCTCATCCTCATCCTCATCCTCATCCTCATCCTCATCCTCATCCTCATCCTCATCCTCATCCTCATCCTCATCCTCATCCTCATCCTCATCCTCATCCTCATCCTCATCCTCATCCTCATCCTCATCCTCATCCTCATCCTCATCCTCATCCTCATCCTCATCCTCATCCTCATCCTCATCCTCATCCTCATCCTCATCCTCATCCTCATCCTCATCCTCATCCTCATCCTCATCCTCATCCTCATCCTCATCCTCATCCTCATCCTCATCCTCATCCTCATCCTCATCCTCATCCTCATCCTCATCCTCATCCTCATCCTCATCCTCATCCTCATCATTCATCATCATCATCATCATCCTCATCATCATCATCACCATCATCATCATGAATATCATCATCATCATCCTCATTATCATCATCACCTTCATCATCATGATCATCATGATCATCATCACCGTCTACATCATGAACATCATCATCATCATCCTCATCCTCATCCTCATCCTCATCATTCATCATCATCATCATCATCATCATCGCCATCAACATCGTGAACATCATCATCATCATCCTCATCGTCATCACCATCAACATCATCATCATCATCATCATCCTCATCACGAACATCATCATCATCATCATCACCATCATCATCATCATCATCATCATCATCATCGTCGTCGTCGTCGTCATCATCATCATTCATCATCGCCATCAACATCGTGAACATCATCATCATCATCCTCATCATCATCACCATCAACATCATCATCATCATCATCATCATCCTCATCACTAACATCATGAACATCATCATCATCCTCATCATCATCATCACCATCTTCATCATGAACATCATCATCATCATCATCCTCACCATCATCATCACCTTCATCATCATCATCATCATCACCATCAACATCATGAACATCATCATCATCATCCTCATCATCATCCTCATCATCATCATTCATCATCACCATCAACATC
>LPNX010933977.1:8062-40581 GCA_001517045.1 Pseudotsuga menziesii
TTTTGAACGTACCATCAATAATGCATATGCGTTCTTGATTTACACTTCGGAAGTGCGTTTCTGATTTCCTAAGTGGCACCAAAAAGTGGAACCAACTTCGTGAGAGCGCCCAACTACTATTCAAGTACAAATTCTAACATGGTATCATTGGTATCCTAAAAGAATTCATTTTGCAACGATTTGACAAAAGTTAGAAACTAGGGATTCATGTTCTGGGCTCTTCCATCCAAATATCGTCTTGAAAATGAGGTCAAACCAACTCTCCCAAAGAGGGTGTGCTTTCGTGTGGAGGAATATTCCATATCTAAGAATTTTCAATTTTGACCTCATCTCTACTGTTAAGGAAATCTAGGGCATCATATTTTTTGTAGTTATGTCCATAGATTCAGAATAATAATACCTTTTCTCAACTCGCCTTAGGGAGGTGCACATTTTTCTTGGATGAGAATTCCAATATTTACAAGTTGGAAAATTAGGGTTTCTCTATCAGACCCTAGGTCAACAAAATTCAGAAGGACATTGAAGCTAGCACTTTACTTGAGCATCTCGATTGGTAAGTCCTATAAAAGTCTTACCTCTAGGCCACATAAGAACTTGTCCATCAATAAATGCAACTAGGAATCCTCGTGCATAAATGATTGATATGGAAAAGATATTTTTATTCAATCCATGTACATAGAGAACATTTTTCATCTTGATATACTTTCCTCAGTATAGCTTGCATGATGCTTCTCCTACCCCTTTTATGGGATATTGATAGTCATCTCCAAATTTCACCTTGTAAGGTGAGTCTTATTCTGTCATGTGGGTGATGTGATGCTTGAACATGGTCATGTGATTGGAAGCACCACTATCTACAAGTCAAACATCAATACCATGAGTAATTGTAGATGTGAGTGCTCAGATCAAGACATATTCTCCATCACTAAAGGAGTCTTCTTTAGCTTTATTTTTTACTGGTTCATCATCTTCTATAATGTGAGAATGGTATGTCTTCATGTTTCCTTTCTTATTGGGACAATCTATGACAAAGTGTCCTTTCTCATCACAAGTGAAACATCTGAGCTGTGAGATGCCCTTCGTTGGAAATATTATATTCTTGTGAGAATATTATTTCTTCTTGCTATTTCCCTTATTAGAATGAGTTGTTAGGCATTGATTTTCATCATCACCGATATTTTCTTCTCTTGTTACCAATCGAGCTTCTTCTTGTGTGAATTCCTCCCATAGCCTACTGAATTTGGTGAGCCTTCTCCTAGCAAAATTTCCTTGAATGAAAGATTGCCATGAACTTGAGAGACAATTGAAGGTATTCATCACCACTTCTGATTCTTAAACATTGTCTGCAATAGATTTTAGTTGTTCCTTGATCTGTGATACCCTTGGGAATCAAGATTGTATGCCTTTTGAAATTTGTTGCCATCTTCACACCCTTGAGTTGAGTCCTTAAGGTCAAATTTTTATTGATATTCTTTCCTTCATATAAGTTTTTCAAAGAATCAAACATATCCTTGTTATTATTCAAGGAGAATACATGTGGGATCAAATGGTCCTTGATATAGTCTATGATAATCCTCTTCACTTTGACCAAGTTCTTCTTATGCTTTGTCCTCATCTCCCTATAGATATGATGTAACTTCCCCGACCAGAGAAGAGGACGCTATGATACATTAAACATCCGGGCATCTAGCCCCATTAACATGAAAAAACACATACATATGATGCCGAAGCATGATACTTAAAAACATAAAACATATTATGAAGCATAATCATTCATATACACAACGGAAGCAAAACATATCAATCAACACTCATGCATATACAGATCAGCGTTTAACATGTGTATCATCATTCATCAATGGTAAATATGATTGTAGACACAAATTAGGCAAGAATACTTATCTTATAAAGAACTTGTTATGCAACCACCTACGTCACTGCAACGTTCCACCCAACCATAGGCCCGCGTGCTCCTTAATATCTCATCAACGTTGCCACCCCCGAGCTGGGAATGATTCCCCAAGGAATAAGGAACTAATAGACTCACACATAGCCAAGGATAACAACACCACAAGGGTGCACAGTTTTTCCAAGCCAACACAGTTGGGTTTATCAGGCGAACAACAGATTAGCCAAGCCATCCAAGTTGGGTTTATCAGGCCATCTAGGAGCTGGGAAAGGCTAAATGCTAAGCTGGTGAACTCATTTAAGAGCTATAGACACCAACACCATAACCAACCTGGCTTCTAGAACACCCACACACACCCTACACAAGGAAATCAGTCCCTTCTCTGCTACACAGTCCCTCAGGCCCTGACCTCCCTTCTAGTGCTATTTAGGGGTTGTGGAGAAGAAATCCAAGCTTCTAGCTCTATCTGTGTGGTTTCCAAACACACCAGGTTTATCAACCAAACCAAGATCTCATCCCTACTCCCAACACAGTCTGAACACCAACCATTGCATGCATGCAATCAACCAGTAATTACAGCTTGGACAGTGGGAAAATGAATCCTGAGTCATTCTTGTCCCTATCATTGCCAAAATTACTCCCAAACAATTTACAACAGACCCAAAATGTAATAGCAAACACAGCCAACAACCGTGGGGAAAACAACATCCTGTTATGAACAACGAAGCCACTGGGGAAACTTACACAGATCGCAATGGGAAAGAAAAATAGACTACCAACCTATGCATGAGGGAAATTTATACGAGACCACAAAATTTGGATGGAAAATGCACTCGACACCACTCTGTGGAGAATGTGAAGGATGGTCGAAATGGCTCCCCTCCTGGCTGCGTTAGACCGAACAGAAAGAATCCTCTGCATGAGGAATGGGACATATCCCTGCATGAAGACGAGCGGCAATCCCCCAGAATGGAGAGTGGGAAGTGTGGGAGTATCCTTAGCCCATCATGGAGAGAGTGGAATAATCGTTGGCGTAGTCACTTCTTCTGCCCAATGTGAGGTTCGATTTGCTGGTGGAGTGTGCATGTGGTAAAGGACTGACAATCCTGCCACACTCCACTCCCCAGCAATAACTGCCTCCACTACTCAGCAAAACATTAAAGTGGTAATTAGATAAGACAAGGGAATATGATCAAACCAAAATAGTGGTGACACATGACTTTCCCCCCCCATGGCTTAAGGTTTAACATCCCCCCCCTCCTTATCCTTATGGAATCATGCCCCTTCTCAATTTAGTTGCAGTGAACATAGCTAGTTGGGTTATTTAATTAAAAGGTATGTTTACATGATTCCACGACTTAATATATGTTGTATGTCCTGATATACCATTGGTGACCATTCCAATCCAAAACATAACATAACCAAATCGATGGTGGGGCCTTGGCCTTTAGCTCTGTACCATGATTATTTACAATATATGTATCATGTATATTTAATGCAAATGGGGTCAAAATCAAGGCGTTACATTTCCCTCCCCCTTCAATAGCATTATCCTCAATGCTTTACAAAATTTGAACAAAATGCTACACTGGTACTGCCTCAGTGTTCCACAGAATTGAACAAAAATGGATGTGCCAATCGCATGGCATCCTCCATCTCCCATGTAGCCTCTTCAGGTCCATAGTGCTACCATTGCACATTTACCTACCCTATGGCTTGGCTCCGGAGCATTTTGACCTTCCTGTCAAGGATGCGCATTGGCTCTATTTGGAACTCTCCCTCGAGTTCCACCTGAATCACATCCAAATTTATCACATGGTTAGTATCATGTACATATTTCTTAAGAAAAGAAACATGAAAAACATTATGAGCTCTAGTACTAGCAAGCAATGCAAGTCTATATGCAATAGGCCCTATTGTTTCAAGCACTTCAAAATAGCCCACAATATCTAGGTGACAACTTGGCACGACTTCCAAGCTTCAAGGAACTCTTCTTTTCTTTCACTCTAAGGTAAACACGATTCCCAACATTGTACTCTCTGTTCATCCTATGATTATCTGCATAGCTTTTGTGTTTGTCATGTGTTTCTTTTAGATTCTCCCTAATCTTTACAACCTATTGCTCCATTTCCTTGAGCAATTCTGGTCCAAGCACAACCCTGTTCACTAGGTTATCCCAAGTCACTGGTTCCCTACACCTTCTTCCATACAAAGCTTCATATGGACTCATCCCCAATGATGCCTACTGTACATTGTTGTAAGCAAACTCTACCAAGTGTAAGTAATCTTCCCACTTGGTTGGTTTGTCCATCACATACATGCGAAGCATATCTTCAAGCACCTGATTAACTCTTTATGTCTGCCCATCTATTTGAGGATGGTAGGCAGTGATGAAGTTTAGCTTTGTACCCAAATCTCAAACAACCCCTTCTAGAAATTGGAAGTGAACTTGACATCCCTGTCTGAAACTATTACCTTCGACAATCCATACAATTTAAAAATGTCCTTCATGAAAATATTTGCAATATCATCACTCTTATGCATAGACTTCACTGGTATAAAATGTGCTTCTTTTGTTAACTTGTCCACCACAACCATGATGGAATCATGTTGTCTCCAAGTCATCGGCAATGCTGTAATAAAATCCATGGAAATAACTTCCCATTTCCATTCCGGAACTGGAAAAGTCTGCAACAAACCTGCTGGATGTTGATGCTCAAACTGGTACCTGTTGACATTTCATTCACCTTGAAATGTATTCAGCCATGTCCTTTTTCATTCTTGGCCAAAAGTACTACTTTCTAGCTGTAGCAATTGTCTTCTGATATCCTAGGTGACCAGAATATGGAGTTTGATGGATTTCATCCCTAACAACTCTCCTCAAATCTGCTACATTCGGAATATAAATTATGCCTTTATAAGTAAGAAGTCCATCTTCTTCCAATTTATATCCCTCATATTTATTCTCAAGACTTTGCTGCTGCAATTTGTCCTTTACCTGCTCATACAATTCATCTCTGGCAACATGATTAACAATCTGCTACCTCAAATCTGAATGGCAAATACTAAGAGATGCCACATGCATTTCCTGTACCTTCTTGCTGAGCGCATCAGCCACCTTATTCTCTTTTCCTTTTATGTGCTTGATTTCAAAATCAAACTCACATAAAAATTCCAGCCATCTCACTTGCCTAGCATTTAGAGTAGGCCGATCAAACAAATACTTCAGACCACAATGGTCAGTTCTGAGCTCAAATCTTCTACCCATCAAGTAATGTCTCCACATCTTGAGAGCATGTACTATGGTGGCAAGATATAGATCATGAGTGGCATAGTTCTTCTCATGCTCCTTCAGCTTTCTTGATTCATAACAAATCACATGGTTGTCCTGCATAAGGACTCCTCCAAGCCCTTATGTACATGCAACGGTACATACCACAAATCATTTCTCTATATCTTCAACATTTAAGACTGGTTCATTGGTGAGAAGATTCTTCAACCGCTAGAAGCTTTCTTTCCACTTCAAATTCCATTCGAACTTTATCCCCTTCTTTTGCAAAGAAGTGATGGCATGTGCAACCTTGGAAAATCCTTTAATGAATCTCCTGTAGTATCCTACAAGTCCCATAAAAGATCTTACATCCATCACACTTCTTGGAGTAGGCCAATTCATAATGGCTTCAGTCTTCTCAAGGTCTACTGATATACCTTCTTCTGAGATAATGTGACCCAAATACTGAATTCTATCTCTATGGAAGTCACACTTACTCAATTTTGCATACAGTTGATGTTCCTTGAGCACTTGCAATGTCAGTCTCAAATTCTCTTCATTCTCTTCCTCATTATTAGAATAAACAAGAATGTCATCAAGTAAAACAAGAACAAACTTGTCCAAATACTTACTAAAGACACTGTTCATAAGGCACATAAATGTAGCAGGTGCATTTGTGAGACCAAATGGTACCGCTACAAACTCATAATGTCCATACCTTGTCCTGAAGGTTGTCTTATGAATGTCTTCATCCTTGATTCTCACCTAATGGTATCCAAACCTCAAGTCAATCTTGGAAAATACCTTTGCTCCTCTCATTTGATCAAAGAGGTCATTAGTCCTAGGAAAAGGATATTTATTCTTCACAGTAACCTTGTTCAACTGTCTGTAATCAATGCATAACTTGAGTGTACCATCTTTCTTCTTTACAAAGAGAATTGGTGCTCCCCAAGGAGACACACTCAGTCGGATATACTTCTTTTCCAACAACTTTTGCAGTTGCATCTTCAACTGTAGCATTGCCGGTGTACTCATCATGTAGGGTGTCTTGGACACTGGTGCTACTCCTGGCACATGTTCAATTGTGAAATCGAAGTCCCTCTTTGGAGGAATCCTTGGAATCTCATCAGGAAACACATCCTGGAATTCCTGTAACACCTGATAGTCCTCCAACCTAGGATTTTCATCTCTTATGGGTTATAGAATATGCACTGCATACAACTGGAAACCCTTCCTATAGAACTTCTTCAACTGCATTGCTGAAAGCTACCTTACTGAAATTACCTTCGGAACACCTTTCACCACTACTGGGTTTCCTTCTTCATCTGTGCATTCAAAAGTCTTGTTATAATAGTCTAGCTTTACTCTATGAGCTTCTAACCAATCCATTGCAATGAGAACATCATAGGAACCAAGCGGTAGAACATTCAGATCTACACAAGTTATCAATCCATTCATAACCAATGGACATTTCTCAACTACTTCACTGACCTTTCTCTTAGTCCCCGTGGCTATTTGAACTAACCAAGATTTCCTATGCTTTACCTTCTTAAAAGCACAAATCTCCACTACTCTAGGAGTGATGTAACTATGAGTAGAACTAGGGTCAATCAAAATAGAAACAGATTATTCAACAATATTACTTGCAACTTCAACCATAGTTAACTAGTGATCTTCCTAGTGGTCCTCCAGTGCTGCATAAATTCTAGGGACTACCCTTGCTACTTGACCCATTATTTTTGCTTCTTGACTATTATAAGCTGGCCTTGCGCTCTCATTCTTGAGTGGCCAAGTCCTATGCATGTGGGGCCCTCCACATCTCCAACATTGAAGTGGTCCTCTATTATGTGGTGGATCTTTAGGATTTCCACCTGTCACTCCAACTGGATTACACGCAGCTTGGGATGATTGCTTCTATTGATTCCTGAATCTAGAAGGTTTGAAACCTTTCTTCCTTTGGTAAAACTTTTCATTCTTCTTGTCCTTCCATGCTTTATGGTAATCAGGTTTTCCTTTGCTTTTCTCATAGCAATACTTATCCTTCCTTTTGTCTTCTTCAAGAGTTCTTGATTCATAAAACTCAATTCTATCTTTGTAAGACTGAGGAAATCCACTCAGAAACCATTGGACCTTCACTTTTTCACCTCTGATGTACTGTACATACCTCAACAATTCCAAAAACTTATTTGCATATTCATCCATGGTCTGTTGTCCCAATATTAGCTCATGGAACTCCTTAATCTCATCATCATAAAACCTATCAGAGAGGTATTTATGCTTAAAATACTTCTTGAACTGCTTCCACTTCAATCTCCTTTCACTGATCCTCTTTATTTTTTCGAAGTGTTCCCACCAAAAGGATGATCTTCCATTCAGATTGAATATGGAAACTCTTGCTTTCATGTTTCCCGAGTAATCCTCCACTTGAAAGTACTTCTTTATCCCAAGAAGCCAAGATTCAGCCTCTTGTCTAGTATTTATTTCACCATCAAATGTAGGAGGTTTAGCCTTCTTAAATTCATCCCGAGAGCGATCCCTATGGTGCCTTCTTTTTTTCCTTTTGCAGGAAGATGAACTTGTGTACCCACTGGGTTCTTCAGAATTAGATGATCCACTAGAGGTTCGTCTTTTTCTCCTATTCCTGCTCTTACTTCCTTTTGGTCTTGCTGTTCCTCATCCAGATTCTATATTCCTTTGCAAATCTGTCAAACTCTATAACATAGCATCATTCAACCGATGCTGCTCTTCCTGGGATTTAACCAAGCTTCTCATGGTGGCTACAACATCTGATGGTGTCTCTTGGAATCTCCTTCCATTAGACTCTATGTCATCATTTCTATTACGGTCATTTTTTCCCATGGAATCTCTCGCACGCTTGTAGGAATCCTGAGCATCATACCCATCATGGGTTCTCATGACTGAACCGCCTCTTGCTTTACCACACTGTTCTTTCTGGAGTAATTCTCTTGGAAGTTGTCTATGTTTCTACAATGTGTTAGCAGCAAAGTGTTATATGCATATCATTAATATAAATCAAAACTACTTACCTTCCTCTTTTGGGAATTCATAAAACACAAATTTGCTTTACACACAGAATTTCTCTCTCTTTCTTTTTCAGCCCTGTGACCATTGATAATCTACTAAAATCCTACTGAAAGAGAGTTGAAAACTGCTTGAAAAATCACTGAGAAATTCTCTTAAAAACCCAAATATCCTTTGGCCCCAATAGGACCCCTTCTCGACTATCTTTTCGACACTTTAGTGGACAGAACATCTAGCTCATCGACGGTTTGTATGCTTATTATTTTTGGTGTTTCGGTGGGTTTCTCATCTACTTTATCCCACCGTAATGAGCCTGTAGTGGTCTAATCTTCAGTGTTTCATTGGCGATTTATTGGTATAATTTTGTCTACCATATTGGTGCATAATCGTCTATCACTCCGAACTTCTTCGGTGGTAACGTAGACTAACCATGTTGCGTCGGCGGCCGGGGCTCTGTGCATTGGGTGGCTAGTCTCCAATATTTTTGTAGTGGCGGCCAACATACCATTTATTTCTTCTGCAGCCACAAGTCTATCGGTGAAAACTTCCTCTATCCATCACCTGATGAAGCAATTATTTATCACCGCTACTATTCACTAAACATCTAAGCATCGATGACTGGAAGGACTATTGCATCGATGAAATAGTTCAATCAGCAGCTGCAACTACAGCCTATAAACTTTCATCCTTTTCTGATCAGAGGCCCAATCCGCTAATGGTTTCCGGTTGGTGAACTGAAGCATAACCTGATTAGCATCAGCAGCCCAAACTTTTCCCATCGGAAGGCTAGTGCTCTAGGCTTTCACAACGACGGGCGCACAAACCACTATCTTCTTCCAATGGTCAATGATTTAGGGCCTTAGAGAAAATTTTAGAACTTTCTTTACCACGTCGGCTGTGAGAACATCTTCCTCTGTAGCATCGACGGTCGCAGGCTCTATCCATTAGAAGAAGGACTCTCTAGCTATCCATAATGGCGGCACAAGATCATCTAATTCCTTCCGATTTCCATCGGCAATCCATACAACTGACATGTCCCGATAGCCAATGAAGTCAACACTTAGAAAAAGTTTTGAAAATTCTATGCCATCGGCGGTTGGAGGCTCTACTCGTTGAAAGCATAGTGGTCTAGCCATCCGCAATGGTGACACTCAATATGCTAAGCATCGGCGATCCATCTGTCTAAGTGTTCCGATGTGTTGATGGCCAAAACACTTAGAAAATTTTCCAAATTTTTCTCCTTTGTCTCCCACCGCGTTAGTCGTCAAATCGACTATCCGTTGGGTGGCCTTCCCACTAAGTGCTCTGCTACATCACAAGAACTTGTCACTAATTTTTACGATGAGCCAACATTCTGGCGCTTAGAAAAATTCTGTGAATTTTCCTGTCACAATTTTTTTGATCTCTGCTGGGCAGAAGGTAACATTTCGCTGCTATCTGGTCTTTCATGTCTCATTCAGGTCCATGCTACAACCAGAGCTTTAATACCAAACTGTAACATCCCCAACCCTTCGACCGATGAATAGGATGATACAATACATCAAACATCCTAGCATCTATCCCCATGAACATGAACACACACATACATATGATGTTGAATCATGATACTTAAAAACATAAAACATATTACAAAGCAGAATCATTCATATACGAAACAGAATCAAAACATATCAATCAACACTCATGCATATACAGATTAGTGTTTAACATGTGTATCATCATTCATCAATAGTAAATATGATTGCAGACACAAGTTAGGAAAGAATACTTATATTATAAAGAACTTGTTATGTAACCAGCTATGTTGCTGCAATGTTCCACCCATCCATATGCCCACGTGCTCCTTAATCTCTCAGCAACACTGCCACCCTTGAGCTAGGCATGATTCCCCAAGGAATAAAGAACTAATAGACTCACACATAGCCAAGGACAACAACACCACAAGGGTACACAGTTCAGCCAAGCCAACACACTTGGGTTTATCAAGAGAACAACAGATCAACCAAGCCAACCAAGTTGGGTTTA
The DNA here is from genome assembly GCA_001517045.1 of Pseudotsuga menziesii. Lineage (NCBI taxonomy): Eukaryota > Viridiplantae > Streptophyta > Pinopsida > Pinales > Pinaceae > Pseudotsuga > Pseudotsuga menziesii. The sequence continues at coordinate 18,310 of LPNX010933977.1, forward strand.
TTAGGCCATCCAAGAGCTGGGAAAGGCTAAATGCTAAGCTGATGAGCTCATTGAAGAGCTACAGACACCAACACTAGAACCAACCTGGCTTCTAGAACACTCACACACACCCAACACAAGGAAATCAGTCCCTTCTCTGCTACATAGTCCCTCAAGCCCTAACATCCCTTCCTATGCTATTCATGGGTTGTGGAGAAGAAATCCAACCTTCTAGCTCTATCTGTGTGGTTTCCAAAAACACCAAGTTTATCAAGCAAACCAATCCCTCATCCCTACTCCCAACACATTGTGAATACCAACCACTGCATGCATGCAATCAACTAGAAATTACAGCTTGGAAAGGAGGAAAATGACTCCTGAGTCGTTCTTGGCCCTATCGTGGCCAAAACGACTCCCAAAAAATCTACATCAGCCCCAAAACATAGTATCAAACACAAGAAACAACCATGGGGAAAACAACAACACCTTCAAAACAACGAAGCCACCAGGAAAACTTACACAGATCACAATGGCAAAGAAAAATAGACTACCAACCTGTGCATGGGGGGAATTTAAACCAGGCCCTGAAATTCAGATGAAAAATGCACCTGATACCACTCTGTGGAGAATGTGAATGATATCTGAAACGAATCCCCTCCTAGCTATGTGAGATCAAATAGAAAGAATCCTCTGCATGAGGAACAAGATGTCTCCCTGCGTGAGGATGAGCAACAATCCCCCAGAATGGAAAGTGGGAAGTGCAGGAGTACCCTCAGCCCATCATGGAGAGAGTGGAATAATCATGGGCTTAGTTGCTTCTTCTACCCAATGTGAGGTTTTATTTCCTGGTGGAGTGTACATGTGGGAAAGGACTGACAATCCTGCCAAACTCCACTCCCCAGCAATAACTACCTCCGCTACACAACAGAACGTTAAAGTGGTAATTGAATAATACAAGGGAATATAATCAAATCAAAAGAGTTGTGACACATGGATTTGTTCCCCCATGTATTAAGGTTTAACATTCCCCCCCCCCCTCCTTATCCTTATGGAATCATTCCCCTTTTCAATTTAGTTGCAGTGAACATAGCTGGTTGGGTTATTTAATTAAAATTCATGTTTACATGATGCCACAACTTAATATATGCCATATGTTTCGATATACCATTAGTGACCATTCCAATCCAAAACCTAACCAAATCGATGGTGGGGCCTTGGCCTTTAGCTCTGCACCATGATTATTTACAATATATGTATCATGTATATTTAATGCAAACGAGGTCAAAATCGAGGTAAAAATCGGGGTGTTACATATGCAGCTTCTTCTTTGACGTAGTTTTCCAAATCATGATCTCCTAGTATAAGAAGAAATCTATACTTCCATGCCTTGAAGTTCTCAACTCCTTCAAGATTTTCCTCAATATTGGTACTATTTGTTATTTTGATAAAATGAGATCCTCAAATGGAAAATAGAGAGAATAGAACTTACCAATGAGAATGATTCAACTGGATGCTTTCTTTATTTCCTTTTATGGAAAACTGCTTCTGGTGGACATAGGGTTTGATAGAGAAATACTAATTTTTCAACTTTGGTGACTTAAAAATATGATTTGAGAGAAATATGTGCCTCCTCAACACGAGTTCAGAAGTGTACTCCTTTTTGCAAATATGTGGAGATAATTTCAAAATATTGGATGCCCAGTTTTCTCGACACTAGTGTTAGATCAAAAATTGAAAATCCAGAGAACTAGAAACTGTCTCCATAGAGATATGTTCCCTTACATGGAGATTTATATGGTCATCCTTTCTCAACTAATCCATGGAGGGAAGTTCCTGGAATAGGACATCCTAGTTTCCAACTTTCATCTGTTTCAACTGCACAAAGACTTCTTTCAGGGTAGTTATTATACCATGTTAGAATGTTAATGGTTATACAATATTTAACATCACTTCATCATCACCATAGCGTTAGTATTATTGAAATAAATACAAGAACAACAAGACAAAAGAACACAACTATTTTCCTCTAGGAAACCACAAGGGAGAAAACCCAACAACTTATTTTGTATAGATTATGTCACCACGTACAATGTCAACAAAGATAATATCAACCTCAGAGACAATAGTATCTACTTATTATGTCCAGTGAGAATATTATCTCTCTCTTGCGCACTTGCTTAATTGAGAAGTGTGTCCAAATGAGAGGAGAACCCTCTCTATTTATACTCATCAAGTGAGTGATTTTTTACCTAACGGGATTGACTTGTTACTCTTCAATCACTTTCCTTTGTGTGATTATTTTAACAATGTATCGCATAAATGCATCTTCATCAAAGCCAATGAATTAGGGAGATAAAAGGAGAGATATTTTCCAATTTGTCCAAGCAAACCAAAGAACAAGTTGCATGAGGCATTTTACAATGGATTTCTCCAATCCTTTAAACATGCTTCATTATATTAAATATCATGGTAAAATACCATGCATACCATAAACCACTAATGTTAAACCAATCAATAACCAAATACACCCATCGATAAACCATTAATGTTAGCCTAATTATTGGTTTATTAACTTAAGGTTAATTAACAATAAAATCATCAATTTCCTTGATTTTTTTGATGGGTGCAGCTTTTCCTTAAAAATATGCATGAATGGAAGTAGAAAATGGATAATTCCCATATGCAACCCCTTAGTTTAGTCAAATTTAATTAAGGATCACTCTAGATTTGTTTTCTTTCCCAAGGAAAACCTTGCAAAGAAACCAAATGGAGGCTTCCCCATGTTCATGGATGTAATCCCTAATAAAAATTGTTGGGGTAGACTAGCGTAGCTCGCCTCCAAGGATCCCTCCCTCTTTCCCAAAATATCTAGATCGAGGTAAACTCAAACATGAGCTACAATAGAAACTTGTAACCAAATGGGACTAAGTTAGACTAAAACAATAAACCTTATTCTCAAATCCACCTTGAAACCTTTTGTTCCACTTTGACCATTGTTGGTGCACAAAAATGACAAATATATCGATACTATTCTATTATTTGAACCTATTCTCCATAAAAAACTAGGAAGTACAAGAATCCTATAAAACGGCTCATTCACACAGTGTTATAAGTCTTATATTGTTCTCACAGGTTTAGATTTTGATGGAATGGATCTAAATTTCACCTTTGGGGAGGATATTGGAGAGGTTATGACATTTTGATCTTCTTCTTCTCATACAAAAGAATTCCCAATTTGCACCTTTATATCAACTTGCTAAATTTAACTATGGATATTGAAGAGAACCATTAATTACATTGAAGACCTTTGGAGTAGAGAAAGAAATGGAAGAAATAACATAAGTAAAATATATTTAAAGCGTCTCACCACTAAAAGGTATGGTAATAGAATCTTCTCACATCCCATGTATATTTTCTCACATTAGTTTATTGTTGTTTGCTAGAATGGTTTTCTTTTTATCATTAAACCAATCAACTGTATCTATAAGGGTTTCTACTTATTTTTTAAAGTGATATATATGTTTTTTCTATTTTAGAGTGGGGAAGATGTTTTTTCTCTTACATGCAAGATTCTTGAGTAAGAATTTGTTCTCTTGCTCTTCCATTCCAGGCTTCAGTTAACCTTAAAGGATCATAAGTTACATTTTTTCCCTCTTCTCTTCTCTCTTCAAACCCTTAATTTACGTGACTTTCTTACTTAATATACTAGATTAAACAATATTTCTTCTTCATTGTCACTAGCCTTCCAATAATGAGTGGATATCTAGTAGTATATATACTAAGTGAAAGATCTTGTCAACGACATGCTTCTCATGTTCATTGATCCATCCATAATAGGTCAACACAATATAGAATCCATAAATCACTTGTAAACACTAGATTTGGATATTTGCTCTACCATCTAGATACACACTTTGCATGAACACATTTCATCCTCCTATACTACATCAATGATACTTTTTCCTTTGAACAACCAATGGATAAATTTATAAGTTATTCAAAATTAATATGATTCCAAATATATCATAAATATCATTTTGATGACTTTCTTACATCATTGTGTAGTATGGGCCAGCCATTCATTGGTTTTGGGATATATCAGATAGTTGGAAAAATATGACAAGTTAAAATATGAGAATGTCAAAGTAAAATTGTGCCTTGGAAAAAAAAAATACTTCTAGATAAATGTTATAATAATACTGATAATAATAATAACAACATGATAAAAGTTTAGGGAACATACTCCTTCAAACATAATAATAATAACAACAACTTAATGAAAGGTTAGGGAACATACTCCTTTAACTCATGACGAGTGAATGCTTATAAGCATATGATCATGAGTTCATTGTAATCATCATGTTATCAATTATTATTAATCAAAGGTTAATAATATCCATGTTCCAAGAAAATAAGAAATAAATCCTATAGTTCCACTGGAAACAATGGTGATGAAATCACAACCTAAAACCTTGAAGCTCAAAGGGCTCATAAAAGATAGAAATATAATAGTGCTCATGTATTCTAAGAATACTCATAGCTATATGTATATATATCAATTTTGTTAAAAAACTAAACCACTTGGTGTACCCTTCCAAGGACCTCCTACTTATTATTATTGATGGACAAAAGGTTGAAGGGGTAGGTAGATGTCATAGAGTCTCAGTTCAAATTCAAGAAATGGATCTACAAACAAGTTTCTATGCTCTACAACTCTATGGGATGGATATGGTGCTAGGTGAAAAATGGCTGATGCAGTTGGAAAATTATAACATCCTTGAAGAACAATTTGTGATTTTAATTAGCAATAAAATTATAAATTATATGCTGTTGAAGGTTCCACTATCAAGAAAAATAAATTGCAATTAATGAAAATGGCCTAAGAAGAACATACACACAGACAACAATGAAAAAAAGGAAAATGTGTTACCAAGAAGAATCAAGGTTTTACAATAAACAATCATGTCAAAAGACTTCAAATATGATGCAAACAATACAAAAGTACATCACCGATGCTCAAACTAAACAAACTTGATGCCACCATGCAAGAGTGTTTAGTTAGAGAGAATCATATTTACCATGAATTGATGACAAAACATCCCTTAAGTCGGTGGAAATGTTATAAACATAATAATAGGTAGAATAATAATAATACAATTAACTTAATGAAAAGTCAAAGGGCACATACTCTTTCACCTTGTGACCAGCCAATGCGTATAAGTATATCATCACAAGGCTTGTTCCAATCATCATCTTATTATTTTTTAACAAATAAAACATTATTCACTGTATATTATTATATATTCACATAAATATCTTCAATCAATTATAATAAGCATGAACTTATTTTCTACACCAAATATCAAGCCTTTCTTACTCATAAAAAAATTGTTCTCCTAGGGCACTAAGTTTCCCTTGGAGAAGCTTCAAGAAAATTGGAAGAGGAGGAAAATAATATTTTCCATGCCAAACACATGGAATTATATTTGATTGATAAGAGTACCCATATTTTAGGACATGTATTCACAAACTATAGAACCGAAAATAAAAGTTATCCAAATACAACCTAGTAAATAGGCCTTGTCTACATGACTGTAAGAATAAGAATGTGTTGATTTTGATTAAGAGTAGAATATGGAATAATTTGATTGCTAAGATCCTCTCATTAATCACACACTTTGAAGGTCTACTAAATAAATTGTGGTAGTTTATTAGGTTGTAAATTCACTCTAGGTCTTTATGACCTTATTAAAATCTTAGAAGACACATTCATATGTCTACTTCTTGTATCTGGATTTATAGAAATTCTTAGCTAATAAGTTGACCGTGACATTATTTTTAAGAAAACCAGTTGTATAATATGCTTAATATCATAATGTTTTTATGCAAGAATATTAGTCCACCATCCTACCAATAAACAAGTTTAGATATAAATCAATTCCATTACGCTCCTTACATGATATTTATTATGTTGTTAAAATAAATAGGTAACATTTATAATTATTATTATTATGCTAGGTAATTTAAAATGGATAACATTTTTATCTTGAATCAATATAGCTTAACAATAAAAATTATTTATTAATATTATATATACATGGAGTAATGAGTCAATTGGGCGTATCCTAAGTACTCACGTGATGAGTATTATCCTTTTGATATTGTAAGTGATATGTGGAGCTTATAATGAGAATATTGTTGTGATGGTTGTGTGTCTCTATTTACTTGTTTAAGTTTTACCCTAAGTACTATCTTGAAAAAAAGGAAAAATACCTAAAGGTTTTCTCCAAGCATTTCTTTCTAAAAAAATATGCAATCATGAGATTAATGTATATACAACACATTAATAAAAAGTATATAATCTTACAATATATTTATAATATATAAAATGCATCAAAATTCCATTGAAAAATATTATATATTTATATATCATTATATCTACCATGATAAAATAAATTTTGATGATTAATACACATAAATGTATTAATAATATGTTATCTTTATAATATATATCGAAAATTTACTAAAAGTAAATATATAGAGTAAAAGGCCCATATGTAACAGATTAATAGGTAATATAATTATATAATATGCATCAATATTTTATCAAAAATCATATATATTATGTAGACAATGATAGTGGATATAAACCATGCATCAAAATCTTTTCAATGAAACCCAATGAACTCTAAATGCGGTATATGTAATGTATACACCAAGTTTAAAAATTACAATTAATAAATTTTGATATATATATATATATATATATATATATATTTTTAATAAATTAAATTAATATATATATATAAAAGTTAAAAAACAAATATGATTTTTGTTTATGCTTTAATGATTTTTTAGCTAAAATTTGTTAAAATTGTTGGAATTGTAGTTTTAGGTTGATGGAATTGTATAATTGAAATTTTTAAAAGTAATTAAGAACCTTGAATCTATTTTTGTAATAAAAATTGCAATTTAGATAATCAAAATGATAATGTCAATAAAAATTGTATTGTGAGATTTTTATAAAATTAGTTTAAAAAATACAAATCATAAAACGTTTAGTTTACCCCCCCACATACGTGTGTGTGTGGGGACAATTTTTCTAATGTGAAATTTCTTTTTTCAAAATATTATGTTAAAATAATTTTTTAAACAAACAAATTATGCAAGGATTGTCTTAAGAGTACACTCATTCACGATCTATTGTATGAGTCATGCGATTAATATTTTTTCTTGCAAGCTAGTACCCATGTATTTTTGAACCGGTGAATTTAGGTAAGGAGTGCCTTAACAATACACCCGATAAATAGTTTAAATTATTTTTAAGAAATTTCAATATCTATCATCATTTAAAAAATCATATAAATTGTTTTATCTTTGTTAAACATTCAGTGATAACATTTCTATTGTTTTGTATTACACTGAAAAAAAATCCATATAGTAATGTTTTACCAAAGTTTTGAATTAAAAACAAAATATGGAATGGAACCCCTTGGATCATTTAATAAATGACATTGATAAGGAAATGGGGTGCATTCTTGTTGGATGGATCGTTTAAAGAAAATGTGAGAAGATTGAATCAGATCTTGAGGAATCTTTATGATTGAACATAATGTATGTTGGTGCTAACTAGAGTGTCATATTATTAATTAAGGCTAGAATGAATCAAGACTCACCTATACATAATCCTACACACATTAATTGTTTTATTCATTGCAAGTGTGTCTAATTGACTTTGTCCCCGTGAATCACTTGTATGAATCAATCCACAAATAATAATGCAATATTTTCCAATTACAAAGGTTTATACCATTGATGTGTAGGGGTTAAGCCATATATTTTTTATCCCTTTTGGGATACATGTGTTGTTGTAATATTGATCCTTAGGATTCCTTAAATTTTTTCATCAATTTTCCTCTCCAAAAGTTGATTAGCATCAACTTCACTTCAATGATTTCCTACCCATGCATTGGAATCAGGTTGGTTGTAGGTTTGATTCACATGTCTAAAATATTTTTTCTACTATTTTATTATAATTGTTGTGAAACAAAAACAAGGGCCATGCACAAAGAGGTTTGTGGATTTTTCTATTTTAACGTTTAATTGCAAAGTTTGAAGGTTTCTAGAAGTTGGCTATTCTCCACTTGGGAATACCAATTGCTATTGAATTAGATTTCAAATGTTGAACTATTGTTTCAGTGTTGGTATTTGAGACACATCTTGAATATCGTCCACACAGTCCTAGATTCTCTAATTTAAAACTCCCTCTAAAAAAATTCAATAACTCCATTGTCTCCATGTTTTAAGACGATAAGTGTCTTTTAACAAGTGTGTTTGTATAAAAGTGTTTATGTCAATTCAACTTCAGTGTTTAGAGTAATTGTAGTACATGGAATATGTGGAGAGATTCCTCAACTTGTTTGGAAGGAATTCACAACGTGTATCCTCTATTATATAGCTTTTTAAGATAATAACACTATAAGTAAAGCACCATTCCGCATAGGTTTTACGTGTTCCTTCGCTAAAACCTCCACCATTGGTAATGGATGATTTGGTAGATGTTTTAATGAATTTCAACTATAAATTGAAATATTGGATGGCCATAGGTTATAAAATATGTTTTTATAATTGTGCATTATTCTTAACATGATGCACCACCGCGTTTCACATAAACACACAAGGATGCATTACACATACACAAGCATGAGTGCACAGAATTTAAATGTGTATACCTACGTGTTTCATTTATATAAAACCAAGTACATGATTATGATTCATAAGACCGTCTCAATATAACTTCAAACTTGTGGTTGATAATCTATGATATGAGAAAACCTATCTACCTACGCACTGAAAACTTAAAATTTGGTTGATAATAGTCTCATATGTTGTCTTTCTGAGGGATTCAATTTTTCACTCTATTTAGAGGTCACATAGAAAATTTATGATACTCCTTGAATATTACAAAATGAGAGTTGAACATACTATTCTAAGAAATTTCACCATTAATAATTGAATTGGTTAGAAAAATATATCATTAAATCTGTCACAAAGAGATATAAAGAGATAACTTCATCCGTATCTCCTCCAAATAAACACTCTAGGGATTGAGAACAATACACATGAGAATATACCACTACAAATGACTAACTACAATTCTAGAATGCAATGTACATGAAGACCAAGAATGAGACAGGGGAAGAGGGAGAAGAGTTGGAGGACACTTGCATATCTATGAATATGATGACAGAATAGTGGCCAACAAAAAACCATTCCAGGGATACAAGATTTAACCCATTCTCAAATGAGAAGTTATGTACACCAAATCAAGCATTCATAACATGATAACGTGATGCAAGAGAATAGGACCTAAAAATGCACATGGTTGATGGGGATTTAGGAGGTTTTATATTTTACTGAGGGATTTGGTTCTCAAAATTATAATTATTGTAATTTCCTTGTGTTTTTATGAATTCTAGAATATAAGTTGAAATAAGAGGATGTGATCCCCTAGAGATAACATTGGTTAGTTGAGATTGTAAACAAATCTCTTTTGTTGGGGAAAATTTGATGGATATAAAGATCTTAGAGATCTTAGGATAATTAGAATGATTTTAAGGTTTTTCAGCAAGTAATGTGAATCTGAAAAAATTATGTTTGTTTCTTAAATTGTATATATATGGTAAGTATACGAATAGAGGGGGACACAGGTCTTGAGGCAGAGGACTCCCATCCATGTACGATCAAGCTATTGATATAAAAGTTATGTTGTTAATGAATATTTAGAGTGTATTAAATTTGGAAATAGTTGTGTGCTTCTGTGAGTTAATATGTGCATGATTAATTGGATAAATGATGAGAATCCATACATAAATTTGATAAGTATTTATATCAAATTTAGTGCATAATTCTATTGCAAATCTTGTTTCCTAAAATTGTCTAGGGATATGGATATATGTTGTGATGAATCACTTGAGTTTTTTTTATTAGGAGAGATTGTGATCTGGGACTTTCCAGATCTTGTGTACTTAAACAACTATGAATATTGACGACACAAATTTATCTTATTTCTTTGAATACTTGAAATTTTTTTCTTGTTGTGAGAACTATTTTGTGTCAATTTTTCTCACTAAATTTTGGATTCAAATATTGTATTTCAAATTTCACCCGGAATCATCATACTCAATGGCATTAAAAATTGGTGTTTTTATTTGTAACAAACCCAAAATTCCAATCCAATAAAATTTCATGCACTATCAAAAAAAATTATAAAATTTATACAATCATGTAACTGCTACAAGTTCAGAGAAAATATGGTGATGTACATGCAACATCATTAATTACTTACGGCACACAAATGTAGGTAATCCTAATCTATCACCAAATATTTCATACATGTATCCTTCGTGTAACATACCTATAACATATCCATATCAGCAAGGACAAGATCTAACTAATTATGAACATCTATCCTTCAAAACTTTGTGAATGTTAATCTAAGAGTAAAACACCTTATAAAGCATTTTTGAAGCATCATGAATCAATTGTGTTAAATTTAATCATTGTAATCCTACCATCGCTAAGATATGTAAACACTTCTCATATACAAGACCTTTCGTTAATAAGTATTCAAACTATACAAGAGTTTATTTGTAACTATGGAACTGATAAGGAGATTTTTGTACATGTACTTTTAGCCTTACTTATGTCCAAAATAAAAATATTTAAGTACAGTGTTCTGCAACTCAAACATATTAGACTCATAGTTTACATGGCATTTCAATCAAACAAATCTTAAGTTTCAACATAGGAAAGAGATGGTATACATAATGTAATAGTTTTCTTCCCATCATTCCATGGACGTGTATTTTAAGTGAATTCGTAAGAGACTTTAAATCCCAAATTCCATTATTTTATTAGCTGAGTGAACTAACATTGTAAGGAAAGATCATGACGCATAAAATAATTATCAAATACAACATATAAGATACCATTTAGTGGAGGTCCTATACAAATCATCATTAATACAATATTAAAACGAAGATAAACCATTAAGGGAATTTTTGGGTCTAAAATGGGCCTCCTAAGGAAAATAATAAAATAATAGTTAAAATAATAAAATAATATTGATTAATTTTGGAGGAAGAAAGAAAAAAACTACTTTTTGTGTTCGTATTTTCGACATATCTCCCTATGTTTTTACTCAAATTTTGATTGGGATATATTATTGGATGCGGAATTTGATTCCGTATCCAACGAGTACCCACACTGCATACTTTTGACGGACCCCGCTACCCCAAAAACAAGAAATACATGAAAAAAATGTGATGATGATGTCATCATCATGTTTTTTCACGTATTTCTTGTTTTTGGGGTAGCGGGGTCCATCAAAAGTATGCAGTATGGGTACTCGTTAGATACGGAATCAAATTCTGCATCCAACGAGCTCTCCCGATCGAAATTTGAGTAAAAACACAATGAGATATGTCGAAAATACGAACAAAAAAAGTAGTTTTTTTTAATGACAAATATGTCAATTCAACCATTATGGTTGACTTATTCTATTGAAATTCTATTGGTTCTTGAATTCCAACTCACAAAAACTTATTTTGGCACGTTTTCTTATAAGGCCCATTTTAGACCCCAAATTTCCTCTAATGCAACATAAAGCACAAACATGAAAGCGACACCAGAGTACGTGGTTCACCCAATCTTGGGTTACGTCCACCAAATGGTCACATCCTATGACATTTATTTCATTAAGAGGTTACAAATTCCACAACGTAAATGTTGGGGTACTTTCTTTCTAGCATTCTCACATACTCTCTTGCCAAGAGTATCCCTTAAAATTAAACTAGAACATTCTTAGTATTGAATCGGTTCGTTATGCAACATAATAATGAAAGAAATCTATGTAAGTGAGTCTTTTAAAACTCAAGACTTAACTCAAGTGAGTAAACATATAGGCATCAATTAAAGTAAACATAGTGTAGAAAAGAATGATATCATATAAGCACTGTATCATTTGGGCATTTAGATATTTAGCATTGCTTCTGACTTAGTAAACATGGTGCAGAAGAGGTGATAATAAGCACTCTATAACATGGGTATCCAAGGATTTCGTGTTGCTTCTGAATGGTTCCTTATATATGAAAACAGAATGTAGTCAACGACTAAATTCTTCATAAATGATTTTGGGAAAGCCTCGTAATATTCATTCCTATCTTATCCATCTAAAATCTCTCGCTACAAATTTGAATTCCTACCATTTAAAGCTTAAGACAACATGACATACCCATAATGTATCGAGCCAAAAAAACAATATTGCAAGCCCATCCTAAACATGCACTTCTCGGCGTCCATTAAGTAAGCATACTGCATAAGAGATTAAATAAGTACTCTACCACATGGGTATTCAGGGATCTAGCATTACTTCTGTAGGGTTTTTTGAAGGCATCACATCAAAATGGACATTAGAGGAAATTTGGGGTCTAAAATGGGCCTTATAAGAAAACGTGCCAAAATAAGTTTTTGTGAGTTGGAATTTAAGAACCAATAGAATTTCAATAAAATAAGTCAACCATAATGGTTGAATTGGCATATTTGTCATTAAAAAAAACTACTTTTTTTGTTCGTATTTTCGACATATCTCATTGTGTTTTTACTCAAATTTCGATCGGGAGAGCTCGTTGGATGCGGAATTTGATTCTGCATCCAACGAGTACCCACACTGCATACTTTTGACGGACCCCCCTACCCCAAAAACAAGAAATACCTGAAAAAAAACATGATGATGACATCATCATCATGTTTTTTCAGGTATTTCTTGTTTTTGGGGTAGCGAGGTCCATCAAAAGTATGCATTGTGGGTACTCGTTGGATGCGGAATCAAATTCCGCATCCAACGAGCTCTCCCGATCGAAATTTGAGTAAAAACACAACGAGATATGTCGAAAATACGAACAAAAAAAGTAGTTATTTTAAATGACAAATATGTCAATTCAACCATTATGATTGACTTATTTTATTGAAATTTTATTGGTTCTTGAATTCAAAAACTTATTTTGGCACATTTTCTTATAAGGCCCATTTTAGACCCCAAATTTCCTCTAATGATGATTTAAATGGAGTTCGTCAGCTATCTACTAGCACTGTAATTCCTTTATATCTATCAAGGGACTCATATCTTCTACTACAGTGTATTCCTAAATCCATTTACAAGGACTTAGAAGCAAAGAATATCGGTGGATCATAACTCACCTTGTTGAGCACTTACCAACTTCATGGATCAAAACGCAGAGGTGGTTGTTTATGAATACATTGAGATTGGTTTCTCCCATCGCATGGCTGGTAGATATTCATTGCTTCTTTCAATCGTAGGGTCTCTTCTCCTCTAAGCTCATGGAAAAATGCATAGAGTAAATCCTTCAACATGCAGATCTATGTGTGTTTTTTCCTACCCTCCTAACGCTTTCCTTTCCTCTTTAACTACCACAAGCCAAGATCCCCACCCGATATTCCCTCCTTAAACAATGTTAAAAAGTAGGAAACATGCTAGTCCCCCTTCCACATGGAACCCATGTCTCAGAAATCTCCTCAATGAGGATCTCCTACAATGAATTGAGGTCTGATTGGGATTTTTCTTCCTTTATTTTCAGGGAGAAATACTAAAACTAAGTTCGCTTTTCCATAAGTTGCTTTGATGCTCCTTTGGAAGGAAAGGTAAGCCCCCTCTCTCCCAAGCTCCATATTTTTAACTAGGCTAGGTATAACCTTTTTCTCTTATAATTTTTCTAACATCCCTATTAAAGGGAGTGCGCGCTTCAATACCATAACATAACATACATATAAACCTTTCCTAATAATGTAATAAAATCCCATCATCACCTTTAAATAATTACTTATAATATATAGGTCGCCAATATTTTAATCGAGGTATATTGGTATGTATAAGATGGAATTTTTAAGATGACTATAGATATTTTTGTTCCTCTAACTTTCTAGGTAACTTCTTGATCCTTTTGTTGAGGTTAATATGGCGGTAACCTCTTAGAGCATGGCTTACTAATTATTTAATTGGATAAATATGGCGGAAATAACTATAGGATGCCATAGTTAAAATGATGTTAGGACTATTGGATCGGAATTAAGGCTCCCTAACCATTACCTTTCACCCTTGGGGTTCAGTTTCCCATCGAGAAGCTGTGTTCCTATCTTAAGTCCCCTAAACGTACAACTTAAATCGTATTAATTACAAGGTTTTACTCATGGGGCCTTGGCCTTGAGCTCCTCAACAAAAAACGAATACAATGTACAATCATAATTTACCAAATACTTAGGGTACACAAGAGGGACATCGCATTCTGTGTGTATATTGTGTATATTATTTCCCAATATATCGATGCATTGGTCACATAAAAATCAGAAATTCTAATCGCATATTTGAAAGCATGTATTTGCATATTTAAAGTACTTGCTTGCATTACTGAAAAAGGATTTTACTGTAGATCTTAATATTTGAATTTCAGATATGATAGAGATAACTCCTTGAGTCATAAAATCACCAACATTTAAGTAAGAGTGACCTCCACATCATCCCTAGAATAGATTTTCGGGACTCTCAAATATTATCTTCTTTGACACTATTTTGAGGGGTAAATCTGGAAGATAACAAGGATTAGATTCTAAGACCCGACGCTACTTCGAAGACTCAACCGTGTCTAATAAAGTTTCAGAGAAAGTATTAAATTTTAAAAACATAAAATTAATCTTATGAAGTCTTGTCCCAAACATAGGACGATAGGACCAAAAGAATCAAGCAAGTGGCACCTTAACCTTATAGTAACCAAAACATATTTTGGGTTTTTTGTGTTCAATGAATTTTCAAGCACATCGATACATATTAGAGACAACATTTTCTCCATACTTGAAGTATACCCACTTCCTTCATTAAAATCGCTCTAATTCACAAAAATTGCTACCAAAGGAGCTTACTTTACTCGAGCATCATCAATGAAACATATGAATATACTAGTTCATGTAGATTCCTATACTTTTGGGATCACTATGTGAAAACAATCTTATTTGGACACATTGATACATTTCAAAGAAAGTCTTTTGTATTTTAAAAAGACAAATTATTTTTTGTAATTAGCTTTCCCTCACATGAAACCAAAAGAATAGAGTAAGCATTGTCATTTTCTTGATCACTTAGTATCCAACACATCCTCAAGGTATGGAATGTGAAACAAATTTTTGGGAACATGAAAAAATTATACCAATACTTTGTTTCTCCTCAACTAAGTGTGTACACTTTTCTCTTGCAAATCAACCTAGCACCAAGACAACTACTAATGTAGCTCACCATTGTTGCAACACCATTAACAATGTTTATTATCAAACAATATCACATCTATATGTCTATTCTTTATACATGTCACACAACTCATAGTTCTTTCAAAATATATGTGCATTGAATCGACGCTGTAACATAAGAGAACCACTACCAATGCTCTAACATAAGAGTACCACTATCGATGCTCTAACATTGAGATGTTTTTTTGTGTGGTTATATAGTGTTGGTGCACCATATATATACCTACCAAATGTTGTGGTGTGTTAATATATATAGAGCACCAACATGTTAGAAATTTAATTTTTGTATCTCGCCGATGGATTGATAGAGGTGAACTAATATATATAAAAAGCATCGATCTTCTTGAAATTTTTATTTTTGTTCACTACACAATTCTCTTGATATATACCAAGGCACCGAAAATGGTGTGAATACAGTGAAAAAGAACTGCTTAGTTATTTAATTTTTTTATGGTTTTGATGGTAGTGCATTTAGTTCATCAACACACATCGTAGACCTAAAGTTTATGTGGGTTGTATGATGATATTGATAAATAAAGGTGCACCATTTTTGGTGAGTCTTTATATTTATAGAGCAGTGCATTTTTTTTTTAATGTTTATGGTTTCATGGAATTTAGTTGAGTTTACTTGAACATATCGTGGACATTTTTTTGTTTGTTTACTAAGCAGTTCTTTGTAACCATATTAATGCATTGCAGCGATGGTGCATTTATATATTTAGATAAAATGCTCTACTTTTTAATTGTAATATAATATTTAGAATTTATTTATGCAATATAGTAGTTTATGCTTTTCTAGTGTATATTTTCATGGATACATATGCTCAAATTATGATTTTTTATCATCAAAGAACTCAAAATTAAAAAGATATCATTTAGGGATGCTTTTTGATGAATTTGTATGTTTTATTGTTACTATTTAAGAGTGATTATTGTTGTTCTTGTTCCTAGATCTTATAAATAGCTTTGGGAAATGTAAATAAACAATGTATTTGGTATCATTTCTTCCCTCACATGATATATGCATGTGGAATATCTATTGTTTCAAAAGATGAAATGATGGATTGTTTAAATTATCAATTAAAATTTTGTTGAATTATACGTAATTATTTTGTTGTTAGTCTACATTTTGTGGCATTGTCATAGTTTTAGATGTTTAATTGTCAATGAAAAATATTTGAATGGATGGGTACTTGAATTGATTTCAAGGTTCTAAGAATATGGCTTTTAAAACTTAATTTATGACTTTTTAAAATTAACTTTAGTTAATTAAAATTAAAAAGAATACTAGTTTGAAGCATATTTTCTTATGTTATTCCATGTATTTACAAATGAATAGAATATTGGTTGAATCAAAGTTGATTTTAAATATATAATTCCATACCAATAAGGAAACCTATTTCATATACCAAAATTTGATACCAATGGCCATTAGTTAAGCAATGGATATCTTCCCATAGTACCAGCACCAAGCGAAATTATTGTAAATAAATGATGGCCACTCACCAATATCATAGGTGATATCAATAGATAAGTTTAATTCGGTGGGACTTATATATCCATACCATAAAAAAACAAATTCGAACAACTTCTTAGTATGGCACTAATATAGTTTGACCAAATCAAAACAACCTCGTCTAATTATGCAAATAGTTTGAACAAATAAAAAACAATATGGTACTACAACATACATGTTATGTATGTCGTAATATCATTTGAATAATTTCTAAAATCTAGCACTTAAAGCGTGGTTCAAGTTTTCTGAGGTAAAGAACTTTAGAAGTTCAATTGCTAAAAACTCCTTTTGTTTTTAAGAAATTTGCTTGAGAAAATAATAAAATGTCATTATTAGTATGGGGAAGATCATGGCATGTTATGATTGTCATGTTAGTTATGTTATGCTAGCCAACATAAAAAAACATTATGTTAACCCATATAAATAAACCACCATAGATCCATCTTAAACCGAGATCTAGAAAGCACCGAGAGGGATCCAATTTCTTTAGTTGTAAGTTATTTTTATCTTAAATTTTTAAATGTTCATAAAAAATTACACCTCAAACATTTTGATCCCTTTAGTGTTTGGTAAATAAGGGTTTAACATGGATCTTTTAATTAATTTTCATTAACATTTATTATTGGCTTTTTATTATTTGATAAATTAGGTGACATGTTTTTCTCTATATTCTGTGTGTTGGTGTAGTGTTAGGTTAAACACACATTGATCTCATCCATTTTATTTGGATGACACTCATTTATTCTAATCAATAAGCCATAATAAAATATATCAAAATTTCACTCTAAAACCACACCAAAATATATCTAAATTTTATTATAAAAACTGTTTTATTTTATTATGGTGAATTGTAAAGAAAGTTAGTTAATTTAATTTATTTTGAAAGTAATTAAAAATGAAATAAAATAAAAAGGCTAGAATATTAGAAGAAGGTTGAATATATTTTAAAAAAAGAGTTTAAAATTTCCATTAATCATTACCACTTAATATATATTAGAGAGAATAAAAGAACAAATTACAAAAATATAAATGGTCATTTTCTAAAGAACAAATACTTTAAGTTAGCATAAATCCATTTTAAAATTGCATTTATCAAGCACCCAAAGGGATGTAATTTATGGATGTATGCTAGTTTATTTTATTTTATTTAATCGCATATCTAATTTATATTTCTCATTTTATATTTTTTATTTGTCCTTTAACATAATGTTTTTTTATGTCGGCTAGCATAACGTGACTAACGTGACAGGATCTCCCCCATACTAGGCTAAGAGAACCTAGCTTCTCTTGGTGCAAAAATAAAAAAAAATTATATTATGGATTCATATATTTATATAGTGTCCAGTCAATCCAAAATAAATTCACCAAATAATAAAACTAAATGAAAAGTAATTAAAATATCCGTGTTAAACCAAAATTGACCACTAAAGCGATAAAAATGTTTGAGGTGTATTTTTTTATGAACATTATGAACATTTAAAATTTTAAGATAAAAATAACTTACACCTAAAGAAATTGGATCCCTCTTGGTTCTTTCTAGATCAAGGTTTAATATGGATCTATGTTGGTTTTACACAATACATGTCATGTGTGCCACACAACCTCATTTAACTACTTCTAAAAAACTAGCATCTAAAATGGGGTTTAAGTGAAGGAAATAATATAACTCTTAATTAAACTAGAATGTCTATGTTGAGCAATTACCCAAGCCTAGGAGAAAAATAAGGAAATTAAAGACTTTTTGGCTTGCAAGATGCAAATGTGATATAAGCCTATCTCAAGTCCTTCATACACCTCCATTGTCCTCTTTCTATCCCCTCTTCCTTCTCCTTCAACCTCCCTCTCCTCCCCCCACTTCCCTTCTCCTCTTCCAACCCTCTCCTCCCCCCACTCTCCTCCCTCCTTCCCCCCTCTCCCTTCCACCCTCTACCTCCTCCTCCTTCCACCTTCTTGTCCTCCTCCTCCACCCATCGTCTCCTCCCTCCCCCCTTCTCCTCCTCCTCCTCTGCTCACTATGTCCTGCACCCACCTCCTCTTCCCTCCCTTCTCTTCCTCATCCACCCATTGTCTCCTCCCTCCTCCTCCACCCACCATCTCCCCCCTCCTCTGCCCTCACTTATCGTCCTTCTCCATCCTTTAACCTCCTCCATGACCATCCCTCTTCTCCCTCCTCTTCCTCTTTTTCTTCCATCCTCCTCCCTCCCAACTTCCCTTCTCCCTCCTTCCCCACTTCATTTCTCCCTCCTCCTCCTTCATTCTCCTTCTCCCCCTTGACTACTTCTCTTCACCCTTCTCCTATTCCCTCTCTCTCTTCATCCTCCTCCTCCTCATCCTCCCTCTCCTCCTCCCTCCTCCTAGTCCTCCTTCCCTTCTCCCACTTCCCTTAAGCTATTTCCCTTCACCCTCCTCCTTCTCCACCTCCTCCATCGCCCTTACCTCCTCCTCCTCCTCCTCCCTCCCACTCCTTCCCTTTTTTCCTTTACCCTCCTCCTATTCCCTCCTCCTCCTCTTGATCCCTTCTCCTTATTCCCTACTTCCCTTCACCCTCCTACTATGCTCTCCCTCCTCCTCCTCCTTCACCCCTTCCCCCTCCTCTTCCTCCACCTCCTCCTCCCCCCTCATCCTCCTTCCCTGCTTCACTTCACCCTCCTCTTTTTCCCTCATCCTCCTCCCTCTCCTCCTTCCCCACTTACCTTCACCCTACTCATATGCCCTCCTCCTCCTCCCTCTTCCCCTCCTACTCACCCCCTCCATTCTACTTCACCATCCTCCTTCCCCACTTCCCTTCTCCCTCCTCATATTCCCTCCCTCTCCTCCTCCTCTTCCTCCTCCTCTTCCTCTCTTCTCCCTCCTTCCCCACTTCCCTTCTCCCTCCTTCTCCTCCTCCTCCTCCATTCTCCTCCTCCTCCTCCTCCTCCCTTCTCCTCCGTCTCCTCCTCCTCTCCCTTCCCCACTTACCTTCACCCTCCTCCTCCTACTCTCCTCCCTTTTCTCCACCCTCCTCCTTCCCCACTTCCCTGCTCCCCATCTCATCCCTCTCCTCCTCCTTCTCCTCCTCCAAGTCCTCCTCCTACTCCTCCCTCTACTCCTTCTCCTCCTTCTCCTCCACCATCCTCCTTCCCTACTTCCCTTCTCCCTCCTCCTTCCCCACTTCCCTTCTCCCTCCTTCCCCACTTCTATTCTCCCTCTAACTCCTCCTCCTTATCCTCCTCCATATTTCTCACTTCCCTTCACCCTCCTCCTATCCCCCTACCTCCTCCTTCTCCTCTTCCTCCATCTCCCTTTCCTCCTCCTCCTCCACCTCCCTCCTACTCCTTCCCTACTTCCCTTCACCTTCCTCCTCCTCCTCCTCTTCATCCCTTCTCCTCCTTCCCTACTTCCTTTCACCCTCCTCCTCCTTTTCCCCTTCCCCCTCCTCCTCCTTCCCTTATTCACTTCACCCTCATCTTTTACCCTCATCCTCCTCCCTCTCCTCCTCCTCCTCTTCCTCCCTTCTCCTCCTTCCTCACTTCCCTTCACCCTACTCATATGCCCTCCTCCTCCTCACCCCCTCCCTTCTCCTTCACCCTCCTCCTTCCTCGCTTCCCTTCTCCCTCCTCCTATGCCCTCCCTCTCCTCCTCCTCCTCCTCCTCCTCCTCTTGTTCCTCTCTTCTCCCTCCTTTCCCACTTCCCTCCTACCTCCTCCTATGCCCTATCCTCCTCCTCCTCCCTTGTTCTACTCTTCCTCCTCCTCCTTAATCTCCTCCTCCTCCACCTTCGCCACTTATCTTCACCCTCCTCCTCCTCCTCCTCCTCTCCTCCCTTTCCTCCACCCTCTTCCTTCCCTGCTTCCCTTCTCCCTCCTCTTATGCCCTCCATCACATCCCTCTCATCCTCCTCCTCCTCCTCCTACTCCTCCCTTTGCTCCTTCTCCTCCACACTCCTCCTTCCCCAATTCCCTTCTCCCCCTTCCTTCCCCACTTCTCTTCTCCCTCCTCCTCCTCCTCCTTCTTCCTCCTCCTCCGTATCCTCCTTTGCATTTCCCACTTTCGTTCATCCTCCCCACTTCCCTTCACCCTCCTCCTCCTCCTCCTCCTTCCCCACTTCTCTTCACCCTCCTCCTCCTCCTCTACTCCCTCTCCTCCTCCTCCTTGCCCACTTTCATTAACCCTCCTCCTCCTCCTCCTCCCTCTGCTCCTTCTCCTCCCTCTGCTCCACCCTCCTCCTTCCCCACTTCAATTCTCCCTCCTCCTTCCCCATTTCTCTTCTACCTCCTTCTCCCTCCTCCTCCTTATCCTCCTTTACATTTCCCACTTCCCTTCACCCTCCTAATATGCCCTCCCTCTCCTCCTCCTCCCCACTTTCCTTCACCCTCCTCCTCCCCTTCCCTCTCCTCGTCATCCTCCTCCTTCCCCACTTATCTTCACCCTCCTCCTCCTTCCCCACTTCCCTTCACCCTCCACCTCCTCCTCCCCACTTCCCTTCACCCTCCTCCTCCTCCTCCTCCTTCCCCATTTTTTTTCACCCTCCTCCTCCTCTTCCTTCCCCACTTCCCTTCACCCTCCTCCTCCTTCTTCCCCTCTTCTATTTACGCTCCTCCTCATTTACTCCCTCTCCTCCTCCTTCCCCAATTCCCTTCACCCTCCTCCTCCTACTCCTCCTCCTCCTCCTTCACCACTTTTGTTCACCCTCATCCTCCTCCTCCTCCCTCTCCTCCACCCACTATCTTCTCCCTCTACCCTCCTCCTCCTCTTCCCTCCCTTCTCATCCTTCTCCATGAGCCACCCTCTCCTATCTCCTCTTCCTCCTTCCCCCCTGCTTGCCCCTACCACCTCTCCTTCCCCTTCCTCCTCACACCCTCCCTTCTCATCCAACCTCCTACTTCTCCACTTCCATTCTCCCTCCTCCTATGCCCTCCCTCTCCTCATCCTCCTCTTCCTCCTCCTCCCTCCTTCCCCACCTCTCTCCTCCCTCCTCCTATGCCTTATCCTCCTCCTCCTCCTCCTCCCTTCTCCTCCATCTCCTTCCGCTACCCCTTCCCACTTCCCTTCACGCTCCTCCTCCTCTTCTCCTCCCTTTCCTCCACCCTCCTCCTTCCCCACATCCCTTCTCCCTCCTCCTATGCACTCCCTCTCATCCCTCTCCTCCTCCACCTCCTGCTCCTCCTAGTCTTCCCTCTCCTCCTTCTCCTCCACCCTCCTCCTTCCCCACTTCTCTTCTCCCTCCTTCCCCACTTCTTTTCTCCCTCCTCCTCCTCATCCTTGTCCCTCCTCCTATGCCCTCTCCATGCCCTCTCCTCCTACTCTTGTATCCTCCTCCTCCCATCTCCTCCTTATCCTCCTCCTCCTCATTTCCTACTTCCATTCACCCTCCTCATAATCCCTCCCTTTCCTCCTCCTCCCCATTCCCCATTCCCCACTTC
>LPNX010933977.1:41278-59157 GCA_001517045.1 Pseudotsuga menziesii
CCCCCTTCACCTCCTATTCTTCTTTTTCACATACACGATAGAATATGACAAAAACAAGAACATCATATTTTAACAAGATCTAAAAATAGCAATCATTAGTAGTATTAATGTGTTTTTTTAGTCAGTAACGCATTAGGAGAGAAATTTTTATGATCGACCATTTACAATTTTAAACCTACAAACAAAATTATTATGATGCATTAATTAAATATTATTAATACTTTACTCCAATGAATAAAAGTTAAAAAAACATAAAAAAAAATTAACACAACCACAATTTGTTAAATAATAATCACAAAAAAATATTTACATTTAAAAAATATATATCTCTAATATTTATATATTTAAACATTATTAATAAAACATATAAATATATTACCAAAATATGCAATAAAACAATTAGAATGCGTAAGATGTATGATAGATTAAGTTATGATTATAAACCCAAATTATTGTGTTCTTTAAAAATAACTCATACCCAAAAACAATTAAAACTTTTGACATACTTTACAAACTAGTAAAAAAATATACAATTTTATTTTGACATACTTTACAAAGAATTGAAAAATATACAAACTTTTGGCCTGCACTCTTTTGACATACTTTACAAACAATTAAAAAATATACACAACACATTTTAGAAGTACTGAAAATATTAAAAAAATATACAAAATGTGTTAGTGTAAAATTACTGTGTTAATACAAAATGTGTTAACCTAATTAAGTGACATCCTTGTGTATAAAATTCTATATCACAATTCATGATCACTTGAATTCAACCGAAAAATGAACAAACTATTATTTTTGCATGTTTCAAAATGTTGTGTAATGTTTTGGTTGTCTTTATGGGTCACAAAAAAAATTAAAAATTATAAAAGTAATAACAACAACCAAATCATATCAGAGAGGGCTTAAATGACAACAAAAACAGAGATATTTGTACCTATAGCACAACATAGATGAGTGTTCAAAAATTGACAAAATATCAGAGTTCCAACATTGTCAAGTCCTAGCATACACCTGCACTTTCACTTTCAGCAATCACATAACAATAAAATTTCCTGCACCAATTAACAAAACATCTTGCAACTTCTCCTAAAAAGCAAGTTTTCCTGCCATTTTATATTGATATGTATAAATGCATGCAATTCAATTCAAATTTTTTTATGAAAAGATTTAGAGTCTGAGGTGATAGATTGTTGATGACAGTTTAAGTTTTCTTTGACTAAAGCACAGCGTTGATAAGATTTTTTGGTCCAATTAGTTCAAATTTCAAACTACGAAAATGTACACACTTGCATTCAAATCTCAAGAATACAAGGTTTTCAAAACACTTCAAATAAAAACAAAAACACTAACATCTAAATGCTTGTGTTTCAGGTCTAACGATGTATACACTATCCCACATTTTTTGCCACAGCGTGGATAGCGTTCACCCAACAATCAACATTGAACAAGTTACATATAATATACAAACTACTCCATCATAGAAAAATTCCAAAGTTACATATAATAAACAACCTACTCCATCGTATAAAAATGTCAAATCTCAAAAATACAAGGTTTTCAAAACACTTCAAATAAAAACAAAAACACTAACATCTAAATGCTTGTGTTTCAGGTCTAAAGATGTATACACTATCCCACATTTTTTGCCACAGCGTGGATAGCGTTCACCCAACAATAAACATTGAACAAGTTACATATAATATACAACCTACTCCATTATAGAAAAATGCCAAAGTTACATATAATAAACAACCTACTCCATCGTAGAAAAATGTCAGGCTAATAGGTCTTGACAATGGGCATAGATAATGCAAATTTCAAGAATGCAAAATTTTCAAAACACTTCAAATAAAAACGAAAATACTAACCTCTCAAAACACTTCAAATAAAAATGCCTTTATAATCAATGTAAACCCACAATTATGTGCAATGATCGTAACTGACGAATGTAAACCCACCAGCACATTAAGAATTTAGACCATCAATATCTTTAAAAAAAATCCATTCTAATTTTTAACTGATGCTTTCCTACAGTAGAAGTTGAAGGCAACCTTGAATTGAAAGCAACATTTACATCTCCTCTCCTCTCGTATGGTAGAGTAAAGCAGAGTAGAGAAATCAAATATCCTCTCATGTGGCAGGGCAGAGGAGTCAAATATGCAGTGCTGCTGCTGAATATGGGGCATCCGATCCATCTAGAAAGCACGAAATGAAACGAAAGAAAACCATCAATATCTAATATCACAAGATAGACAGTAACTTCAAAACCTGGAAATTCACAAGGTGGACAGTAACTTCAAAAAAGTTGGCAATGGCAATAATCTATGAGATGTGCGGATGAAAACTGGTCGGCCTCCAATTCAAATCTTGTATTTCCAGATACATTTTCAGTATTTTATACTGAGTCAAATTGGGAAGTGTTTCTAAACTTTGCATTATAAGTTCTATAAGTTCTAAATTTTGCTGATATCAGCTTTTCAACTTTGGGAACTCTATTACATCCCATGCTCGGCTGCAACAAAAACTGTGTATACAATAGCCACCATTACCAACTAGAATTAGAAAACCGTAATGAGAAACGATCGAAATGCACATGCATCTCCAATCCGCAGTTCGTGGTGCTGCTCACGTTTTCACATTGGAAAATGGTTCAGCAGGAACTAGGCATTCTAAATGCACGTAGCAGGATTCATATATTGCTTGACAGTCTATTAAAAATAGACGTCAAATTCTGAAATGGTAGAAAGGTTTAGGGTTACAAAGGCTCATAGGGGATAGCGCCAAATTTCATATTATTGACGCCATCAACCATAATCTGATCTCATAAGCAACAGGAAGCTTCCATATTTTGACATTCCACTGCCCAGTAGCATGTTCGACTGGAAGATTTGGTAGATTTGACCCGCTGCCTGTACTGAAGGGAGAAATATCTCAAAGGAGAGATCTCACATGAATCTACAAACAGAACAAGTTGGGCAATCTTCTGAAATGATGAATAAAACATTGAATATTCTTACCATAATTATTTCAACTGTCAGAAATAGGGGAAAATCGAAAGTGAGGAGATACATGTTTTCAAGAATTTATACCATCAATATCTTAAAAAAGAAAACAGTTCAGGGTTAGGGGAAAACGTGAGGAACTTCGATGAGATGAAGGGTTAATGGGACGTTATACAGATGTAGAAGGAGATTTCAAATACAATATTTGTACGAGTGAATGACATGGGTTTGGGAAATGGTATAAAGGTTTAGGGTTACAAAAGATCAGAGAGGATATCGCCAAATTTCATATTATTGTCGCCATCGACCATAATCCAATCTCATAAGCAACAGACAGCTTCCATATTTGGACATTTCACTGCCCAGTAGCATGTTCCACTGGCAGATTTGAGCCGCTGCCTCTAAACTTCAGCGCTAACTGTACTGAAGGGAGAGATGTCACATGAATCTGCAAACAGAACAAGTTGGGCAATCTTCTGAAATGATGAACAGAACATTGAATATTCGTAAATTTTACCATAATTATTTCAACTCTCAGAAATAAGGGCAAATCGAGCAAGTGAGCACATACATGTTTTGAAGAATTTAGACGATCAATATCTTAAAAAAAAGAAAAAAGAATCCATTCTAATTATTAACTGATGTTTTCTTACCGTAGATGTTGAAGGAAATCTTGAATTCAACTGAAAACAGCATTTACATTCCTCTCCTCTCATATGGCAGAGTAGAGCAGAGCAGTCAAAGATGCAATGCACGAAACGAAACGAAAGAAGTCCGTGAAAATGAAAAGACGTACCATCAAAATTTCCTTGGCCATGGAAAGAGGAGAGAAAATTGCAGAACCGGAGAAGTTGCAGATGCCAAAGATATAGAGATCACGCTGCCATCGAATGGATTTCCCACCTGGTCGTTTTAAAATAAGATTGGATTGCCCGTCTTCCATCGCCGGTTCTCTCGAGTCCCAATTCAATCCGAAGTGTAAAAGGCTTAAAAATAAACAACAGGGTTCTCTCCACTCCCAATTCAATCAGAAGTATATAGAAGAAAATAAAAAATAGAAACAAGTTTATCAAATAAAAAAGAAAAAGAAAAAAATGAAATAAAGCAACGGCTACCCAAGAAAAAAATGAAAAAATGGAAACAAATTTGAAAATAAAATAAAGCAACCGGTAGCCAATGAAAACTGGAAACAAATTTATCAAAAATATATATTATATATTTGTCAAAATATATGTGTCAAATTGTGTTTTTTAAGGGGCAGAGAGAGGTTTTTTTGAGGTGTAGAATATTTGCAAACATTGTGAACTTTTTATAATTTATTTAATGAAATCTCAATTATATATTTTGTTATAATTTATTGAAATTTAAATATATATATATATATATATTTTAAATTATAGTGTGCTAAATTGTGTTTAGTCAATTTAACCCATTTATAAACATAATAATGTTGTTTATTATCCAAAACAGGAAGATATAAAAGTAATTGCTATATTTATGATTGGGGAAAATGTGTTGCATTGTTTCTATTAGATAAGTTAAAGATAGATAAATGGTTAATTGTAATTTTGTTCATTTATGTTTATTTTTGTCCGCATATTTTGTCATGTGTGTAATTATTATTATACATCATTTCTGTTAATACTAGCTACATTTCTATTACCTATATTTGCAAATATGGTTTGTTATTGGCATTTGTAAATGTGGTTTTTATTGTCATTAGCCATTATGGACTGTTTATTGGCATTATCTATGTGTGAATCTCATCACCCTAGCTTAAATTTGTAATTAATTCCATGTCAAATGCCCATGTGCATGAATTTATCTTTAAATACATCCACATCACATCCCTATGAGCATGAATTCATCATAGCAATATTTTGCAAAAAATAGATCGACCTACGAAAACAATTTAATACCCAAAATATCTATTGGTCATAAAGTAAGATCATTGAATTCATTTTATATCTAAGATAGTAATATCAGTTCATTCACATTGTTGGTGGTGAAGAATTAGTTGGATGGGGACCAGCTAGTGTATAGATGATTAGGTCAAATATACTTATATTGGTTTGGAGTCCTTTTTTTCAATTCATGAAGTTTAGATATGAAAAAGTCTGTTATCATCTATCCCATTTCTTACTAACTATAAAATTTCTTGTTAATCAATGAAGTTTGGTCTAGTTCTTTATTGCTCAAACTCGAGAAGACTACTAGGTTATTGAGAATAGTGATTGCCTAGTTACAATAAATTATTAATATTTTGGAA
The DNA here is from genome assembly GCA_001517045.1 of Pseudotsuga menziesii. Taxonomy (NCBI): domain Eukaryota; kingdom Viridiplantae; phylum Streptophyta; class Pinopsida; order Pinales; family Pinaceae; genus Pseudotsuga; species Pseudotsuga menziesii. Next base: position 46,559 of record LPNX010933977.1, read on the forward strand.
AACCTATGAACTACACAATTTTGAACATTTATGAGCATTAGCACAACATTGTAGCAATTGTTTCCAATGTGCTTTCTATCTTGGAAGTTGAGGTGGGGATTCTTTTGGGTCACTTCAATTGAAATATTAATAATGTTAATAATCATTGGCTTGCAATTGAGGAGAATGAGAGTAATTTTGGGGGTTAATGTGGAAGCAAATAAAGAAGAAATGGAGGACAAGAATTCTTTTAAATAATCATAATAAGTATGGGAAACATGAAAATGAAGATGGAAATCAATAATTCACAATTTGTATCCCATATTACCAAAAAATAGTTTTTCTATAGGAAAATGAACATGGAAATCGATAATTTGCAAGGAAATACATGTGGAACACCACATGACAAATGCCATAATTAACCAATGATTAATGACTATCCAAAATGAAGGTGAGATGTTGAAATCAATTGTCTTTACACTACCTACCCACCAACACATGCATGCACATGCATTTGTAAAGATATGTGGCAAGCATTTTCTAGACATTATCATTATATAATGGTGTATTTGAATGTTCCTTCACATAAATACCCTAAGAATCTATCTTGTGGTCTCAACCTCTTCCACATCTTCTAAGAGTGTGGGGATTTTAGTATTAGATTGTTTCAACTCTACATCGTCTCCCAAAATGTGTTCATCCAAGCAAATTAACTCAACTTCTTGTTCCTTCAATGTATGTGTGTGCCCCCATTGGTTATCGGTGGTCCTATGGGAAATGGGGGTAAACTGTTCTATAAATGACCTTGAATATTATGATGATTGGCTCCAAAAACGGATCTAAACTTACAATAATGACAATTAACCTATACTCTATTGTGCGATAATGTTTTATGTTTAAACACTTTAACATAGATTAAATCGCCATTCAAAGTATTTAAATAGTACAACATATGATTGAAATTGACTAGAATAGAAAAGACACACACAATGAAACACAAACATTTACATATAAACTTATACAACAAACAAGAATTCATTGAAATACCATGCATGTTGTCTTCTTATATTATGCATATTACAAAACATTCCAAGATTACTATGAATCTCCGAGACACTATGGCCTTCTATAGTTCCCTACAATATACCTATGTCTCTCTCGTTTATCAACATCTCCTCCACACTCATAATCATACTATGTAATAGTTGATGGCTAGAGAAAAAAAAAACCCTTTTTCTATTGGGAATGTGCTATTTTTTTTGTATGGGGGATCTACGATTAGAAAAATATAACACTTTGTCATATGTGTTGGGTGTTACACGTGGTGCTAGCTCAAGGGGTGTTGCAGGATGGGGGAAGGGCATGTAGAAACGTCCCCCCCTGCTCTGCGAAGTTGATAATGGAAAAAAGCTATCACTACTTGTCGTTACAAGATGAAGGCGAGGAAAAAAAAATTGGGTTGTTTTTGGGTTTTTTTCCTGAAAATATATAATTTACTTTTGATTAAAGTAATAGGGAATTAATCTAATTTGGTTTAATGGATTGGGTTTTTGGATGTTGTAGAATACTTATATACTATATTGTGAATAGTCAAGAAACACAATGAGAAAGATAGAGGTGTGGCTCTAAGTTTTGTTGGTTTTTCTTGTTCAAGGTTCCATGATATATATGTGTATTGTGTGTGTGCCATTGTGTAATATCTATTTTGCTTAATAATTTTATGCATTATTTCACTTCATAGGTTTAAAACTTGTGTGTGGTATGAGATCTTTATTATTGGCTTTTAGGGGATGCCTTTGTTGTTTAGGGTACAACGTGTTTGATATATCTTGGGTATTTGATAAACCTAGGTCCATGGGAGCTTTGAAACACTGATTTATGTGTTGAAAAATATTGGAAAGTAGTTTGAGAATTGAGACACATAGAACTTTGATCTATGGAATATCTTCTTTTAGATAGAAAATAGTGGAATTTTGTATATCTATGTACAAAACTTACTGGATCAACAAAAGAAGTCCGGGAGTACAATTCAACTTTGCCTATTAGATTCAATATTGTTGAATGTATCTGGAAAATATAGTTTTTTGAAACTATGGAATAATCTAGGGAGTTTATATCAATCAAAGTCCCTAGTAAACAAGTGGTTTCTTCTAAAGAAGATGTATCACCTCAAGATGGATGACAACGACAAAGTGATGGAACATCTAAATTTATATAATATCCTCGTAAGTCAATAACCTATGTTGGGATTAAAATGGAGGAATAAGATAAATTCATTACATTATTACATTATTTTCTAGATTCTTGGGATAATTTGATTGTAGAAAAAGGTAGTGCTAGTGAAGCTACCTTAAAATAACTTTGAAAAAATAGTGGTGTCTCTACTATCAAAGGAAATGAGGAAGAAAACCGTGGATACATTGAAATTTCTACTTAATCAGTTATGTTATTCAATCTTTAAGTCAAATTTACTTCATATCAGAATAACTGCATGCATAAGGATCATTGAAAGAAATACATTCACAACATACGCAAAGATTTATATTGGGAAACTCTCTTGGTGGAGAAAACCCTACAGAACCTCTCCAATATAGATTCGTCAACAAAGTACAATGTCAATACAATGAAGAGCTAAATATCTCTCATAGAAAAATACCAAAGAAGAAAAGATAAGATAAGATAACCCTTAGATAAGTCTTCCTCCGACTACTCTCTCTCTCTCTCTCTCTCTCTTGCACTTGTCTCACTGGATTTAGTGAATGTTTGTTGTATGTTCAAATTAGGAGAGTGTCCCATCTATCTATACTCTTTTTTGGATGACTTTTTCACTATAGGGTTGACTTCACTAGCGCAGTTTTATCGAGTGTTGGGGAAGTTTTACCGAGTGACTGGTTCTCTCTGTTTGGTTCTCCACAAGAGTAAATGGACAACTTTAGCATGCTTGACACCTAGCCTATGGAGAAGGTTATTTCTGAGCTATAATCATCAACAAAATTTCTATGAAGTAAAAAATACTTGATTTTATGAGACTACTTGATGATGTCTTGGTTCACTAGTGAGATCGAAGACTTATTAAGTCGTATAGTAAGGTTTATCTCTCTATGATGTTTGCTAATTGAATGGAATCACTGAGAAAGTGTTGAAGCTCAATTCAAGTCATGGGAAACCTTGCTGGAATAGTTACCTTATATCAAGAAACTACGTTGAAAATAGTTGTGCCCTGTATCCTTTCAATTATAAACCCTTGGCAGGAACCATTTGAATTACTATTTTACTTTTTCTTCGATTGTTAGAATCTGAGATTAAAAAATGGTTGCAATCCTTTTTATTTCTTGTTTTCTATTAGATGGAAGAATTTAGATTAAATGTTTACATTTTTTTGTTGTTTTAGTGTTGTCATTTAGAGTTAAAGATACTCTATGGTTTTTGCATAGGAGGATTTGGGTTTGGCATGCTGATTTAAGTTTTCCATATATATTTATAAATATGGAGGCTAGAGAACATGGGGATGGATGGTACTTTAATAAGGAGCAAAATGATAAATTTTCACTTTGGAGACTAGATGGTATCGATGCCAAGACCAATTTGTGGAAATCTTACTGCACTTTTGTCAAGGATATTTGGCCTACATTGAAATAAATATATATTTTCAATTTTTAAGAGGTCTATCAAGAGACAATGAAATTATGCTTAGGTTGCAACATTATATCTCTCAAACCTACATTATATTTTACTATTTTTCGTATGTTGATTTTATGCACCTAGAAAAGCAAATCTTACAACACTTTTATCAAGGACATTGGCATGCAACTAAAGATGCAAGTGAATTTACCTTATTTTTTTATTTGGTGCGCATTGAAAAAAATATATTATCCTTTTTTATAAGTCTATCAAGAAACAATATAATTATTCTTAGATTTCAACATTATATCTCTTGGACCTACATTCTCTTTGAACATTTTTTGTATGTTGATTTTATGCACCCAGAAATGTTGCCAGACCATGCAATTATTTGTTTTCTCATATAAATTTTCATTACGTGGGGTTTTATTCTCTGATTTGATATGTAACTATGAACAAAATGACCAAATTCTTGTTTGAATTGTTAGTGGGTTCATGTTGGAATCTATTTTGTTTATCGACTACAATATGAGTAACCATCTCTAGTACTTGCAATGTATCAAAGCTCAATTGGTTATATTTATTATTTTCAATAAAATTATCACTCATGTTCTATGTGAAGCCCAGTTAGTTATATTAATTGTTTTCAATAAAAATATCACTTATAATCTTCATTTAATATATCAGTTAGAATGATAGGAATGCTATTTGAGTTCATTTACTTTGAAATCAATCAAATCTATATGAGGAATTGGTCTCCTTGATCATACTATATTTCTTGGATAATATCCAATCCAACCACTAACTTTCTATTCATGGAAAGCATTATTTTTGTTATAAGTGTCATATTAACAATTGATTGTCCCGATCCAATTTGCTTATACAAGACTGGGAATCAATCTAACCAACTACATGCTGAAAATGAAATTTTTATTTTCATTGCTAAAGTTGATAGTGAATTTGATTGAAGGTTTCAACTTGTTTCCCTTTAAATTTTCAATATTTGTATTTTTATTTTCATTTTGTTTACTTTTTTTCATGGTGCATCCCTATTTGTGCTTTGTAGCATAAAAAATTTTGTGAAATGAATATAGTATATCAGTCTATAAGAATCTATCTTATGGTTCTCAACTACTAGAATAATTGGCATAACTATTAAGTCAAAAAAATGTCTACCCATGTTAAGGTTTTAATTACATGGAGACACAAAAATGTAAATTTTATGATCTTTGTTGCTAATTTTATGATACAAGTGAGAAAGAGATGATAATTCAAGAAGTTGCAAATAATCACAAATTCTCTTACAAGTCTTCCATATCCCAAAAGTCATTCTTTATAGTCTTTTTCCTATGGAAAACTATGCAACAACCATATGTTAGACTTGATTTAGTCTGTATTTAACAACTAGAATGGCTTAGAACCAACCATCTAATATGCTAGTCATAAAAGATGAGTGACACTTATAAATATCTCAATACCTCTATATCCACCTCATTTCATGATGTTGAAATAAAAAAATCACACCTAGTGTAATTGATGGATTTGGTTGAATTTCATTGAATAACTCTTATATTTGATACATTAAGCATTTTTGTCACTTTCATATTTGCATAAACCATAAATAGGCCATTGTACTATCAAAGAAATATGCTAGTAATTTTCTTGAATTATATCATGCCACTTTAGGGCTGGATAAATTCCATTCTAATTAGTTAAACATACTTTAACTGAGCTTTAGGAGAGGATTTTATTGATTTCAATATAAGGTGCACTTTCCTTGACATTCTTTTCAATCCAAGTAAAATAAATTGCATACATGTACAAATGGTTTTTCGTGGGAAAAAATTGAGAACCCAAAATTTTGTTATGTTTGTTAGGATATCTACTAGAATCATGATTTATCTAGATATTTTTTCAATATTTGAATATGTGGAATTATTATTTTTATGGGAAGACATGCCTTCCTCTACATGCTTTGTATTCTATATCTATAAGAGATTCCAATTATTTCAACATCTCTGGAAAATGCACCATTTTATTAAGGACAAGCAATGCCAACAATTTCATATAGGATGCACATTTCTATCATGATAATGGGAAACTTACCTAAAAAGAAGTGCAAACAGTATAAAAAAATCAATAGATCAAGACAAAGACAACCATACTTTTCCATCTATAAAAATAAGCCAACACTCAATATATATTTTAGATAAAAGGAAAATATGTATAGGGTTATTATACGATACTTCTTATTTGGGTATCTTACAACATTATTGAAATATACCTTCACCTGAGAAGTGTGAAATGACCTAGTTCACATACTAAAACATCTTAAATATTTCCAAAGGAATTGATATGTAATGTACATTGCAAAATGACCGAGGTTTGAAACACAATATGCAAATAAATTAAATTTCTACCAAGATAGGCTCATATATGTGATTGAATCAATAAATGTGCATTTATATCTAGAAAAATATTAGGAAACATGAAAAGGTAAACCAAATAAAATCATAACGAGTGATGAGTACAAATTGTTGTTTGACTAAAGGATTTGGTTTTATAATTTTGCAGTGATTAAAGAATATTTAACATAAATTGTTGAGAGAGTTGATAATCATAGATACCTAACATGATATTCAATAAATAAAAATGTGTCTATCACTTAAAATTTATGATAATATTCATAGAGGAATGGGAAATCACTACTAATTAGTAAACGATTTTCTTGACAATTGAAAATTACAATTTCCCAATCAAGAATATGCATGGCATAAAGTGTTGAAGAATCTAACTTCTGAAGATATTATTATTTTATTTTTTACATCCTTGGGAAGATATTCATAATGTGTTTTATCATGTAAATAACCTTTAAGGAATGAATGTAACCCCTCCGATAAAGTCAGCTTAGAAGAATCCAAAAGAAACGGTAAAAAATGAATATTTAATGTTTCCATTGAGAAGTCGAACTCATAAGGAGAAAGTAATTCATGGGACAAGTATAAATAGAGGGTATAAATTCTAATTTATATCACATCACTTACTCAAGCAATTTTTCTAGAGAGAGAGAGAGAGAGAAGAACAAGTTGGCTTGAGAGAAGAGTAGCTTGATTGAGTCATCTTATTCTTGAGTTTACTTATATTATCTATTCTTGCGATATTTTTCTGGAATATCTTGAGATCTTCATTATACTAGATTGGCATTTTACTTATTGATGAGTGTATAATGAATAAGTTGCTCACTTTTCTTCCCTTTAAGGGTTTCCTAGGGGACAAAATTTTGTGTCTCTTTTATGTCGTTCTTGTCTTTATTTCAGTGATACTATTTATTATTATTTAGATATAATATATTTTTTTAAATATCTAATATAACTACTATTCAAGTACAAATTCTAACATGGCATTAGAGGTATTCTAAAAGAATTCATTCTGCAACGATTTGACAAAAGTTAGAAACTAGGGATTCATGTTCTGGGCTCTTCCATCTAAAGATCATCTTGAAAATGAGGTCAAACAAACTCTCCCAAAGAGGGTGTGCTTTATTATGGAGGAATATTCCATATCTAAGAATTTTCAATTTTGACCTCATCTCTACTGTTAAGGAAATCTAGGGCATCATATGTTTGGTAGTTCTATCCATAGATTTAGAATAATAATACCTTTTCTCAACTCGCCTTAGGGAGGTGCACCTTTTCCTTCGATAAGAATTCCAATATTTCCAAGTTGGAAAATTAGGGTTTCTCTATCAAACCCTAGGTCAACAAAATTCAGAAGGACATTGAAGCTAACAATTTACTTGAGCATCTCAATTGGTAAGTCCTATAAAATTCTTACCTCTAGGCCACATAAGAACTTGTCCATCAATAAATGCAACTAAGAATCCTCGTGCATCACAGATTGATATGGAAAAGATATTTTTATTCAATTCATGTACATAGAGAACATCTTTCATCTTGATATATGTTCCTTAGCCTAGCTTGCATGATGCTTCTCCTACCCCTTTTATGGGATATTGATAGTCATATCCAAATTTCACCATGTAAGGTGAGTCTTATTCTGTCATGTGGGTGATGTGATGCTTGAACATGGTCATGTGATTGGGAGCACCACTATCTACAATTCAAACATCAATACCATGAGTAATTGTACATGTGAGTGCTCAAATCAAGACATATTATCCATCATTGGAGGAGTCTTCTTTAGATTTCTTTTTTATCGGTTCATCATCTTCTGTAATGTGAGAATGGTATTTCTTCATCTTTCCTTTCTTCTTGGGACAATCTCTGACAATGTGTCCTTTCTCATCACAAGTGAAACATCTGAGCTATGAGATGCCCTTCTTTGGAAATATTATATTCTTGTGAGAATATTATTTCTTCTTGTTCTTTCCCTTATTAGAATGAGTTGTTAGGGATTGATTGTAATCATCGCCGATATTTTCTTCTCTTGTTACCAATCGAGCTTCTTATTGTGTGAATTCCTCCCATAGCCTACTAAATTTGATGAGCCTTCTCCTAGCACAAATTCCTTGAATGAAAGATTCCCATGAACTTGAGAGACCATTCAAGGTAGTCATCACCACTTCTGATTCTTAAACATTGTCTCCAATAGACTCTAGTTGTTCCTTGATCTATGAAACCCTTGGGAATCAATATTATATGCTTTTTGAACTTTGTCGCCATCTTCACACCCTTGAGTTGAGTCCTCAAGTTCATATTTTTATTGATATTCTTTCCTTCATTAAAGTTGGTCAAAGAATAAAACATATCCTTGTTATTCTTGAAGGAGAATAAATGTGGGATTAAATGGTCCTTCATAGAGTCTATGATAATCCTCTTCACTTTGACAAAGTTCTTCTTATGCTTAGCTTTGTCGTCATCTCCCTATAGATAAGCAACTTCTTCTTTGACATAGTTTTCCAAATCATGATCTCCTAGAATAAGAAGAAATCTATACTTCCATGCCTTGAAGTTGTCAACTCCTTCAAGCTTTTCCTCAATATTGGTATTGTTTGTTATTTTGATAAAATGAGATCCTCGAATGGAAAATAGAGAGAATAGAACTTACCAATGAGAGTTATTCAATTGGATGCTTGCTTTATTTCCTTTATGGAAAACTGCTTGTGGTGGACATAGGGTTTGACAGAGAAATCCTAATTTTTCAACTTTGGTGACTTAAAAATATGATTTGATAGAAATATGTGCCTCCTCAAGATGAGTTGAGAAGTGTACTCCTTTTTACAAATATGTGGACATAATTTCAAAATATTTGATGCCCTAGTTTTCTTGACACTAGTGTTAGATCAAAAATTGAAAATCTAGAGAACTGGAAACTGTCTCCTTAGAGATATGTTCCCTTACAGGGAGATTTATATGGTCATCCTTTCTCAACTGATCCGTGGAGGGAAGTTCCTGGAATAGGAAATTCTAGTTTCCAACTTTCATCTGTTTCAGCTGCACAAAGACTTCTTTCAGGGTAGTTATTATACCATTTTAGAATGTTAATGGTTATACAATATTTAATATCATTTCATCATAACCATAGAATTAGGATTATTGAAATAAAGACAAGAACAACAATACAAAAGAACAGAACTATTTTCCTCTAGGAAACCACAACGGAGAAAACCCAACAACTTATTTTGTATAGATTATGCCACCAAGTGCAATGTCAATGAAGATAATATCAACCTCAAAGACAATAGTATCTACTTATTATATGAAGTGAGAATATTATCTCTCTCTTGCGCACTTTCTTAATTGAGAAGTGTTTCCAAATGAGTGGAGAACCCTCTCTATTTATACTCATGAACTGAGTGATTTTTTACCTAACTGGACTGACTTGTTACTCTTACAGGGTTGACTTGTTACTCTTCAATCACTTTCCTTTGTGTGATTATTTTAACAATGTATCACATAAATGAATCTTCATTAAATCCAATGTGTGTGAGAGAGAGAGAGCGAGAGAGAGAGAGAGAGAGAGAGATTTCCAATGTTTCACATAAATTCATCTTCATCAAAGCCAATGAATTAGGGAGATAAAAAGAGATATATTTTCCAATTTGTCCAAGCAAACCAAAGAACAAGTTGCATGAGGCATTTTACAAAGGATTTCTCAAATCCTTTAAACATGCTTCATCATATTAAATATCATGGTAAAATACCATGCATACCATTAACCACTAATGTTAAACCCTTCAATAACCAAATACACCGATCAATAAACCATTAATGTTAGCCTAATTTTTGGTTTATTAACTCAAGGTTAATTTAACAATGAAATCATCAATTTCTTTGATTTTGTTTATGGGTGCAACTTTTCCTTGAAAATATGCATGAATGGAGCTAAAAAATGGATAATTCCCATATGCACCCCCTTAATTTAGTCAAATTTAATTAAGGAGCACTCTAGATTTGCTTTCTTTCCCAAGGAAAACCTCGCAAAGAAACCAAAGGGATGCTTCCCCATGTTCATGGATGGAATCCCTAATAAAATTTGTCGGGGTAGACTAGCGTAGCTCTCCTCCAAGGATCCCCCCATTTCCTTAAAATATCTAGATGGAGGTAAACTCAAACATGAACTACAATAGAAACTTGTAACCCAATGGGACTAAGTTAGACTAAAACAAAAAACCTTTGGCTCAAATCCACCTTGAAACATTTTGTTCCACTTTGACCATTGTTGGTGCACCAAAATGACAAATATATCGATACTATTCTATTATTTGAGCCTATTCTTCATATAAAACTAGCAAGGACCAGAATCCTATAAAAAGGCTCATTCACATAGTGTTATAAGTCTTATATTGTTCTCACAGGTTTAGATTTCAATGGAATGGATCTAAATTTCACCTTTGGGGAGGATATTGGAGACGTTATGACATTGTGATCTTCTTCTTCTCATACAAAAGAATTCCCAATTTTCACATTTATATCCACTTGCTAAATTTAACTATGGAGATTGAATAGAACCATTAATTACATTGAATACCTTTGGACTAGAGAAAGAAACGGAAGAAATAACATAAGGAAAATATATTTAAACCATCTCACCACTAAAAGGTATGGTAATAGAATCTTCTCACATCCCATGTATATTTTCTCACATTAGTTTATTGTTGTTTGCTCGAATGGTTTTCTCTTTCTCATCAAACCACTCAACTGTATCAATAAGGGTTTCTACTTATTTTTTCAAGTGATATATATGTTTTTTCTATTTCAAAGTGGGGAAGATGTTTTTTCTCTTACATGCAAGATTCTTGAGTTATAATTTGTTCTCTTTCTCTTCCATTTCAAGCTTCAGTTATCCTTAAAGGATCATGAGTTACATTTTTTCCCTCTTCTCTTATCTCTTCAAACCCTTAATTTACGTGACTTTCTTACTTAATATACTAGATTAAACCATATTTCTTCTTCATTGTCACTAGCCTTCCAATAATGAGTGGATATCTAGTAGTAGATAAACTAAGTGAAAGATCTTGTCAACGCCATTCTTCTCATGTACATCGATCCATCCGTAATAGGTCAACACAATATAGAATCCATAAATCACTTGTCAACACTAGATTTGGATATTTCCTGTGCCATCTAGATATGCACTTTGCATGAACACATTTCATCCTCCTATACTACATCAATGATAATTTTTACTTTGAAAAACCAATGGATAAATTTATAAGTTATTCAAAAGTAATATGATTCGAAATATATCATAGATATCATTTTGGATGAATTTCTTACATCATTGTGTAGTATGGGCATGCCATTCATTGGTTTTGGGATATATCAGATAGTTGGAAAAATATGACAAGTTAAAATATGAGAATGTCAAAGTAAAATTGTGCCTTTGAAAAAACAAAATAATTCTAGATAAATGTTATAATAATACTCATAACAACAATAACAACATGATAAAATTTTAGGGGACATACTCCTTCAAACATAATAATTGTAATATCCCTCTTATTTTCCCTTGAATATGTTGTAATTTCAGAATTTCGATTGTACTTATTCTCTGGTGAGGAGCTCAAGGACAAGGCCCCACTAGTAGAACCTTGTATTTTAGATAAAGTAATTCCCTAAGTGATAGACTTCGGATACTAAGACATGGACGAAACTTAAGCGACGAGTAACTATATCCACTAGGGGGAAAGGTTAAAACCGTGAGTGAATCTTGGGAATTGGATAAAGGATTAAATATGTTTCCTTGACAACCTAAACTATTAGGTGTCATCATAGGCTGAGGTAAGTACTAAGTAGACTAACTTACCTATTGGGTCTTCACGGATGAATCCACCTAGTACGTATTAAGAAAATCATGCGCCAAAGAGTTCTCCCTAAAACCTAGTTTAAGAAGCTCAAGATTTTATCTTAAGAAAATATTATAGTCGTCTTAAAATTTATTAAAAAGTGATGTGCTTCTAAAGGTTTAAGATACAAGATTTATCCTCAAAAGGGGTAAGGTTTTTGGTAACTACTTACCTTTATACAAACTATGCTCTCTCTCTCCCTCTATATATATATATGGATACAGGAATAAATACATATAGCGCATATGTATAGAGTATCCTTGATAAAATTTTATGAACGGAAATGCTAATAAAATTTTCTGAAACAACAAATGGGGAAGCCATGATTGCTAATTAGAGATCTATTCTCGAGGAAGTTACTAGTTTATATATATATATATATATATAAACAACAACAAGTTTTACATATTTATGAGAAAGGGAGCATATCTCCAAAATTGCTTTAAGTAACCAAAAGGAAACTTGTAAGCATGATTTCGCCACTTGTCTCATTGGATTTTTATTCTGAACAAGGTTAGTATTAAAGAAAATTTATTTCCAGTACAGGCTCCTAGAAATCAGCCACCACTGATTTCATGGGATTTTGTTGCAAGAAAAAGAGGGAAACTCGTTAGAGAGAATATCTTACCTATTTACCAGGGCGTGAATTTTGGGGATAATGGATTTTTAAAGGGGGAGAAAAGGAAATAGG
>LPNX010933977.1:68148-107140 GCA_001517045.1 Pseudotsuga menziesii
GATTTGGTGGCGCGATCTATCCTCGAGAGGATCGAGGGAATGGTTCCTTTGCTGGAAAATAAATATGCCATTTGTCCCATGATGGAATTTAAACACCCACACATGGAACCTCATTTGAGCCATTTGGCTCCTTCATGAGCGAGTTCTTGTTATTTAGTATGGAGACTTGTGGAGAAAAGGGGGGAGGAAAAAAATAAATAAAAAGGAAATGCTTCGGGTATGGGTCGAGAAGAAGGGTTGCAGAAGGAGAACGTTTGACTGGTGCTCATCCAGAATTAGACTGACTCATCCACAACAACCACCATTATTTTACTCAAGGAAGCCATGAGATCCCGAAACAGGTATTTGCGGTTTTTTTTTTCTTCTTTCCCTTAAGATTTAATTGTTTTGATATAATGAAAACTGTTGAGAGTATGGGAAAACGTTAGTTAAACATATCATTCTTGTTTGAAAAATATATATATTACCTAAATTTGCATGCTGGAAGGTCATTCCGTTTTATATTGAACAGTTTATGGATGTGATGAATTGACGCCTCTTTACATTTAACAGAAAAACATACTTTAGAAAGATTTGAAAACCTAGATATCAAAGATATTTTTTTGGTTCAGTTTGTATTGTTGTATACATGCGATCCGAAATGATAAAGGAAAATCTTGTGTATTATGAGTAGACTGTAATATTGTGATAATCTTGTGGCGGGGCTGTCGGCAGAGTATTTAGTGAGGGTTTGATTCTCGCCATGGTTTTTCCCTCTTAAGAATGGTAAGGGTGGTTAGAAAATCACCAGATCTTTTTCATAAATTTCTATTTTCCAAATAAGATGGGCAAAAACAGCAAAAACGTTTTTCTTGCTCTGCATTTTGTTTGTGGGTTGTTTGATTGTTGAAATCGTGGTGCCTTTCTTTTAATTGTTGAGCCAGATCCTCAAAAAGACTTGAAGTGTTTACCCTCTGCGTGATCCAGATCCGTAAGATGCCTGTGATTTAATTTAACAGCATTTCTTTTAGTTTGATGGCCCCATTTAATGGATTATTAAAGAATGCGTATATATATAAGTTCAACATGCTCGTCGAGTTTGGTTTATATCTCTCGGCCCACAAAACCAGTTCTGAAAAATTAGTTTATTTCCTCGAATTGGGAATTACTAATTAATTTAGTTCATCCATATCTGAAAAGTTAATTTGTTTTTGTCCTAGAACTGGTCATTACTAATTACTATTTTATTAGAGTTGTCTGAAAAGAATTTCTTTTGAAAATGGGTAGTCCCCCAATTCCAATTCCAATTCCATAGATATTTTCTAAAATCACACTATTTTACTGGAATCTTTTAATAAAGAGAGAACTAAGATACGAAGAATTAGATGCATGCCATTAATTTAATAGCATTCTTTTAGCTTGATGTCCCCGTTTAATATATTATCAATGAATGCTTTCTTTATATGAGTATGATATATGATATAAAGTTATATATGCGTATTGTTTAATTCGAATGTTTATTATTTAATGGATAAACAACATAAGTTTATGTTTTACTCATCGGGATAGGGTAAGTGAAAATGGGTATACTTTATCTCTTTTGGGGTGATAAACTTTATATAACTTATAAGATTTAACAATATGGGAATCAATACATTTTACATAAGGATGATTTTTATTGGTAATTGTTAAGGAATCTAAGGTTAATTTAAAGTCGACTCAACTCTTTATAATGAGTTATAAAGAGTTTTCTTCTTGTGATATTATTTTGTGAGTTACTCATTTTATTTAGCATGTGAATTTCGTCCACTGAAGATGTTTAAGTGTTGAATATGTTTAAGCACGACCATGGATTAGCAATCATGACTAATTGAGTGATATTGATTTACGGCGGTTTCCATTTCCCTGCCACCGTGTTTATTATTATTTGCATATGTCTGCGATTTACTAAAATCTAGACCATGTATTTTAGTAGTTTCTAGTGCTGCCGATTGGCCTAGTAGGCATTTGGATTAGTATTAGTTATTTTTCTATAATCGTTAAAGAGGATAGACCAAGAGTGACCTCTTGCACTCTTGGATTATGTTTACATGAATGTTTTTTCCATTTAAATGGAAAAACTTACAAAGAAGGAAAATAGTAATTGGTGAGGTTTCTGAGTGAAAGAGGTTGGCGGTGGATGTGCCGCAAAAATGTAAATATTTTCTTGATAAATATAAAGACTAACAAGCTTGGTGGACGTAGCCTCATGGATGAGGTGAACCACGTATATGATGTCTCTATTTTCTATTCTATGTTTTTATGTTTATATCTATTCATTTTTATGATGGTATTTAATGTATGGATGATGCGTAATAAATGCTTATGATACATTATCTTTATTGGTATAATGGTCTAAAAAAAAAACACTCGCAAGCATACAAGTGAACATATTTCATGGAGGAAAGCTATTTGGACAGTTAAATGATTCAATACATGTAGTTTAACATTGTGATTTTAGTATCTTGATTTCTAGGTAAGCATTTAACAATTTGAAAGATCTTATTACCATGGATCATTAGATTACGGTAAAGTGTTAGTAATGTTTACAATATGAGAAAGATGAAGTACGACCAAGAGTTAAGATAAGATAATGAGAACGTGTGATATTAGTTTCCTTATGTATGTATTAGTTATTTTTACAATTATGTGATTTCATACTCTAAAGAGACTAACATGGCTAACTTTTTGAAAATGTAAAAGCGAAAAAATTTACCCCCATTTTGTATGAATTTACATTGAGGAATTTCGGGTATGTTACAGAGTTGAAGGTTGAAGAATCACCCAATGTTGTTTTCTTTTAATACTTTCTCCAGCTCCCGGTTCCCGAACCACATTTGTGTTTTATAATGAGTTTTTTTTTGGAGATTTCGACCGTGTAGATACAAAAAAACCTATGCGTGAGTTGACCGTCATGCTTTTGGATCTTCCTGGTACGAGTTCCTTGATAGTTTGAATCTCGGGGTGTGACATTTCCTTTGTTTTATTTTACCAAAGATATGCAGAACTTTGACATTGTTTGAGCATGGGTGAAGCATATCACCAAGTGTTTGAAAGTGCTTTCAGCCAGTTTGTGTATTTCTACCATATTGCATTTCAGTCTGTTGTATGCATCTCTGTACCCTCGAGTATGTTATATGTGTTTTTTTCATTTTTGGAATATATATATATATATATATATATATATTTGTGTTTTTTTATAGACGCTTTTTTCCGAATCTATAAACATTGTTTGCACGACCCAGTTCTTATTCTGTTTTCTATATGTCATTAGCTACATCAGTTTTGAAATCATATAACCTCTGCTTTGTGGTTTATGGATTGGAATCTATTAAGTGTAAGGGGCACGACTACGACTTAAAGCGTAGGGGTTTGGATAAGGAATTATTTATTCTCATGATATAGCCTTAAACATATATTCTATTGTATGCATTGGTATCGATCCATTAATTGTTGATTTGGGTATGTTTAGGGTCGGGATTACCATTAATGATCAATCCTAGTTTGTGTTAAAGATGTTCGTTAAAGTCAAGAGATAGGAGTATAGAAACTCTCTGTGAAAGGGAGTCCTTGAAGCATGAACAAGAAGAATCTATGGCAACAAGGTTGTTGCAGATTGTAACAGGCTATTTAAAAAATACATATATTACATGATGCGATTGTTTGGTGGACGTAACCCCTGGTTTGGGGTGAACCACATATATCTGTGTCTTTTATGTTGCATCTTATGTGGTTTTGTTATCAAATTTGTGTGCACCTAATGTGTTACATCTTATGCTGAATTTTATGTGTTCCAAGTTTATTTTTGTTTCACTTCATTGATACATTGCAGAAAAACAGAGATAAAAATAACCCTAACTAGTCTTCAAATTTCATATTTCACTTAAGGTTTTCATGCTGGATTATATTACAAAATACGTGGGTTATAAATTTAGAGTTTCTTGCTAATTTAGTGGTTTGAATTAGCAGAATTTGCATTTTTACAATTCTGGAAATTATTACAGAAAGTACTCATAATTCTGGAATGTTTCTAGTCCATTCTAGCATCTCTAAAATTCAGATTTTAGTGCTTTAAATTCATGTATTATGTGTGTCATAATCGGAGTTTTCCTTAGTTTTCTTGCTGGTTTTCTCACTGCAAAGTCGTTGTACCAACAAGCTTACATTTTTGGAAAATTGTTTGGTAATAAATTTTCACTTGTTAAATTGCTTCCAACTGTTGATTAAAGTGGCGTAATTTAATTCCTTTAATTTTCTGAGTTGACTGCTTTATTGGATGTCTTATCACAGCAAGATGACTTGAGTGTTTTATTTGGTTAATGCTGGTTCATAATCCTATTTTTCTTGAAAGTGTATTTGCTAAATGACTACACTTTGAGATTCTTCAAATATCATTTGGTTTGATGGTTCGATACAATTGCTAAATTCACATAATCATTGACTAAGTTTTAATGCATAAAAAATATGCCATCGATAATGGATTTATATAAATGCATGTGTCGAGGAAAAAAAATCAGAAGGGTACATATATATTTTTGATAAGCGAAATATAAACTTAGAAGAGCCTTTGCACGTAGGTATAAGATGTCTTTGCCATGTTAATTTTTTTATTGACATATATTGGGATGTTACCAGCATTTAGTTATTGATTATGGTTTACATACATGTGTGTGCCATAAGTAATTAACAATGTTGCAGGAAAGATTGAACTCTAGAGGAATGAAATGAAAGTGGAAATAGTTGGGTAGGTGTATCATTTCTTTTTTAGTTAGTTGTCTTTTGAAAATAATCAAAAGGGTCTTTCTTATGGGGCTGCGACAAATGCCATGTAAACTCTGCCACTAACATGACTGACTCATTCTGTAGTAGCATACAAACAACAATCTTACCCATTTTTCTCACATATTGGCATTGAGGTATAAGAGGTATGTTACAATAATAATAACAACAACTTAATGAAAGGTTAGGGAACACACTCCTTTAACTCATGACGAGTGAATGCTTATAAGTATATGATCATGAATTCATTGTAATGATCATGTTATCAATTATTATTAATCAAAGGCTAATAATATCCATGTTCCAAGAAAATAAGAAAGCAATCCTATAGTTCCACAAGAAACCATGGTGATGAAATCACAACCTAAAACCTTGAAGCTCAAAGGAGTCATAAAAGATAGAAATGTAATAGTGCTCATGTATTTTAAGAATACTCATAACTATAACTATATATTTTTTAATAACTTAAATTAATTGTAATACCCCTCTTACCTACACTAAATCTTTTGTAAATTTGGAATATTCGAATGTACTCATTTTCTGGTGAGGAGCTCAAGGCCAAGGCCCCACCCAAAAAAAAGAAAAAGAAATACCTTGAAATTTTTAGAAGTTAACTTACTAAGTCGTAGACTTAGGAGAGTTAGGACGTCAATGGAGCTTAATGATGGGAAACAAAAAGAATATATAACCACTTAAGAGAAAAGATGAATGGTTACGAAACGATTACCTTGATGCCGTTGTATCGCATACACCCTTGAGTAGGGAGGTTCTAAGGGTAAGTTTTCGGACCCGACTTCACCATAATTATGCTAACTAGGAGACAATAGCGATATAATTTTAAGTAATTTTGACCTCAAATTAAAGGGGCAACAAGCTAAGAATGATTTGTTTATGGTTTATATGAAACCATAGAGAGGACGATATAGTCGCGAGCTCACCCACGACAAAGTTCCAATGGTGACATACCATTTGCTTGAACTAACACACGGTAACCTATATTAACTTTTACTAATGCCTTAGTTGACTTATGACACTATATTATATATATATATATATGTATAGCTATAAACATTCTTTTAGTAAAAGACATAGTCTAATATATAATGTGTATAGCTACAAAAGCGTTGAAAGATAAAAGCATGAAAAGCTGGTGTTCCTAATGAAAAAGTTTTGTTTCCTTTTGAAAAACATGGACTACTCATTTATGAGCAAGAATGGTGGGTAACCGACTGACTTAAGGGTTATTCCAGAGATTATGCTAGTATCATTACTTCCATCAGATCTTTCCTAAAAGGGTCCCTTTGGAATAGACATGTGAATCAGAAAAAGGAGTAAAGACATAATAACATGCCAACGGCTATCAAGCAATGGAGAGACCCATCTCCACCTTTAAAAGGGGGAGTTTTTTGCATCGGCAGGAGTGCGTGGTATTTGAGGATAAATCTCTGCTTATACGAGAGAGGGAACACTAGCTGGGGAAGCGTGACGGCACTGCGCGAGATCTGGGGGTTGCTTTCATTGCAGAAATAAGAACCCTAAGCTCTTGAGAGATGACCTCATGACCATGAGCGAAGTCTGATCCCAAAGCATTCCAGGCTTGGGATGCCATTTGTCTTTCGAAAAGTGAATAGTGGAGGTAAACTTCCAGCCTAGCGATTTTTTTTAGAAATTATTTTTTATGCTATACAATGGCCTTCACTATGGCAGGGCAACCGGTTGGAACGTAGTGTAAGGATCGTAAGTTAAATAAACATGTGGAATAATGACTGCACATTTCCAGGAGCATATATCCGCAGGTTAGTCTTAGACTCGATCTTGACTTTGTGTTTGAGAAAACATTCAAATTTATGAGGCAGTTTTTCTTAAATCGTTTCTGATATATTTCTGAGATGCCAATTCACCAAATCAATGTTGGATCAGTCGCGATAAGCATTCATTCCTGTTTTTTTTAATTAATAGTAGGATCTGCCTTTTGCGCATAGCTGGTTTGGTCTCTTTTAATACCCTTCTGCAATATTGATAGCCTTTGCACCGATGTGGTAATCCACTAAAGGTCTGAATGCTTCTTAGCCTAGGTTTATATAACCAGTTGTCTACCTCCAGGTCGATGTGATAATCCCAAATAGTTTGAATGTTATTTTTATCCTGAGAGTTGTATAGCCAGGAATCTACCTCTACGCGTGAGCCGACGATTGAGGCCCTTCTCACATGGGAGGAACATTCAAAACCCTAGAAAATAGAATTCAATATAACACTAATGATCTGTTTGGATCACCGATAAGTACTGATTTTTTTACTAGCAGCAAGACTAGATATATTGAATAAATGGAACAAGAATAACTAGTGGGATAACTTGTTAAATTTAACTGAGTGTAGAATCTAAAGTAAATCATATAGGCATGCCTTGGGTTAGTTGAACCCGATATCATCTTTCGGCCTGTGATTTAAATTGGAATATTGATTCATGTGCACATTATATCTAAAGTTTGGATTAGTACTGTGAAACATATATGAATGATATTTGAATTCTCTACATGCCCAACAAACTTTAATTATTAACTGTTGATATAGACACAATATTCCAATACATCTCATAGTGTATGATTCGAACTTTTAATGCCATTGCTTGAGCCGGTCCGAGTGTCTTAATAATTAGGTCAAATGGAATCCTAAAAAGGGAGAGTGGAAAAATAATTATACTATCGAGAGATCTTAAAAATAATTCTGCAGTTTTCCTTTTGTCATCTGGAAATATCTATGAATCCCTGGTCTCATCCAGGATGGTTTATATCTTTAAAAAGAATCCTCATAATTAATATATATAAATAAGAAGAGTACTCCATGAGTCGAGCATAAACTTATGGTTCTATGGTCAGTTATGTTGAGGAGATTATTTAGTAGAAGTAACTTTATATTGTGATAAGGTGTTTCCCTAGGGTTGTGTAGGGATATTTAACTAAATGCCAAAAGTGTTGATACTAGGTAAACCACTATATGGATGCAAGTAAGTATGGCAGCAAGAATGTTGCGGGATGTAAATTTTTTTATTTAAAGAATAATACATGATAAACGGTTCGGTGGACATAACCCAAAGAACGAGGTGAACCATGTATATCTATGTCTCCTTTTGCATCTTCTCCATCGTTTTGTGAGTTTGCGATTTACGTATATTTTGTGACATAGTAACTTATGGATTTTTCATTATTTTTGTTATCAAGTGGTACATTGGTCTCGATTATTGTATCATGATGCATCCTCTATGTTATATGCTTATTAAGTATTTCCAAGCTTATATTCTTGATGATCCCTATTCATGTACTTCATTCTCTTAAATAATAAAGATGAAAAGTGTGAAGCATTGAGTTGTATACAAATATCATTTAATGGGCGGTTGCAACATGTTGGCTAAATAACATGAAAATGAGATTTACGTTCTTGTATAATGTATTAAATGGTATAATATTGTGAATCCAAGGGGTAACTTCAATAGTAGACCCTTATCAAGTAAGCTTATGGTATCCCGGATATATATATTAGTTTACTGATTTGGGGTCCGTTATGTAGGAAACTCAAGGACTTGGATAGGAAACCTATTTATTGTAATGATTTGAAAACCTTGACACTAATTTTTTTAGTTTCGGAAGGAAGCAGCTGGAAATTAAAGAATCACCTTCGACAATTTTAATATATGTTGACTTATGTCGATTCAGAGATAGAAAGTTTCTTTAAAAGGGCCAACACACTTTAGAAATTGTTTCCAATGCGTTATTTTATCAAAGTTATAAGTAGCTTTAGAAAAGAAAATTTTCCAATTTGTTGGGGTATATCACAGTAATTTAAAAAGGACCCATGTGATATCTAAAATTCAGAAGTCATTGCATGTTGAAATACAGTTGTAGAAATTTGGATAGTTGAAGCTACATATAAGTTGTACCCTATTTGAGAAGAAAGGCATATTCATGATGCGTTGTATGTTTGATAGATCACAAGGTTTTATAGTGAATATGAAGGTATACCATGTTAGGGTTACAAAGTAAAGCTTTCATTAAAAGCTATATTCTGAATTACTCTTAAAAAGAGGGAAAGACATAAAAAGATTTTCATCAATTCCATTTCTTATACATATTACTGATATGGGTAATGTTACACATGGTATCAGAGCCAAGGTTGTAGCACTTGGGCCTATTTGGGCTCAAAATGCACCTACATATTTTAGGAACTAACGATCGAGTTTTCCTTGTGATAACATAAATCGACAAGTACACATTGATCTGTAGCACAGGTACCCTAAGATGTACTGAACATGTATATTTAATGATCTTGTAGTTGTGCAAGGGAAAGTGGAACGTCTCCTCAGCATTACAATGAAGAAGGCCATAACTTCTATGATTTCAATGTTAGTACACAGGTATCTGGCTATTTCCCTGATCACTTACGAATATGTTTACAAATGGCTAAGATGATTGCTTCGTATCCATTTTGAGTTGCACCAATAAACTGTAAAGAGGTATAGAAGTCTTCTTGGACAAACTCACGGTCAACAAAAGTAATATAATAGTTCCTATTATAATAGTAATGTGGGATTCGAATTGCTACATTCATAGTTGAATTGGTTGTTAATGACTTGAAATATGTTAAAAGAATTTCATGTGGAAAAATTGTGATGGGTTGCAAGACACGATAAATTGTTGTTGTTAAAGAGTAACATTGAAAGTGGTACCGAACTACCAATCGAAGGTAGGAGTGCTAAAGATATAACGACAATTAAATATGGATTATAAGTCCTCTAGACCTAATTTAGGGTTCATTAATGTAATAAGTAAATGTAAGTGGCTCGTGAGAGTATACTCCAAGTCTTAGAGGTATGTGGAGGAATATGCTTATAGACATATGTATATGTAAATATACTTGTATGACTTGCCTAAATCCCTTGAAGATAGCAAGGTGGCGGTTAAAGAGAACTTGATAAGTTAACCATTTAGGGTCATTGTATTACCATTGACACTCTGCAAGATTAGTCGCAAAACTATCACATATAGTAAAATGGTTTAAGCACCAAGGTAAGTGATACTAAAATAGTAGCTATGCTAATGACATATATTATATTGTTAAGATTATGCAAAATACTAATTGTATCAAATAAATGTTTGTGGTGGTAAAAATACTAACATTATATTAAATATGAAACACCTCCTTGCACTCGGAGTTTCATATAAAAGCAGAACAAATGTATTGCAGTAAATCGTATGGGTGCATCGGTACATGTTAGTCGAATGACTATGATTGCATATAGATGTTTGGTAATAGAATTATTTGGTTAAGGTGCATGAATTATCATAGCCAAAACAAATTTTAATGACTGAGCTTTAGATCAAAAGTAGGAGCAAATCATAGGTTCTCAAAGATTTGGGTCCACTAGTTTTGACAAAACTCTTTCACCTATATGTGTGCATGTAACCATCATACGCCTTGGGCCGTGAATGCATAGGTCATGAAGAAGGATTATGTTTGGTTATTTTAGTCTGATTGTCATGAACTAATAAAACCTAAGAAATGGTTAGTAGTTACACATAATAAGTGAATGATGAGAAAAGTGAATGTTTTCTAACCTATGTGTAACAATAAATTCTTAGTGGATATTAACTTTTTATCAGAAGTTGTTGATAAAATTGTGAATGTTGAATACCATTAGCATACTAAATAGATGCTTAGTGAAAGTAGACTTGAATTTCAGAATTGTTAGGAAGAGAATTCAAGTTAGTTATAATGTATCCTTTACTTATAATTATTAGTGTGCAAGAAATTGGGTTATGCCCATAAATACTATTGGGATATTTATACATATGCTTTGGTATGATGGATCTTCTTATACATTTTCATTCCTTACAGTATTTATTCAAGAAAAAGAAGAAAAAAAACTAGACTGCTTATGAACTTGGACCATAATACAACTAAGGTAAATAGCACGATGTGTTGTGCCTAATGTTACGGGTCGTACGAAAGGAGTAAACCTATATAAAGGCTCTCATTTTGATGAACTAATAAAGTGGTAATATTATAACATAAGTAGTTGAGGTATGAAATTATGGTAAGCAGTTTGCTTTGATTACTTTTGATTACTAATGTTATTTTCTGTGTCCCTAGCATTGCCACACATGAATGTGGTGTAAAGTAGAATATTCCTTCACTAGCAAATATCCAAGTATAGTCAAGTAAGAATTTCTAAAAGAAAATTGATATTGAAAATAACAAATTTTGTATAAAGTTGTATGCTAACATTGGAGTAACACTATCAGTCGGTGTTGACTGTTATAAAAATATTTGTTGACGTAAATCAAGAGGCTAAGTGATGTTCTACTTATTATAATTGTCGAATCTCGAGGTTTTATAACCAAGGACTAACTGTGGATGATGTTGTTTACATACTGACATTGCAGGTCTCACCAAGATTATGACCATTGCTACAATCA
Organism: Pseudotsuga menziesii; assembly: GCA_001517045.1. Taxonomy (NCBI): domain Eukaryota; kingdom Viridiplantae; phylum Streptophyta; class Pinopsida; order Pinales; family Pinaceae; genus Pseudotsuga; species Pseudotsuga menziesii. The sequence goes on from LPNX010933977.1 coordinate 79,416, forward strand.
ATGTACATTATGGTATATAAAACCGCCTGCATATGTAAGTTGCACTCAATTGCTCAGAAGTGAGTAAGGGGTAATATTTCTAGATGACTTACGAGGTTATATAACTCATTAATGATGATTAAATGATTAATTAATAAAATTATGGGTTATCGATAGATTCTTTGACTAACCATGTAGCCGATTCATGAATTTGGAAAATGACAGTAAGGTCATGCTAAGCACCAAGGAGTGTGCGTTGTGAATAGTCAAAGTTGAAATGTATGCTAACAAGGAAAATTTGAATGCTACGAGAGCTCCATGGTGTTAGGTAAGTGATTTCCACATGAGCACATTGGTTTTAGGCATATATGTTGTAGGAGCACAATGGTGTTAGGAAAGTGATTGCTGCATGAGCACATTGATGTTAGGAATATGGTGTGGAAAAATACCTAGGAAAAATTGGACATTTGGAAGATAGGACGTTGTTTGATGTCACTGAGGGGAAAACTTTTAACTAGTGGTTAAAAGGGAGAGTAACCTCAGAAATTGTTGTAAGTCCACACCAGAATGGAAAGAAAACTCAAGGGAGAGTTTGGAAAACAAAATGTATGAAAAAATGTGTTGAAAAATTTCCAAGTAGCTATTACATGCTAAATGGGTAATGTGAGGAAGGGATTTCCTCAGGTCGAACACGACATGACTATCCAAAGGTTGGAGATAAAACCAACATCCAAAGCGTAGTAACTATATTTTATTGATGAATAAATTGCATTATGAAAATAATTGGGTGTTATGATACCAATAAAAACTAGAAAGAGTCCCATAAATTGTAGATTATTACAATGCAAAAAGGACCTGTTGCTATGTTTTAAGTTCAATTATGGAATTTTGACATATGTATAATTCGGGTAAACAAAATATTTTTACAGGATAACTACAGGTCTCGAAAGATGGCGAATTGTGAAATTATGAAAGAGCAAAGAAGATTAGGACAGGAAAAGTCAAGGAAAGAAAAGAAGAATCAACGAAGGAAGGAAAATCCGTTAAGAAAACCAGAACACCGAGGACGGTGTTATCTTTAAGGGCGGGAGGATGTAATATCCCTCTTAGTTACACTAAATGTTTTTTGTAAATTTGGAATATTCAAATGTACTCATTTTCTTGTGAGGAACTCAAGGCCAAGGCCCCACCAGAAAAAAATAAAAAGATATACCTTGAAATTTTTATAAGTTAACTTACTAAGTTGTAGACTTAGGAGATTTAGGACGTCAATGCAGCTTAATGATGGGAAACAGAAAGAATATATAACCACTTATGAGAAAATACGAATGGTTACAAAACCATTACCTTTATGCTGTATCGCATACACCCTTGAGTAGGGAGGTTCTAAGGGTAAGTTTTGGGACCCAACTTCACCATAATTATGCTAAATAAGAGACGATAGCGGTAGAAATTTAAGTATTTTTGACCTCAACTTAAAGGGACAACAAGCTAAGAATGATTTGTTAAGGGTTGATATGACACCATAGAGAGGACGATATCGTCACGAGCTCACCCCCGACAAAGTTCAAATGGTGACGTACAATTTGCTTGGACTAACACACTGTAACCTATATTAACTTTTACTAATGCCTTAGTTGACTTATGACACTATATGATATATATATGTTTATATATATAGATAGATATGTACATCTATAAACATTTCTTTGGTAAAATACATAGTCTTATATATAATGTGTATAGCTACAAAAGCATTGAAAGATAAAAGCATGAAAAGCTGGTGTTCCTAATGAAAAATTTTTGTTTCTTTTGGAAAAACATAGACTACTCATTTATGAGCGAGAATGGTGGGTAACCGACTGACTTAAGTGTTATTCCAGAGATTATTCTAGTATCATTATTTCCATCAGATCTTTCCTAAAATGGTCCCTTTGGAATAGACATGCGAATCAGTAAAAGAAGTAAAGACATATTAACATGCCAACGGCTATCAAGCCATGGAGAGACCCATCGACACCTTTAAAAGGGGGAGTTTTCTACATTGGTAGGATTGCATGGTCTTTGAGGAGTAATCTCTGCTTATACCAGATAGGGAACACTAGTTGGGGAAGCGTGAGGGCACTGCGCGAGATCTGGGGGTTGCCTTTGTTGCAAAAAGAAGAACCTTAAGCTCTTGATAGACAACTTCATGACCATTAGCGAAGTCTGATCCCGAAGCATTCCAGGCTTGGGACGACATTTGTCTTTCAGAAAGTGAATAATGGAGGTAAACTTCTAGCCTAGCGATTTTTTTTAACAATTATTTGTTATGCTATACAATGACCTTCACTATGGTAGGGAAACCAGTTGGAACGTAGTGCAAGGATCATAAGTTAAATAAACATGTGGAATATTGACCACACATTTCCAGGAGCATATATCCACATGTTAGTCTTAGAATCGATCTTGATTTTGTGTTTGAGAAAACATTCAAATTTATGAGGCAGTTTTTCTTAAAGCGTAGGTGGTTTCTGATATAATTTTGAGACGCCAATTCACCAAATCAGTGTTGGATCAGTCGCGATAAGAATTCATTCCTGGTTTTTTTAATTAATAATGGGATATTCCTTTTGTGAATAGCTGGTTTGGTCTCTTTTAATACCCTTTTGCAGTATTGATAGCCTCTGCACCGATGTGGTAATCCACTAAAGGTCTAAATGCTTCTTAGCCTAGTTTTATATAACCAAGCATCTACCTCCACGTCGATGTGATAATCCCAAACAGTCTAAATGTTATTTTTAGCCTCAGAGTTCTATATCCAGGCATCTACCTCTGTGCACGAGCTGACAATTCAGGCCCTTCTCACATGGGAGGAACATTCGAAACCCTAGAAAATAGAATTCAATGTCACACGAATGATCTATTTGGATCACCGATAAGTACTGAATTTTTTACCAGCAGCAAGACTAGATCTATTGAATAAATGGAATTAGAATAAGTGGTGAAATAACTTGTTAAATTTAACTAAGTCTAGAATCTAAAGTAAATCATATAGGCACACCTTGGGTTATTTGAACCCGATATCATCTTTCAGCAGGTTCGCTCCCTGTGATTTAAATTGGAACATTGATTCATGTGCACATTATATCTAAAGTTGGGATTAGTACTGTGAAACATATACGAATGATATTTGAATTCTCTATATTCCCAACAAACTTTAATTATTAACTGCTGATATGGACACAAGATTCCAATATATCTCATAGTGTATGATTCAAACATTTAATGCCATTGCTTGAGCCAGTCCAAGTGCCGTAATAATTAGGTTAAATGGAATCCTAAAAAGAGAGAGTAGAAAAAATATTATACTATCCAGAGATCTTAAAAATAATTCTGTAGTTTTCCTTTTTTCATCCGAAAATATCTATGAATCCCTGATCTCTTCCAGGATGGTTTATATATTTAAAAAGATTCCTCATAATGAATATATATAAATAAGAAGAGTACTCCTCGGGTCGAGTAGAAACTTATGGTTGTATGCTCAGTTATGTTGAGGATATTGTTTAGTAGAAGTAACTTTATATTGTGGTAAGGTGTTTCCCTAGGGTTGTGTAGGGATATTTCACTAAATGCTAAATGTGTTGATACTAGGTAAACCACTATATGGATGTAAGTACGTATGGAAACAAGGATGTCGCGGAATGTAAATTTTTTTATTGAAAGAATAATACATTATAAATGGTTTGGTGGACGTAACCCCAAGAACGGGGTGAACCATGTATATCTGTGTCTCCTTATGCATGTTCTCCATCGTTTTGTGAGTTTGCGATTTACGTATCTTTTGTGACATAGTAACTTACAGATTTTTCATTATTTTTGTTATCAAGCCGTACATTGGTCTTGATTATCATATCATGATGCATCGTCTATTTTATATGCTCCTGAAGTATTTCCAAGCTTATATTCTTGATGATCCCTATTCATGTACTTCCTTCTCTTAAATAATAAAGGTGAAAAGTGTGAAGCATTGAGTTGTATACAAAGATCATTTAATGGGCGGTTACAACATGTTGGCTAAATAACATGAGAATGAGATTTAGGTTCATGCATAATGTATTAAATGGTATAATATTGTGAATCGAAGGGGTAATTCTCATAGTAGGCCCTCATCAAGTAAGCTTATGGTATCCCAAATATAGATATTAGTTTACTGATTTGGGGTTTGTTATGTAGGAAACTCAAGGACTTGGATAGGAACCTATTCATTGTAATGATTTGAAAACCTTGAGACTAATATTTTTAGTTTTGAAAGGAAGCAGCTAGAAATTAAAGAATCACCTTGGACGATTTTAATATATGCTGACTTATGTCGATTTGGAGATAGCAAGTTTCTTTAAAAGGGCCAACACATTTCAGAAATTGTTTCCAATGCGTTTTTTTATCAAAGTTATAAGTATATTTTGAAAAGAAAATTTTCCAATTTGTTGGGGTATATCACAGTAATTTAAAAAGGACCCATGTGATAGCTAAAAGTCAGAAGTCATTGCATGTTGAAATACGGTTGCATAAATTTGGATAGCTAAAGCTACATATAAGTTGTATCCTATTTGAGAAGAAAGGCATATTCATGATGCATTGTATGTTTGATAGACCACGAGGTTTTATAGTGAATATGAAGGTATACCATGTTAGGGTTACAAGGTAAAGCTTTCATTAAAATCTATATTCTGAATTTACTCTTAAAAAGATGGAAACACATAAAAATATTTTCATCAATTCCATTTCTTATACGTATTACTGATATGGGTAATGTTACATTAATATATATATAGTATAAGTTAAAAAACAAATTAGATTTTTGTTTATGCTTTAATGATTTTTTAGCTAAAAATTTGTTAAAATTATTGGAATTGTAGTTTTAGGTTGTTGGAATTGTATAATTGAGATGTTTAAAAGTAATTAAGAACCTTAAATCTATTTTTGTAATCAAAATTTCAATTTATATAATCAAAATCATAATGTCAATACAAATTGTATTGTTAGATTTTGATAAAATTAGTTGAAAAAATACAAATCATAAAATGTTTAGTTTACCCCCCCACACACACACGTGTGTGTGTGGGGACAATTTTTTTAATGTGGAATTTTTTTTTTTAAATATTATGTTAAATTCATTTTTTAAACAAACAAATTATGCAAGGATTGTCTTAAGAGTACACTCATTTACGATCTATTGTATGATTCATGTGATTAATATTTTTTTTTGCAAGCTAGTACCCATGTATTTTTGAACCAGTGAATTTAGGTAAGGAGTTCCTTAACAATACACCCGATAAATAGTTTAAATTATTTTTGAGAAATTTCAATATCTATCATCATTTCAAAAATAATATTAATTGTTGTATCTTTGTTAAACATTTAGTCATAACATTTCTATTGTTTTGTATTACACTGAAAAAAAATCCATATAATATTGTTTTCCCAAAGTTTTGAATTAAAACAAAATATGGAATGGAACCCCTTGGATCATTTGACAAATTTCATTGATAAGGAAATGGGGTGAATGCTTGTTGGATGGAGCCTTTAAAGAAAATGTGAGAAGATTGAATCAAATCATGAGGAATCTTTATGATTGAACATAATGTATGTTGGTGCTAACTAGAGTGTCATATTATTAATTAAGGATAACATGTATCAAGACTCACCTATACATCATCGTGCACACATTACTTGTTTTATTAATTGCATGTGTGTCTAATTGACTTTGTCCCCATGACTCACTTGTATGAATCAATCCACAAATAATAATGCAATATTTTCCAATTACAAAGGTTTATGCCATTGATGTGTAGGGGTTAAGCCATATATTTTTTATCCCTTTTGGGATACATGTGTTGTTGTAATACTGATCCTTAGGGTTCCTTAAATTTTTTCATCAATTTTCCTCTCTAAATGTTGATTAGCATCAACTTCAATTCAATGATTTCCTACCCATGTATTGGAATCATGTTGGTTGTAGGTTTGATTCACGTGTCTAAAATATTTTTTCTACTCTTTGATTATAATTGTTGTGAAACAAAAACAAGGGCCATGCACAAAGAGGTTTGTGGATTTTTCTATTTTAATGTTTAATTGCAAAGTTTAAAGGTTTGTAGAAATTGGTTGTTCTCCACTTGGGAATACCAATTGCTATTGAATTAGCTTTCAAATGTTCAACTATTATTTCAGTGTTGGTATTTGAGACACATCTTGAATATCATCCACACAGTCCTATATTCTCCAATTTAAAAATCCCTCTAAAAAAATTCAATAGCTCCATTGTCACCATGTTTTAAGTCCATAAGTGTCTTTTAACAAGTGTGTTTGTACAAAAGTGTTTATGTCAATTCAACTTCATTGTTTAGAGTAATTGTAGTACATGGAATATGTGGAGAGATTCCTCAACTTATTTGGAAGTAATTCACAACTTGTAGCCTCTATTATATAGCTTTTTAAGATAATAACACTATAAGGAAAACACCATTCTGTAGAGGTTTTAAGTGTTCCTTCGCTAAAACCTCCACCATTGGTAATGGATGATTTGGTATATTTTTTAATGAATTTCAACTATAAATTAAAAAATTGGATGGCCATAGGTTATAAAATATGTTTTGATAATTGTGCATTATTCTTAACATGATGCACCACCATGTTTCACATAAACACAGAAGGATGCATTACACATACACAAGCAGGGGTGCACACAAATTAAATGTGTATACCTACGTGTTTCATTTATATAAAACCAAGTGCATGATTATTATGCATAAGATAGTCTCAATATAACTTCAAACTTGTGGTTGATAATCTATGATATGAGAAAACCTATCTACCTACGCACTGAAAACTTAAAATTTGGTTGATGATAGTCTCAAATGTCTTCTTTCTGAGAGCTTCAATTTTGCACTCTATTTAGAAGTCACATAGAAAAGTTACAATACTCCTTGAAGATTACAAAATGAGAGTTGAACATACTAGTCTGAACAATTTCGCCATTAATAATTGAATTGGTTACAAAAATATATCATTAAATCTATCACAAAGAGATACAAAGGGATAACTTCATCCTTCTCTCCTCCAAATAAACACTCTAGGGATTGAGAACAATATACATGAGAATATACCACTACAAATGTCTAACTACAATTCTAGAATGCAATGTACATGAAGACCAAGAATGAGACAGGGGAAGAGGGAGAAGAGTTGGAGGACACTTGCATATCTATGAATATGATGGCAGAATAGTGGCCAACAAAAAACCATTCCAAGGATAGAAGATTGAACCCTTTCTCAAATGAGAAGTTGTGTACACCAAATCAAGCATTCATAACATGATAACATGATGCAAGAACATAGGCCTTGAAAATCCACATGGTTGATGGGGATTTATGAGGTCTTAAATTTTACTAAGGGATTTGGTTCTCAAAATTATAATTATTGTAACTTCCTTGTGTTTTTATGAATTCTAGAATATAAGATAAAATGAGAGGATGTAATCCCCTAGAGATAATATTGGTCAGTTGAGATTGTAAACAAATCTCTTTTGTTGGGGAAAATTTGATGGACATAAAGATCTTAGAGATCTTAGGATAATTAGAATGATTTTAAGGTTTTTCAGCAAGTAATGTGGATCTAAAAAAATTATGTTTGTTTCTTAAATTGTATATATATGGTAAGTCACTAGTACAAAAGCGCGGATTTTTCCACGGAGGTTCTCCACGTTTCTTACTTTTTGGTGTAAAATCCGATGTAACAGGAACGAGGCGTCGCTGTATCCATGCCTAGCTGTCGCTGTATCCACACCTGGACTCTTAGCCGTCGCTGTATCCATGCCTGGACTCCTAGCCATCGCTGTATCCACGCCTAGCCATCGTTGTATCCACGCCTGGAAGATAGGGGATAGGAATTGCAATGCTTGGTCAAATCATACAACAACATATTGAGGAAAACCACAAATATGATGGTGCTCTTCATGTTTAGATAATTGAGGGCCTTCATTCACCAAACACTAGGACGTAAAAGTCAATTTTCCTAGCGAGAGGTGAAGAAGCTTGACTCGATCTCAAACAAAGCATAAATAATATCAAGACAATGCTTTATTAATAATAGTGTTCCCAAATCTCACATTATTACCAATGTACATTCAGCGGAAGCACCAAGTCAACAAGTTCGAAAGGACGATTTAGATTCTCCACAACCCACAAACCACACTTAGGTAGCTCCATTCATCTCGAAGTAATGTGGTCATATTGGTGATCAATGTCCTCTTTTGGTTAGTGTTACCCAAATGTAAAGGTATATACATGATTTTAGTTAGTTATTGGGAAATAATTAGTATGAAGGCTATCTTTTTGGCATAGAAAATGAAAATTGTGATAGTTATTTTGTGTAGTGGTGATAAGAATCCATGTAGTATATAATCTAGCCATAACAAGTTTAAATCACATGAAGAGCTTAGGTTTGAATATCTATTATAATTTTTTATTTATCTATTTATGGAAAAGTTTAACTAGTTCTAAGGGGATACCACGAATTCAATAAATATCTAAATATAGCCATGAGTAAAGTCACAAGCTCACAGGTGATCATGCTTCTCATTTTTTAGACTTGTGGAGTTAAAGGAGGTGTTTCTTCAATAAGATATTTCATGATGAATTTCCTACCTCCACAATTGCACACCGACTATAGGACATTATTTTTTGACATTAAAATTTATTGGAATCCTTTTGTTGTCAAACAACAAGAAAAAAACCTAGAAATTAAAAATATATATTTGCAAGCATTATGACCACATAAATTTTCAAATCGAAGCAAATAAACTACACAAAAAAGACAACACAAAATAATATATGTTTAATATATGTTTGTAAATATATCATTACATTTTGGTGGATATTTCACTTTGCAGCTTCCCGCCTTTCGGTTTTACTTTTTTCTTTGAAATAATTTACCCTTCCCTCCACAACTTTCTTGCAAAAATCATGATGTCAACCTTTCCCTCTATTCCTCTGGTTTTGAAGCCTTCATTCCTTGAGCTCCCCGAACCCATTTTCCTCACTCCCCACAAACTAATTTGATTTCTTTTCGATTGAATACCTAGCCATGTCTTCATTGTTTTAAAACTCTGCAAAAGCTGCCATTCTAGAGGATGCAAATGGGGTCGAGAGTTTGGATTTCATTGAGGGAAAAAATGAGCGTGAATTTGCTCTCACATTGACGATCATACTGCTAGTACTGTTGAAGATGTAATGCTTGACTGCCTAGAATATGGAACAAGGGCCATCAAATATAATGAACCCAAAGAGGATGGTTATGTAGATGCCGGAGTTTCCCGAGTTGAGGTTTTTCTCATGAATGGCATTTCTGCTGGTAATGGGAGAAGCTATGGATGTTGAGCAAGCGCCCTTGTGATGCATACTCCGTTTCAAAAGGTTGTGATGCATTGAAAGCTTTATCGATGTTGTTGATTTTCTAAGCTTGCAAACTGGAAATCAGGTTTTATTCGCTTTTCACATGCTATTCAAATTGTTTATAACTCATTGTGAAATCCAACATTTTCCTCTTCTAAAAAAATATATATATTTTTACAGTTTTCCATCTAACATTTTGAATTGTTCTTTTCCCTAGCATTTCAGGTTTAATGTTTGTGAGGATTTAATTATCAAAATGACAGGGTCCTTTGGAAAAAAAAAGCAACTGCTTCTCATTCTTCAATTATTATAGAGGCTTTACCCATCGACGGCAATGCCTCAGATATTGCTTCACTGCAGTAGAAAACCTTGCAGAACCTGTACATATCAAAGCATCATTTAAATTCAAAACCATTGGAAGGTAATTTTATGAATAAACTCTTTTTTCTTCATCGCTCGTGTGCTATGTGACCAGAATCCTGACCCAGGGGATCATTTCTTGTTTCTGTTCCAATTCTTGTTCCTGCTCCTTGCCTGACCCACCCGCTCCTTGTTCCAATCATTGTGACTAGTGAGCATATCAGATGTGTAGTGCCAGGGAAAAGGTGTGCAGCCATAAATAGCCCCTACATCACATTAGATGATACATCCATAATAACAAGTGCATCTTGACCAAACCAACTATGGGATGTGGTTGAACTCACTAAAATTCTCTTGTGCAATATGAGGGGTAACAAGGGGTATCCTAGGAAACCAGTGGATGATAAGTCTTAATGGCAAAGGGTTTTAGTTACCATCTATTTGACAAGCCTTGCCTTCCTGGGGAGTCTTTACAGAATCTCTTTTGGGAAAGTTTCAGAAATAAATTATATTAATATCCTATGGATATAGACATTAGAAAAGATGTTAGATTGTTTGGAGGTTAGAGCTAAATCTGATATGCTACCTCTTCTTGCTTATTTTTGAGTGAATAGCTCAAGGTAGTATGTCCTTAGCTCTATACTATATTACAAAATGTAGTCTCATTATTATTAATGATATATAAGATGCATTTAGAGGAAAACGAAGTGAATTTGGTTTCCCTCTTTTTCAGGATTGTCTTTCTGATAGCAGCTAATAATTTTGATTACAGTCATCTTGCCTAGAATGTTACCAAAATTACTCATTAAATTGGAAATTAGAAAAGACAACTTTTTCTTGGTTAACTAATTTTTCCCTTCTTCATTTTTGGTGATTTTTGGCCCCTTCATTAAAGTTTTCAAATTTTACTCCTAGGACCCTTCCTAATTTATTACCATACATGATTTTTGGAAGATTGGTTTATGTGTAACATGAACTACCGGGGTTTGATAGGAATCAATGCAATTTTATGCAAGGATTTCTACTTCCCTTGATTTTTATTCTTCCTTCCCTTGCAGTCAGATATAGCCTTTATATGTGTTTCTCAAGACTCAAATAATATTCAACTTTTTCTTTTACTAGTAGTAAGCGATTTCTCATAATAGTCTAATCTAAGTTTGATCATATGATTTTTTTGTCCTTTGTAAATCTAAAACGACATTTTATTTAGATATTTTGATGGTTAATCACCCATTGCAAGTTTTTTTTGTATATGAACTATGAGTTTTCTTCATTAGTTGCTAATTATGAAAGATTGAATTCAATTGCCTGTATTTTAAAATAGACTCACTAGCATCTGATCTCTATTTTGTCCTTAGGTGGCAATTGAAGTTTCTGTTCCATCTGCTATGGAAATGCTTGAATTCCTGCCGGTGGAGGTTGATGTTGGCTTTCAACTGCCAGCTGCTGTGACTTTGAGAAGCAGTACTGGTAAGTACAAGATTGTAGCTTATTTCTTTTTGGGTATTTTAAACATGAGTACTCTGCAAGCGATTGTGTTTTAGTTTGTACTTATTTTCAATTGTAATTGTCGTATGGTATGTTTTCAAGTAATTTCTATTCAAGATGTGATGCTTTCAACTCTTTTGTAAGATGGCAAATTTTTGGAGCAGTACATACTTTTGATGTTTTGAATGGGACAAGTTGGGATATTTTCATAGGAGTGATGGATGCCTTTGGTGGAACTAAAATATCAAATAAGAAAGCTTCCATTGTTCCTATGTGTGCATGGACAACTTTATATGCTTCTGAGGCAGGCAAAGCAGCTCTACATGCATATTCAACTGGCATCAGCAATGAATTCATTGATGATATAGATGCTCCAGTATCCCTGAAGGTTTCATGGACTGTAGCTACTTATGCTCCATTGATTGTACTACAGGCGGGAGATGGGAATTCTTTTGGGGGATATAAGTTTGATTTGGATTCTATTGAGAGACCCTTGGTTGATAGCCAGGGCATAGATCGTGAAATATTGCAGGAGCTATTTCTTGTTCCTGGAAGAGGGATGAGGATGTTGCTGCATGGGGGGCCAGAGCGTTGGAGGCAGGGAGTAGAATTTGTTGAGTCTTCCAGTGTAGTAGCTTATGATGGAAAAACCCAGGTGAAAGAGAGCATTGGTATTACTCAGTTGAAAGATGGTGGAGGGAGACTATATTGGATTTCATGCCATTCTTTGGGGAACTTTGTAGGTTTTATAGTACAACCCACATTGTCTTTCACATTTACTTTTCATCCTTTGTGTAGAATTTTGTTAAGTACCTTGACAGTGATTCCAGAATGATGAGATAGAGATAAGCTACATATCTAAAAAATCTTTGTTGCTTTCTTTTTCTTGGATAGACACTTACATTTAAACGTGGTAACTTAATTGGAGAGGATCATCCGTCACCAACTATTGCGAAGGTTGATTTGACTATTGTCTGTAGCATTCCATCTTCAATCACAGTAATTGCTGGTGAACCTGGTATGTTGACATTCGAAAAGCACTATTGCTATATATTCTTATGTCACTTTTGAAGAAAACTCTTTTATAAGATTTGACAGTTAAGTCTGTTAACAGATAAAACAATCCTTCGCACTACATTCTCATCTTGCACTAACTTATTGATTCTGTTGTTCATTATCTAGAAAACACATTGCCTATAATACGAGCTACATCCCAGGCTGATTATTCTGCAAGCCATATTCGTGTGACTCCCATTACTGTGATTAATGGCCGTACGATCCGTGTAGCTGCAGTTGGCATTCATCAGTCTGGAAAGCCATTTGCAAACTCATCAACGTTCTTGCTGAACTAGGAACTCAGTGGTTGTGAGCAACTGGCTTACTGGGATTCTAATGATAAAGTTGGAAGAAAGATAGAGGCTAGCTCCTGGGAGAGGTTCCTTGTTCTCCGAAATGTATCAGGGTAATTAAGTAGGTCATAGTCAACGGATAAAATTCAAAATATGCTTTCCTTTTCTCTCTCAAGGTTTTAGGTAATGATTTAGTTTCATACTGTAATGACACATATGTTGTGCTATGCAAATTAACCGAGCTATAAGGGGGTATACACCAAGTAATGTTTTGAATTTTATCTTTCCTGGAGCACAAGGATATAATTACAAATCAACATAATGTATAGCTTATGGTTAACTCTAGTTAAGGAGAGTCAAGTCAGATGCCTGCTCAAATATGTAAGTTACATGTAGAGTCTGTATTTATTACTGCAGAAGATTGATTATTCCAATTGCAAGGCATAAGTTGACGTAATATGGGTGGTCTCTGACAAAAAAACACAAGATCCAGTGTGAAGCCTGTGAAGTGAGCTGAGTTGGCTTCAGACACTGTCACATGTTTTTGTTTTGGAACCATTTCTTAAGGTTCTGGAAGAAGTTGTTTTTTTCTTTCATATTAAGAACAGGTGACTGCCACTCTCTTCTTCTGAACATCGAGATTTGTGTTGATGCTTAGATTGAGGTTGACTGCTGGAATTCCTCAGTGTCTCACTCTTTTCTTCTCTATTCTTATTTGAGTTTGGAATTGTGCGTTCATATACCTTTCTAAATATGGTTTCTATTTTGCAGCTTTATTCATTAACTAATTAGGTGTCACTCACACAAGACAAGGTTGTCAATACTTTGCAGCTAGAAGTGTATTATAATTGGTTCAAAAAGAAAAATATCTTCTCTTCCTTTGAGGTGTCTTGCTTGAATCGACATTCACTCTTTTCCAAGAGAAATTATGAACTCATTATGATTGATAGGAAAGCAAGAAAGATTTCATTTAATGCCTGTTTTGGAGGTTAGTTGATGCTTACATTATTTAGCTAAGCTTCCTAAGAATTCTCGTAACTGTTTTCTTCTCTAGTTTTGTCAAATCATCTATCAATTTACTGATTTATGCCTAACTACTTTAGGCTATTATGATGGAAGAGCAATAAGGGTGTATCTAATTGTAGTCTTTAAAATGTTTTCTTTTTTATGATAGTGATGTTTTCAATTGCATATTTGTAGATCTGGTCAAGGACTTCGTTTTCTCATATTACATTTTTGTTATTCCTGTGAAGTAGAAACTTTATATTTTAAAATGATGGTGGTGAAAGTTTTTTATATAACATTTGCATGCTAAGAGGAAATTATCACTATTGTTATGTTACTATGGACTTTAATCAGCTACAGGATTTCTTGCTGTTCATAGTGCATTGTCCGAGCAACAATAGATGGATTCCATATATGCTTTGAACTTCCAAATTGTATTACTTTCTAGATCAGTCAAGTTAATGGTATCAAAAAAAATTCTATAGCTAAAATTGAATGATCCATGGTTTTAGAGTCGAGATTACCATCATATTTACACTTGTAAAAATATTGTGAGCATGAGGTTGGTGTGCATGAAGTCCCCCCTACTTTTCAAAATACATCACTTGGCATTTTATGGGTCATCCTACATTGGTTTTGCAGAATAGTTGCCATCATTTGAGACAAATCGAATCTTTAACTTTGACCCTGGTTTGCAAAGTACCGACTTCAATTATAATGTTATTTCTTCTTTTGTGGTATCTTGCTTTATTTGAGAGGAAATACCTTCAGACCTCCAGTTCATATTCTGTCCACCTCTGACCAAAACAACTTTGAAGCTATTGTGATAGCACTTGATGGAAGGAAATCTAGAAATATAGAAGATAAAAGAAAGAACAATAGATTAAATAATTCAGACAAATACTGGGAAATTTGGAGTTGTATCAAGTGCTTCAATTCTTATATTATCCATTTTTTCATACAACATCTTAACATACAAATTCTAGTTTTGTGAATGTACCATTGATACAATCTCAGGATTGTTGCTACAAAATTGAGGACATTAAAAAAGACAGGATCAGAAAGGGCTCTATCATAGTCTAGAGATTATAACTTAAGGGTGATCATTCACTCACTGCTCCTATGGTACTGATGGTCGCAATATTACTCTGATGTTACAGGAAACCACACCATACTATGTTTAGATCTCGCCATTTCCTAGATTATATCCATAACACATATTTTGAGGTTGATTAAGGTCTAGAATGTGCCTAGAAATGCTTGGAATGGACTTGTCACCTAATATAATTGATTCATGTTGAAAACTTACAGATATAGGAACCAAAATTAACTCAAACCATGCTTAGAAGTGCTGAAAAATATTTCCAAATATGGGACTGATTTCTAGCTAGAAATATGGATCTGCTTGATTCAATACCTTCACCATATGTTGTCTT
The DNA here is from genome assembly GCA_001517045.1 of Pseudotsuga menziesii. Taxonomy (NCBI): domain Eukaryota; kingdom Viridiplantae; phylum Streptophyta; class Pinopsida; order Pinales; family Pinaceae; genus Pseudotsuga; species Pseudotsuga menziesii. The sequence continues at coordinate 94,464 of LPNX010933977.1, forward strand.
ATTTCCTGAATGAGAGCTTGTGTACATGGATAAATTATTCCATAGTAATTGCATGAATCTACGAACCCAGTGCAAAAACCAGAAAACGCAAGACAAACTTCAAACCCTCCAGATGGGTTTCATCAGCAGACAACTTGACCACCATATCAATTGCCCTCTTGATAATAGGCTTTATTGTGGACTCACTATTTGCCAACTGAACTACAAAATTGAAGTATGCTTTCACAGTAGGAACATCAAATGATAGGAATGCCTTCTCTAGACCCACAAGCAATAGCTGAATCTTATACTGAATTAGAGACTCCTGTTGGCAAATTACCTACAGCTGATTGGGCAGTATATCCTAGCAGCATTTTTTCCAGCCATGAAGCCAAAGTAGATGAATCCCTGGATGAACATGTGATGGGAAACCATGCAACGAGGAGCTCAAAAAAAATTTGTTCAGGTTCCCTGTGTTTTCTTTGCTCACAATTCCTCTAAACTTTGTCAGAGTTCCAAGTACAGACAGCCATGCCAACTGGAGGGTTGAAAGCTTGTCATTTAATTCCCATGCAGGAGGGCTGTGTGTCCAACTGTGGTGAATATTTCTCCTCTCCCTTGCGACTTGGCTAGTTTGTTGCCTAGGCATTCTCTCACTCTGTTGTGACATTTGATATCTAGTAGAGGTAGTTGGGGATGTAGCAGGAGGTTCTATGTTCATGGTGCATGGTGCATGGTGTCCCTCCATATTGATATAGGAGTTGGTGCAGGTGAATGTGTTTTGGTTGTCAGAGATAGAATCATCTTATATTCCATATATCATCTTTATAAAGTATGTGGAAATTTGAAATTCACAAAAGTTCTGAATTTCTTAGACTTTGTTTTCTGGTTTAAAGTTTAAATGGAAAGTAACAAAGTACACGTTTTTAAGCATAGAATGGTTAACCTTAGAAATTTTTTCCCTGTGCTAATATAGCACGTCCTTTGCTTGACAGCCTAGGAAAAATCTCTGTGCCCAACTTCCCATATGCAAGATTAAATTCTCACAAATAATGGGTCAAAAGAGATTACAGTTGTAAGTCTTAGAACTATTGCTTTTTTCTGCTACAGGGAGAAAGTCATGGTTGTGCCTACAAAACAAAAGAAGAGAGAAGCTAGGAGGGAAGAAAAAGCTGAAATAACAGTTGTTTTAGATAGAGTAGGGTATCTTGATTCTTTGTTTCCCTTTTGTAGAGCTCTACATTATTCTTTTTGATGGGAATCAAATGATGACTTTTGTTTCTTGTTCAGGCCATAGAGAAAGAATTGCTGGAGATCCGTTGCAAAGTGGTACTTATGGTGACATATACAATTTCCCTGTGAAAGAATATGAGAAAGTCCTAGAAATGGAGGAAATGCAGGGAGCCAGTGAGGAAGAAGATAATGGCGAGGAGGTTTGTAACAACTTTTGGTTTTATGATTTGTTAGACGATGTTATAGTAATCAGCTGATGCCTTTGAGTAATAGTCATCTGTCCTGCTCGATAATGTCACGATTATTTTAGTTACTTTGTCACCCATAAGTATCATTATTAATATATTGTTTTGCATTCTTATTTTTTGCTTTCTTTTTTCATGCCTTTTTCTGGATTGAATTGAGGTCCACGTGGGTTATGACCAAGAATATTTCTTGGTCATGCCTGCTTTCACAGTATGTCCAGGAGTAGTTTCTGAGTGTGCCCTGGCCATTTCCTTCCATCAAAACGCCCCCAATTGCGCTCTAGAGTTCCTGTATCATATTCATGGGTAAATGATCAAATTCTTATTGCTAGCCTTAAGTGAGACTAGAATGCTCGTGGGATCATCTGAAAAAAATTGGATATCTCTGAAATTATCTGGGACAAACTATCATGATTTTCGGTCTTTCTTTTCTTTGTTTCCAAGTGTGTCCTTGTCATTTTCTGCATTCAAAACACTCCAAATCCCCCAACTGGGTTTGCTGAATCATGTTTATGGGTATTTATTGGTAAATGTTCATATTCTTATTGGTAGCCCTGAAATGCCCTTTAGAATGAACCTTTGTTTCTGGTCTAATTCCTGCAATGTTAAATCTTGTGACTACTATCATTACAAAGGAAATGCATGCATAGTTTTTGCAAAGGGGAAATTGCTATGTTGTGTTTATTAAGAAATGTAAAATTTGAGCATAATATTTATTTAGGTTCTTATGCATTGAATGCTTTATGGTGCAGTTTGGTCGTCTCTTGAGAGGGAAATGGAACCAGTGGAGGATAGGGAGTCTGGTGCTCCGTTGTGGAAGCATTATGTGGAGCTTTGGTCTAAACTGTTATTTTTCTTCTCTAATAACATAGTTGAGCATAAAATTAATGACATCGAAGTAGAGAGTATTCGAGATCCTGTGCATGTAGGAACTTTTTGCAGAAACAGAAATGATGCAAAGCTGCAGTCCTGTGTTTTTTATTGTTTAATCAGATGTATCATGAAGGCAATGTCAGAACTTAATGTGAAATATACAATGAAGAGTCTACTTGTGCAAGCATCTAGAAATTTGTCAAGAGAACCAGGTATTCTGTCCACTGTGCTGTTGTTCATACTCAATAGTAAAAACCCCTTATTTCAAGAAATTGCATCTTATAATGCAATGAAATGATCTACATAGGCGAGTAGGGCCAATATGTAATCCATATCCCTAATCTTCAGTGGGCCAATGTCACTTATACAAGGACAAAATCTTACCCTAACGGAACTATAATTGAATGTGGATCTCGCCTACCCTATTTCTTGTTTTTCCTGCCACATGGAATTGGTCTTATGGCATTTGTATTTTTTTTAAAACAATTATAGTCGTGGCTACAACGACTGCTCGGCTTGGATACAGCGATGCCCTGGCGTGGATACAGAGATGGACAGGCGTGGATACAGAGATGGCTAGGCGTGGATATAGAGATGGCCAGGCGTGGATACAGATATGGCTAGGCCTGAATATAGCGATGGCTTAGACATGTAACGAAATATAGAACATTCTCGCTCTTGCGACGCAAATTAGGGGTCATCTCTATTGCGATGGAATTGTTTCCACGGGAAAAAAAACACTTAGACGTGGAAATATCCACGCTTTTCCATGGATATTGCCACATTTTTCCGTGGCAAAATTGATCACTTGTACTAGTGAGTCTACGACTAGAGGGGGACATAGGTCCTAAGGCAGAGGACTCCCATCCATGTATGATCAAGCTATGGATATAAAAGTTATGTTGTTAATGAATATTTAGAGTGTATTAAATTTGGAAATAGGTGTGTGCTTCTATGAGTTAATATGTGCATGATTAATTGGATAAATGATGAGCATCCATGCATAAATTTGATAAGTATTTATATCAAATCTAGTGCATAATTCTACTGCAAATGTTGTTTCCTAGAATTGTCTAGGGATATGGATATATGTTGTTATGAATCACTTGAGTTTTTTTTATTACGAGAGACTGTGATCTAGGACTTTCCAGATCTTGTGTACTTAAACAACTATGAATATTGAAGACGCAAATTTATCTTATTTCTTTAACAACTTGAATTTTTTTTTATTGTTGTGAGAACTATTTTGTGTCAATTTCTCTCACTAAGTTTTAGATTCAAATATTGTATTTCAACATTCAATAAAAATCATCATACCCAATGGCATTAGAAATTGGTGTTTTTCTCTACTTATACTGTGTATATTATTTCCCAATGTATCGATGCATTGGGCACATAAAAATCAGAACTTCTAATTGCATATTTGAAAGAATGTATTTGCATATTTAAAGTACTTGCTTGCATTAATGAAAAAGGATTTTACTATAGATATTAATATTTGAATTTAAAATATGATAGAGATAACCCCTTGAGTCATAAAATCACCAACATTTAAGTAAGAGTGACCTCCACATCATCCCTAGACTAGATTTTGGGGACTCTCAAATATTATCTTCTTTGACACTATTTTGAGGGGTAAATCTGGAAGATAACAAGGATTAGATTCTAAGACCCTACGCTACTTCAAAGACTCAGAAATGTATAAGATTGTTTCATATAAAGTATTAAATTTTAAAAACATAAAATTAATCATATAAAGTCTTGTCTGAAACATAGGATGATAGGACCAAAATAATCGAGCAAGTGCCACCTTAACCTTCTAGTAACCAACACGTATTTTGGGTTTGTTGTGTTCGATGAATTTTCAAGCACATCGATACATATTAGAGACAAAATTTTCTCCATAGTTGAAGCATACCCAATTCCTTCTTTAAAATCACTCAAATTCACAAACATTGCTACCAAAGGAGCTTAGTTTACTCGAGCATCATCAATGACACATATGACTATACTAGTTCATGTCGATTCCTATAGTTTTGGGTTCACTATGTGAAAAAACATTATTTGGACACATTGATACATTTCAAAGAAAGTCTTTTGTATTTTAAAAAGATAATTTATTTTTTGTAATTAGCTTGCCTTCACATGAAACCAAAAGAATAGAGTAAGCAATGTCTGGCATGTGCAAAAAAAAGTTTGGGAACATGAAAAAATTATAGCAATACTTTGTTTCTCCTCAACTAAGTGTGTACACTTTCTTCTTGCAACTCAACCTAGCACCAACACAACTATTAACGTAGCTCACCATTGTTGCAACGCCATTAGCAATGTTAATTATCAAACAATATCACATCTATATGTCTATTCTTAATATATATGTGCATTGAATTGGCGCTCTAACATAAGAGAACCACTACTAATGCTCTAACATAAGAGTACCACTATTGATGCTCTAACATTGAGATGTTTTTTTTTTGGTTATATAGTGTTGGTGCACCATATATATACCTACCAACTCTTGTGGTGTATTAGGATATATAGAGCGCCAACATGTTCGAAATTTAATTTGTGTATCTCGTTGATGGATTGATAGAGGTGAACTAATATATATAAAAATAATCGATCTTATTGAAATTTTTATTTTTGTTCACTACACAATTCTCTTGATATATACGAAGGCACCGAAAATGGTGTGAATATAGTGAAAAAGAACTCCTTATTTATTTAATTTTTTTATCATTTTGGTGGTAGTGCCTTCAGTTCATTAACACGCATCGTAGACCTAAAGTTTATGTGGGTTGTATGATGATCTTGATAAATAAAGGTGCACCATTTTTTGTGAGTCTTTATATTTATAGAGTAATGCATTTTTTTTTAATGTTTATGGTTTTATGGAAGTGAGTTGAGTTTACTTTAAGACATCATGAACATGTTTTTTTTGTTTACTAAGTAGTGCTTTGTAACCATATTAATGCATTGCGGTGATGGTGCATTTATATATTTAGATAAAATGGTGTACTTTTTAATTATAATATAATATTTAGAATTTATTTATGCAATATAGTAGTTTTTTCTTTTCTAGTGTATATTTTCATGCATACATATGCTCAACTTATGAATTTTTATCATCAAAGAGCTCAAAATTCAAAAGATATCATTACGGGATGCTTTTTGATGAATTTGTATGTTTTATTGTTACTATTTAAGAGTGATTATGGTTGTTCTTGTTCCTAGATTTTATAAATAGCTTTGGGAAATGTAAATAAACAATGTATTGGTATCATTTCTTCCCTGGCATGATATATGCACGTGGAATATCTCTTGTTTCAAAAGATGAAAAGATGGATTGTTTAAATTATCAATTAAAATTTTGTTGAATTATAGGTAATTATTTTTTTGTTAGTATACATTTTGTGGGATTTTCATAGTTTTAGATGTTTAATTCTCAATGAAAAATATTTGAATGGATGGGTACTTGAATTTATTTCAAGTTCCTAGGAATATGGCTTTTAAAAATTAACTTACGACTTTTTAAAATTAACTTTAGTTAAGTAAAATTAAAAAGAATACTAGTTTGAAACATAATTTCCTATGTTATGCCATGTATTTACAAATCAATAGAATATTCGTTGAATCAAATTTGATTTTAAATATATAATTCCATACCAATAAGGAAACCTATTTCATATACCAAAATGTGATGCCGATGACCATTAGTTAAGCAATGGATATCTTCCCATAGTACAAGCACCATGGGAAATTATTGTAAATAAATGATGGCTACACATCAATATCATCGGTGATATCAATAAATAAGTTTAATTTAGTGGGACTTCTATATCCATACCATAAAAAAACAAATTCAAACAACTTCTTAATATGGCACTAATATAGTTTGACCAAATCAAAACAACCTCCTCTTTTTGTGGAGATAGTTTGACCAAATAAAAAAAATATGGTATTACAACATACATGTTATGTATGTCATAATATCATTTGAATAATTTATAAAAGCTAGCACTTAAAGCGTGGTTCAATTTTTCTGAGGTAAACAACTTTAGAAGTTCAATTGCTAAAAAATCCTCTTGTTTTTAAGAAATTTGCTTGAGAAAATAATAAAATGCCATTATTTGTATGGGGAAGATCCTGTCATGTTATGATTGTCACCTTAGTCACATTAAGCTAGCCAACATAAAAAAAAAAACATTATGTTAATCCACATAAATAAACCAGCATAGATCCATCTTAAACCTGGATGTAGAAAGCACCAAGAGGGATGCAATTTTTTTAGGTGTAAGTTATTTTTATCTTAAATTTTTAAATGTTCATAAAAAATTACACCTCAAAAATTTTGATCCCTTTAGTGTTTGGTAAGTTTAACATGGATATTTTAATTACTTTTCATTAACTTTTATTATTGGGTTTTTATTATTTGATAAATTAGGTGACATCTTTTTCTCTATATTCTTTGTGTTGGTGTAGTGTTAGGTTAAACACACATTTATTCGAATCAATAAGCCATAATCAAATATATCAAAATTATAATCTAAAGCCACACCAAAATATATCTCAATTTTATTATAAAAAATGTTTTATTTTATTATGGTGAGTTGTAAAGAAAGTTAGTTAATTTAAATTATTTTAAAAGTAATTAAAATCAAAATAAAAAAAAGGCTAGAATATTAGAAGAAGATTGAATATATTTTAAAAAAGAGTTTAACATTTTCATTAATCATTAGCACTTAATATATATTAGAGAGAATAAAAAACAAATTAAAAAATATAAATGGTCATTTTCTAAAGAACAAATCTATTAAATTAGCATAAATCCATTTTAAACCTGCATTTATAAAGCACCCAAAGGGATGTAATTTATGGATCAATGCTAGTTTATTTTATTTTGTTTTATTTAATCCCATATGTAATTTATATTTCTCAGTTTATATTTTTTATTTGTCAGTTAACATAATGTTTTTTTTATGTCTGCTAGCATAAAGTGACTAATGTGACAGGATCTCCCCCGTACTAGGCTAAGAGCACCTCGCTTCTCTCGGTGCAAAAATAAAAAAAATTATATTATCGATTCATATATTTATATAATGTCTAGTCAATCCAAAATAAATTGACCAAATAATAAAACTAAATGAAAAGTAATTAAAAGATCTGTGTTAAACCCAAATTTACCACTAAAGCGATAAAAATGTTTGAGGTGTAATTTTTTATGAACATTATGAACATCTAAAATTTTAAGATAAAAATACTTACACATAAAGAAATTGGATCCCTCTCGGTCTCGGTTCTTTCTAGATCCAGGTTTAATATAGATCTATGTTGGTTTTACACAATACATGTCATGTGTGTCACACAACCTCATTTAACTACTTCTAAAAAAGTAGCGTCTAAAATGGGATTTAAGTCTTGAAGGAAATAATATAACTATTAATTAAACTAGAATGTCTATGTTGAGCAATTACCCAATCCTAGGAGAAAAATAAGGAAATCAAAGACTTTCTGGCTTGCAAGATGTAAATGTGATATAAGCCTATCTCAAGTCCCTTATCCTTCCCCCAACCTTCATCCACCTCCATGGCTCTCCCTCTATCCCATCCTCCTTCTCCTTTGACCTCCCTTTCCTCCCCTCACTTCCCTTCTCCTCCCTCCTCCTTCTCCTCTTCCCAGCCTCTCCTCCCCCCACTCTCCTCTTTCCTTTCCCCCTCTCCCTTCCACCCTCTACCTCCTCCACCTCCCACCTTCTCCTCCTCCTCCTACCTTCTCCTCCTCCTCCTCCCTCCCCCCTTCTCCTCCTCCTCCTCCACCCACTATCTCCTCCCCCCACCTCCTTTTCCCTCCCTTCTTGTCCTCCTCCACCCATCATCTCGTCCCTCCTCTTCCCTCCCTTCTCATCCTCTTTTAACCTGAACCTCCTCCATGACCATCCCTCTTCTCCCTCCTATTCCTCTTTCACTTCCACCCTCCTCCATCCCCACTTCCCTTCTCCCTACTTCCCCACTTCATTTCTCCCTCCTCCTCCTCTTTTCTCCTTCTCCTCCTTCACCACTTCTCTTCACCCTCCTCATATTCATTCCCTCTCTTCCTCGTCGTCGTCATCCTCCTCCTTCTCCTCCTCCCTCCTCCTACTCGTCCTTCCCTTCTCCCACTTCCCTTAAGCCACTTCCCTTCATCCTCCTCCTCCTCCACCTCCCACTCCTTCCCTTCTTTTCTACACCCTTCTCCTATTCCCTCCTCCTCCTCCCTCTCCTTCTCCTCCTCTTCATCCCTTCTCCTCCTTCTTTGCTTCCCTTCACTCTCCTCATATGGCCCCTCTCCTCCTCCTCATTCGCCCCTACCCCCTCCTCCTTCTCTACCTCCTCCTTCCCCCTCCTCTTCCTTCCCTGCTTCACTTCACCCTCCTCTTTTTCCCTCATCCTCCTCCCTCTCCTCCTCCTCCTCCTCTTCCTCCCTTCTCCTTCTTCCCCATGCCCGTTCACCCTATCCATATTCCCTCCTCCTCCTCCCTCTTCCCCTCCTCCTCTTTTGCCATCATCCTCCTCCCTTCTCCTCCACCCTCCTCCTTCCCCACTTTCCTTCTCCCACCTATTATGCCCTCCATCGCATCCCTCTCCTCCTCCTCCTCCTCCTCCTCCTCCTCTAGGTTCTCCTCCTACTCCTCCCTCTACTCCTTCTCCTCCTTCTCTTCCTTCTCCTCCTTCTCCTCCTCCCTCCTCCTTCCCCACTTCCCTTCTCCCTCCTCCTCCTCCTCCTTCTCCTTCCTCCTCTTTATCCTCCTCTACATTTCCCACTTCCCTTCACCCTCCTCATATTCCCTCCCTCTCCTCCTCCTCCCCACTTCCCTTCACCCTCCTCCTCCCCTTCCCTCTCCTCCTCCTCCTCCTCCTTCCCCACTTCTCTTCACCCTCCTCCTCCTCTCCTCCTCCTCCTCCTCCTTCCCCCCTTCTCTTCCCCCTCCTCCTCCTCTCCTCCCTCTCCTCCTCCTCCTTCCCCACTTCTCTTCCCCCTCCTCCTCCTCTCCTCCCTCTCCTCCTCCTCCTTCCCCACTTCTCTTCCCCCTCCTCCTCCTCTCCTCCCTCTCCTCCTCCTCCTTCCCCACTTCTCTTCCCCCTCCTCCTCCTCTCCTCCCTCTCCTCCTCCTCCTTCCCCACTTCTCTTCCCCCTCCTCCTCCTCTCCTCCCTCTCCTCCTCCTCCTTCCCCACTTCTCTTCCCCCTCCTCCTCCTCTCCTCCCTCTCCTCCTCCTCCTTCCCCACTTCTCTTCCCCCTCCTCCTCCTCTCCTCCCTCTCCTCCTCCTCCTTCCCCACTTCTCTTCCCCCTCCTCCTCCTCTCCTCCCTCTCCTCCTCCTCCTTCCCCACTTCTCTTCCCCCTCCTCCTCCTCTCCTCCCTCTCCTCCTCCTCCTTCCCCACTTCTCTTCCCCCTCCTCCTCCTCTCCTCCCTCTCCTCCTCCTCCTTCCCCACTTCTCTTCCCCCTCCTCCTCCTCTCCTCCCTCTCCTCCTCCTCCTTCCCCACTTCTCTTCACCCTCCTCCTCCTCTACTCCGTCTCATCCTCCTCCTTCCCCAATTCCCTTCACCCTCCTCCCCCTTCCCCACTTCCCTTCACCCTCCTCCTCCTCCTCCTCCTTCCCAACTTTCCTTCACCCTCCTCCTCCTCCTTATCCCTCTCCTCCACCCACTGTCTTATCCCTCTACTCTCATCCTCCTCTTCTCTCCCTTCTCATACTTCTCCCTCCTTCATCATCCTCCATTACCCACCCTTTCCTCCCTCTTCCCTGCTTCCCCCTCCTCCTTGTAGCCTCCCTTCTCTTCCACCCTCATCCTTCCCCACTTCCATTCTCCCTCCTTTTATGCCCTCCTTCTCCTCCTCCCTCTTTCCCCACTTCCCTCCTCCCTCCTTTTATGCCCTATCCTCCTCCTCTTCCTCATCCCTTCCCTCTCCCCCTTCCCCACTTCCCATCTCCATCCTCTTATGCCCTCCATCGCATCCCTCTCTTCCTCCTCCTCCTCCTCTATGTCATCCTCCTTCTCCTCCCTCTGCTCCTTCTCATCCTTCTCTTCATTCTCCTGCTTATCCTCCACCCTCCTCCTTCCCCACTTCTCTTCTCCCTCCTCCTTATCCTCCTCTATATTTCCCACTTCCCTTCACCCTCCTCCTCCCCTTCGCTCTCCTCCTCCTCCTCTTCCTTCCCCACTTCTCTTCCCCCTCCTCCTCCTCTACTCCCTCTCCTCCTTCTCCTTCCCCACTTGCCTTCACCATCCTCCTCCTCTCCTACTCCTCTGCACTTCTCCTCACCATCCTCCTCCCCTTCCCTCTCCTCCTCCTCCTTATCTACTTCTCTTCACCCTCCTCCTCTTTCCCCACTTCCCTTCAACCTCCTCCTCCTCTCCTCCCTCTCCTCCTCCTCCCTCCTCCTCCTTCCCCACTTTCCTTAACCCTCCTCCTCCTCCTCCTCCCTCTCCTCCACCCACTGTCCTCTCCCTCTACCCTCCTCCTCCTCTTCCCTCCCTTCTCATCCTTCTCCCTCCTTAATCCTCCTCCATGACCCACCCTGTCCTCCCTCCTCCCCGTTTCCCCCTCCCACCTCTCCTTCCCCCTCCTCCTAGCACCCTCCCTTCTCCTCTACCCTCCTCCTTCACCACTTCCATTTTCCCTCCTCCTATGCCCTCCATCTCCTCCTCCTCCTCCCCCCTTCCCCACTTCCCTCCTCCCTCCTCTTATTCCCTATCCTCCTCCTCCTCCTCCTCCCTTCTCCTCTATATCCTTCCCCTACCCCTTCCCCACTTCCCTTCACACTCCTCCTCCTCTTCTCCACCCTTTCATCCACCCTTCTCCTTCCCCACATCCATTTTCCCTCCTTTTATGCACTCCCTCTCATCCCTCTCCTCCTCCCCCTCCTCCTCCTCCTCCTCCCCTTCATCCCTCCCCCCCCCCCTCCCCCCCTTCTCCCCCCCCCCCCCCCCCCCCCCCCTCCTCCTCCTCCTCCTCCCATTCATCCCTCTCCTCCTCCCTCTCCTCCTTCTCATCCACCCTCCTCCTTCCCCACTTCCCCTCTCCCTCCTTCCCCACTTTTGTTCTCCCTCCTCCTCCTCCTCCCTGTCCCTGCTCATATGCCCTCTCCTCCTCCTCTCATATCCTCCTCCTCTTCATTTCCTACTTCCATTCACCCTTTTCATAATCCCTCCCTCTCCTCCTCCTCCCCATTCACCACTTCCCTTCACCCCCTCCTCCCCCTCCTCCTCCTTCCCCACTTCTATTCACCCTCCTCCCCCTCTCCTCCTCTCCTTCTCCTCCTCCTCCTCCTCCCTTCACCCTCCTCCTCCTCCTCGTTCCCCACTTTCCTTCACCCTCCTCCTCCTCCTCTTACCTCCCTTCTCATTTTTCAGCCTCCCCCATGATCCTCCCTCTTCCTCCCTTCTCCCACCTCTCCTCCTTCCAACTCCCCCTTCCCCAACCTCGTCTCCCTCCGTCCTCCCACCTCTCCTCCTTCTCCCTCTGACTACCTCCCTGCATTCCTTGCCTCCTACTTTTCCTCCTCTCCCATCCTCCTATTCCTACTACTCTTCTCCCTCCTACTCTTACTCTGCTTCCCCCTCCCCTTCCTGCTATTCCTATTCCTCCTCCTCCTCCTCTCCTCCGTCTCCATCTCCTCCTCCTCCATCCCCCACCTCCTACTCCTCCTCCATCCTCCCTCCTTCTTCCCCACTTTCCTTCACCCTCATCCTCCTCCTCCTCCCTCTCCCACCTCCTCCTCTTCCTCCTCCCTCCCCACACCTCTTCCTCCTTGCCACTTCCCTTCACCCTCCTACTCCCCTTCACTCTCCTCCTCCTCCTCCTCTTTCCCCACTTCTCTTCACCCTCCTCCTCTACTCCCTCTCCTCCTCCTCCTCCTCTTTCCCCACTTCTCTTCACCCTCCTCCTCTACTCCCTCTCCTCCTCCTCCTTCCCCACTTCCCTTCACCATCCTCCTCCTCTCCTGCTCCTCTGCACTTCCCTTCACCATCCTCCTCCCCTTCCCTCTCCTCCTCCTCCTTATCTACTTCTCTTCACCCTCCTCGTCCTCTTTCTGCACTTCCCTTCACCCTCCTCCTCCTCTCCTCCCTCTCCTCCTACTCCCTCCTCCTCCTTCCCCACTTTCCTTCACCCTCCTCCTCCTCCTCCTCCCTCTCCTCCACCCACTGTCATATCCCTCTACCCTCCTCCTCTTCCCTCCCTTCTCATCCTTCTCCCTCCTTCATCCTCCTCCATGACCCACCCTATCCTCCCTCCTCCCCACTTCCCCCTCCCACCTCTCCTTCCCCCTCCTCCTCACACCCTCCCTTCTCGTCTACCCTCCT
>LPNX010933977.1:107176-162871 GCA_001517045.1 Pseudotsuga menziesii
TCCTCCTATGCCCTCCATCTCCTCCTCCTCATCCTCCTCCTCCCTCCTCTTATGCCCTATCCTCCTCCTCCTCCTCCTCCCTTCTCCTCCATCTCCTTCCCCTATCCCTTCCCCACTTCCCTTCACACTCCTCCTCCTCTTCTCCTCCCTTTCCTCCACCCTTCTCCTTCCCCACATCCCTTTTCCCTCCTCTTATGCACTCCCTCTCATCCCTCTCCTCCTCCCCCTCCTCCTCCTCCTCCCTCTCCTCCTTCTCATCCACCCTCCTCCTTCCCCACATCCCTTCTCCCTCCTTCCCCACTTGTGTTCTCCCTCCTCCTATGCCCTCTCCTCCTCCTCTCGTATCCTCCTCCTCCTCATTTCCTACTTCCATTCACCCTTTTCATAATCCCTCCCTCTCCTCCTCCTCCCTACTTGCCACTTCCCTTCACCCTGCTCCTCCCCGATCCCTAATTCCCTTCAACCCCCCCCCCCCCCCCCCCCCCCCCCCCCTCCCCTCCTTCCCCCCCCCCCCCCCCCCCCCCCCTCCCCTCCTTCCCCCCCCCCCCCCCCCCCCCCCCTCCCCTCCTTCCCCCCCCCCCCCCCCCCCCCCCCTCCCCCCCCCCCCCCCCTCCTCCTCCTCCTCCTTCACCACTTTCCTTCACCCTCCTCCTCCTCATCTTCCCTTCCTTTTCATTTTTCATCCTCCCCCATGACCCTCCCTCTTCCTCCCTTCTCCCACCTCTCCTCCTTCCAACTCCCCCTTCCCCCACCTCCTCTCCCTCTGTCCTCCCACCTCTCCTCCTCCTCCCTCTGACTACCTCCCTACATTCCTTGCCTCCTACTTTTCCTCCTCTCCCATCCTCCTATTCCTATAACTCTTATCCCTCATATTTTTACTCTGCTTCCCCCTCCCCTTCCTGTTAGTCCTATTCCTCCTCCTCCTCCTCTCCTCCCTCTCCATCTCCCCCTCCTCCATCCCCAACCTCCTCCTCCTCCTCCATCCTCCCTCCTTCTTCCCCACTTTCCTTCACCCTCCTCCTCCTCCTCCTCCCTCTCCCACCTCCTCCTCTTCCTCCTCCCTCCCCACACCTCTTCCTCCTTGCCACTTCCCTTCACCCTCCTCCTCCCCTTCACTCTCCTACTCCTCCTACTCTTTCGCCACTTCTCTTCACCCTCCTCCTCCTTTACTCCCTCTCCTCCTCCTCCTTACCCACTTCCCTTCACCATCCTCCTCCTCTCCTGCTCCTCTGCACTTCCCTTCACCATCCTCCTCCCCTTCCCTCCCATCTTCCTCCTTATCTACTTCTCTTCATCCTCCCTCCTTCTTCCCCACTTTCCTTCACCCTCCTCCTCCTCCTCCTCCCTCTCCGACCTCCTCCGCTCCCTCCTCCACCCACCACCTCCTCCCTCCTCCTTTTCCCTCCCTTCTCATCCTTCTCCCTCATTCAACCTCCTCCATGACTCTCCCTCTCCTCCCTCCACCCACCTCTTCTCTTCCCCGCTCCCCCCTCCCCCGCCTCATCTTCCTCTGCCCTTCCACCTCTCCCGCTCCTCCCTCCGACTACCTCCCCGCATGCCTTGCCTCCTACTCCTACTTTTCCTCCTCCCCATCCTCCTATTCCTACTACTCTTCCCCCTCCTATTCCTACTACTCTTCCCCTTCCTATTCTTATTATGCTTCCCCCTCCTCCTATTCATACTACTCTTCCCCCTCCTATTCCTACTCCTCTTCCCCCTCCTCCTATTCCTATTCATATTCTTCCTCCTCCTACACCTCCCCCTCTCCCTTCTCCTTCACCTCCTCCTACACCTCCCCCTCCCCTTCCCCTTTCACCTCCTATTCTTCTCCTTCACATACACGACAGAATATGACAAAAAAAAGAACATCATATCTTAACAAGATCTAAAAATAGAAATCATTAATATTTTGTTATATCTATAGATATTTGAGTAGTAGTATTAATGTGTTTTTTTAGTTAGTAACGCATTAGGAGAGAATTTTTTATGATCAACCATTTACAATTTTAAACCTACAAACAAAATTGATATGATGCACTAATTAAATATTATTAATACTTTACTATAATGAATAAAAGTTAAAAAAACATAAAAAAAATTAACACAACTACAATTTGTTCAATAATAATCACAAAAAAATATTTACATTTAAAAAATATATATCTCTAATATTTATATATATAAACATTATTAATAAAACATATAAATATATTACCAAAATATGCAATAAAACAATTAGGATGCGTAAGATGTATGATAGATTAAGTTATGATTATAAACTCAAATTATTGTGTTCTTTAAAATAACTCATAAGCAAAAACAATTAAAACTTTTGACATAATTTACAAACCAGTAAAAAATATACAATTTTATTTTGACATACTCTACCAAGAATTGAAAAATATACAAACTTTTGGCCTGCGCTCTTTTGACATACTTTACAAACAATTAAAAAATATACACAACACATTTTAGAATTACTGAAAATATTAAAAAAATATACAAAATGTGTTAGTAAAATTACTGTGTTAATACAAAATGTGTTAACCTAATTATGTGACATCCTTGTGTATAAAATTCTATATCACAATTCATGATCACTTGAATTCAACAGAAAAATGAACAAACTATTATTTTTGCATGTTTCATAATGTTGTGTAATGTTTTGGTTGTCTTTATGCGTCACAAAAAAAAATTAAAAGTTATAAAAGTAATAACAACAACCAAATCATATCAGAGGCAGCTTAAATGACAACAAAAGTAGAGATATTTGTACCTGTAGCACAACATAGATGAGTGTTAGAAAATGGACAAAATATCAGAGTTCCAACAATGTCAATTCCTAGCATACAGCTGCACATTCACTTTCAGCAATCACATAACATTAAAATTTCCTGCACCAATTAATAAAACATCTTGCAACTTCTCCTAGAAAGCAAGTTTTCCTGCCATTTTATATTAATATGTATAAATGCCTGCAATTCAATTCAAACTTTTTTATGAAAAGATTTAGTCTGAGATGATAGATTGTGGATGACCGTTTAAGTTTTCTTTGACCAAAGCAGAGCGTAGATTATTTTTTTTGGTCCAATTAGTTCAAATTTCAAACTATGAAAATGTACACACTTGCATTCAAATCTCAAGAATACAAGGTTTTCAAAACACTTCAAATAAAAATAAAACCACTAACATCTAAATGCTTGTGTTTCAGGTCTAACGATGTATACACCATCCCACATTTTTTGCCACAGCGTGGATAGCGTTCACCCAACAATCAACATTGAACAAGTTACATATAATATAAAACCTACTCCATCATAGAAAAATGCCAATTTACATATAATAAACAAGCTACTCCACCGTAGAAAAATGTCAGGCTAATAGGTCTTGACAATGGGCATAGAGAATGCAAATTTCAAGAATGCAAGATTTTCAAAACACTTCAAATAAAAATGAAAATACTAACCTCTCAAAACACTTCAAATAAAAATGCCTTTATAATCAATGTAAACCCACAATTATGTGAAATGATTGTAATTGATCGTTGTAAACCCACCTGCACATTAAGAATTTAGACCATCAATATGTTTAAAAAAAATCCATTCTAATTTTTAAGTGATGCTTTCGTATAGTAGAAGTTGAAGGAAACCTTGAATTGAATTGAAAACAACATTTACATCTCCTCTCCTCTCGTATTTTAGAGTAAAGCAGAGTAGAGCAATCAAATATCCTCCCATGTGGCAGAGCAGAGCAGTCAAATACGTAGTGCTGCTGCTGAATATGGGGCATCCGATCCATCTAGAAAGCAAGAAATGGAACGAAAGAAAACCATCAATATCTAATATCACATGATGGACAGTAACTTCAAAAAAGTTGGCAATCGCAATAATCTATGAGATGGGCGGATCAAATCTGGTCGGCCTTCAATTCAAATCTTGTATTTCCAGATACATTTTCAGTATTTTATACTGAATCAAATTGGTAAGTGTTTCTAAACTTTGCATTATAAGTTCTATAAGTTCTAAATTTTGCTGATATCAGCTTTTCAACTTTGGGAACTCTATTACATCCCATGCTCGGCTGCAACAAAAACTGTGTATACAATAGCTACCATTACCAACTAGAATTAGAAAACCGTAATGAGAAACGATCGAAATGATCATGCATATCCAATCCGCAGTTTGTGGTGCTGCTCACGTTTTCACATTGGAAAATTGTTCAGTTGGAACTAGGCATTCTAAATGCACGTTGCAGGATTCATATATTGCTTGACAGTCTATTAAAAAAAGACGTCAAATTCTGAAATGGTAGAAAGGTTTAGGGTTACAAAAGCTCATAGGGAATAGCGCCAAATTTCATATTATTGACGCCATCTACCATAAGCAACAGGCAGCTTCCATATTTTGACATTCCACTGCCTGGTAGCAAGTTCGACTGGAAGATTTGGTAGATTTGACCCGCTGCCTGTACTGAAGGGAGAAATATGTCAAAGGACTCTGGAGATCTTACATGAATCTACAAACAGAACAAGTTGGGAAATCTTCTGAAATGATGAATAAAACATTGAATATTCTTAAATTTTACCATAATTATTTCAACTGTCAGAAATAGGGGAAAATCAAGCAAGTGAGGAGATACATGTTCTCAAGAATTTATACCATCAATATCTTAAAAAAGAAAAAAGAAAGCGACAGTTCAGGGTTGAGGGAAGACGTGAGGAACTTCGATGAGATGAAGGGTTAATGGCACGTTATACAGATGTAGAAGGAGATTTTAAATACAATATTTGTACGAGTGAATGACATGGGTATGGGAAATGGTATAAAGGTTTAGGGTTACAAAAGCTCAGACGGGATATCGCCAAATTTCATATTATTGTCGCCATCGACCATACTCCAATCTCATAAGCAACAGACAGCTTCCATATTTCGACATTTCACTGCCCAATAGCATGTTCCATTGGAAGATTTGAGCCACTGCCTTTAAAATTCAACGCTGACTGTACTGAAGGGAGACATCTCACATGAATCTGCAAACAGAACAAGTTGGGCAATAATCTGAAATGATGAACAGAACATTGAATATTCGTAAATTTTACCATAATTATTTGAACTCTAAAAAATAAGGGCAAATCGAGCTAGTAAGGACATACATGTTTTGAAGAATTTAGACCATCAATATCTTAAAAAAAGAAAAAAGAATCCATTGTAATTATTAACTGATGTTTTCTTGCCGTAGATGTTGAAGGAAATCTTGAATTGAATTAAAAACAGCATTTACATTCCTCTCCTCTCATATGGCAGAGTAGAGCAGAGCAGAGCAGAGAAATCAAATCAGAGCAGTCAAAGATGCAATGCACGAAACTAAATGAAAGAAGTCCGTGAAAGATGCAGATCCATCTAGAAAGCACGAAACGAAACGAAAGAAGTCCGTGAAAATGAAAAGACGTACCATCAAAATTTCCATGGCACCATGGAAAGAGGAGAGAAAAATGCAGAACCAGAGAAGTTGCAGATGCCATAAAAACTCAACAATACAATGGAGAAGTTGCATATGCCAAAGATATAGAGATCACCCTGCCATCGAATGGATTGCCCGCCTGGTCGTTTCAAAATAAGATTGGATTGCCCTCCTACCATCGCTTCGCCTGCCATCGCTGGTTCTCTCGAGTCCCAATTCAATCCGAAGTGTAAAAGGCTGAAAAAGAAACAACAGGGTTCTCTCCACTCCCAATTCAATCCGATGTATATAGAAAATAAAAAATAGAAACAAATTTATGAAATAAAAAAGAAAAAGAAAAAAATCTCCCAATTCAATCCGAGGTATATAGAAAATAAAAAATAGAAACAAATTTGTGAAATAAAAAAGAAAAAGAAAAAATAAAATAAAGAAACGGATACCCAAGAAAAAATGGAAACAAATTTGAAAATAAAATAAAGCAACGACTACCCAAGGAAAAATGGAAACAAATATATCAAAAATATATATTATATATTTGTCAAAATACATATGTCAAATTGTGTTTTTCTAAGGGGCAGAGGGAGAGGCTTTTTCCAGTGTAGAATATTTGCAAACATTGTGAACTTAAACAAATTTATCAGATAGAAAAGAAAAAAAAAGAAAAAGAAAAAAACTAAAGCAACCGTGCTTTTTCAAGGTATAGAGGGAAGGCTTTTTCTAGGCAAAGATTGTGAACTTTTTATAATTTATTTATTGAAATATATATTATATATTTTGTTATAATTTATTGAAATTTAAATATATATATTTTTTAAATTATAGTATGCTAAATTGTGTTTTTTCAATTTAGCCAATTTATCAACATAATAATGTTGTTTATTATCCAAAACACGAAGATAAAAAAGTAATTACTATGTTTATAAAAACCATGATTGGGAAAAATGTGTTGCATTGTTTCTATTAGATAAGTTAAATATAGATAAATGGTTAACATTGTAATTTTGTTCATTTATGTTTAGTTTTGTCCACATATTTTGTCATGTGTGTAATTATTATTATACATCATTTCTGTTAATACTAGCTACATTTCTATTACCTATATTTGCAAATATGGTTTGCCATTGGCATTTGTAAATGTGGTTTTTCTTGTCATTAGCCATTATGGACTATTTATTGGCATTATCTATGTGTGAATCTCATCACCCTAACTTAACTTTGTAAATAATTCCATGTCAAATGCCCATGTGCATGAATTTGTCTTTAAATGCATTCACATCACATCCTTATGAGCATGAATTCATCATAGCAACATTTTGCAAAAAATAGATCAACCTACAAAAACAATTTAATACCCAAAATATCTATTGGTCATAAAGTAAGATCATTGAATTCCTTTTATATCTAAGACAGTAATATAAGTTCATTCACATTGTTGGTGGTCAAGAATTAGCTGGATGGGGACCAACTAGTGTATAGATGATTAGGTCAAATATACTTATATTGGTTTGGAGCCCTTTTTTTCAATTCATGAAGTTTAGATATAAAAAAGTATGTTATCATCTATCCCACTTCTTACTAACTATAAAATTTCTTGCTAATCAACGAAGTTTGGTCTAGTTCTTTATTGCTCAAACTCGAGAAGACTACTAGGTTATTCACAAAGCAATTGTTTTCAATGTGCTTTCTATCTTGGAAGTTGAGGTGGGCATTCTTTTGGGTCACTTCAATTGAAATATTAATAATGTCAATAATAATTGGCTTGCAATTGAGGAGAATGAGAGTAATGTTGGGGGTTAATGTGGAAGCAAATAAAGAAGAAAAGGAGGACAAGAATTCTTTTAAATAATCATAAAAGTATGGGAAACATGAAAATAATATGAAAATCATAATTCACAATTTGTATCCCATATTACCAAAAACTAGTTTTTCTATAGGAAAAATGAACATGGAAATCGATAATTTGCAAGGAAATACATGTGGAACACCGCATCACAAATGCCATAATTAACCAATGATTAATGACTATCCAAAATGAAGGTGAGATGTTGAAATCAATGGTATTTACACTACCTACCCACCAACACGTGCATGCGCATGCATTTGTAAAGATATGTGGCAAGGATTTTCTAGACATTATCATTATATAATGGTGTATTTGAATGTTCCTTCACATAAATACCCTAAGAATCTCTCTTGCGGTCTCAACCTCCTCGATGTCTTCTAAGAATGTGGGGATTTTCGTATTAGATTGTTTCAACTCTCCATCGTCCCCCAAAATGTGTTCATCCAAGCAAATCAACTCAACTTCTTATTCCTTCCATGTATGGGTGTGGCCCCATTGGTTATGGGTGGTCCTATGGGAAATGGGGGTAAACTGTTCTATAAATGACCTTGAATATTATGATGATTGGCTCCAAAAATGGATCTAAACTTATAATAACGACAATGAACCTATAATCTGTTGTGCGATAATGTTTTGTGTTTAAACACTTTAACATAGATTAAATCGCCATTCAAAGTATTTAAATACTACAACATATGATTGAAATTGACTAGAATAGAAAAGACACACACAATGAAACACAAACATTTACATATAAACTTATACAACAAACAAGCATTCATTGAAATACCATGCATGTTGTCTTCTTATATTATGCATATTACAAAACATTCCAAGCTTACTATGAATCTTTGAGACACTATGGACTTCCATAGTTCTCTACAATATACCTATGTCTCTCTCATTTATCAACATCTCCTCCACACTCATAATCATACTATGTAATAGTTGATGGCTAGAGAAAAAAATAAACCCTTTTTCTGTTGGGAATGTGTTATTTTTTGGGGGATCTACGATTAGAACAATATAGCGCTTTGTCATATGCGTTGGGTGTTACACGTGGTGCTAGCTCAAGGGGTGTTGCAAGATGGGGGAAGGGCATGTAGAAACCTCCCCCCTGCTCTGCGAAGTTGATAATGGAAAAAGGCTATCACTACTTGTCGTTACAAGATGAACGCAAGGAAAACATTTTGGGCTATTTTTGGGTTTTTTTCCTGAAAATATATAATTTACTTTTGATTAAAGTATAGGGAATTAATCTAATTTGGGTTAATGGATTGGGTTTTTGGATGTTGTATAATACTTATATATGCCTTGAGGTAAAAAGAAAGAAGAAAAGGTTTATATGGCATAGAACTTTTGTAAGACCATTTTCTTCTTAAGCCTTGATATAGTTAAAATGGCTTTAAAACATATTAGAATTAGAAGAGAAATGATTTTAGCATAAAGACAAATGTTTATCAAGTATGCATATATATTTTTAAAATAATAATAGATTAAACATAAATGATATAGTTTATTAATCCCACATGCGCTCGGAGAGAAGGAATCAAGGTACCTACACATTATTAAAAGAGAGAAATGCAAAGGGAAGGGGCCGCCCTTCGAAGTTTTATAATCTTAAAAATTTTATAATCTTACAAAGGGATAGTGTATTCCTGAGGATTGGACTTCAGGAATGGGGCGTGATCTGTTGTCATAGATCATTCACATATCTGAATAATAATTTATTTTTCAGCATTTGTTTTATTCATTGTTATAGATCAATTCCATACCTTAACACAATTTGGATATCAACGTTTTGGTTGTATTTGTTGCCATATGAATTGATCATGTACGTTTTGAAGTCACTATTTTCCTTGAAGTTGAATATGACTCTAACCGAATCCATTTTGGGATCCTCTATGCTGAAAACGTTATACTCTTATATATAAAAAGAAAAAACTATATCCACATTGTTTTGGGTTTGGGATCACTAGAGATCCAGAAACTTACATTACCTCTATTATAGATCTAGAATAATACATTGTGTTTTCGTTGATAGATCTTCCATGCTGATTTTAGCTACAAATATTTTCCTTTTTATGGTAGCTAATTCATTTTATGATAAAAGATCTTCACCTGTTTTTCCCTGTCTACATTTGGAGGCGTGATATGTACTAATTTTAATTTCCCCAAATGTCTGCATCTGGATCTCTTCTTGCATTTGATTGTAATCTAATCTGTAATAGGAAGATCCTTTTTTTTGTATGCACCTGTTTACATTCTTCAACTCTGAGACCCGTGAATTAAATCTTGCACTCTTGCATGTGCTTGCGAATGCCAACATACTACTGTGCCGTGCTTGCATTGATTTATAACTATCAAATCAATTCTGAAATCATCCTTCCTATGGATGTACGACTGTCTCATTCTGAAATCATCCTTCCTATGGATGTACGACTGTCTCAACCGAAATTGTATGGTTACATGATAGACTAGCTCTTTTGATTAAGTTCTCTTTCGTCATCTATTTTGGTAGAAAAGAAGGATATTATAACTATAGCCAAGAGAAAATCGTATAGTATGATAGAGTGAGTATGGTGAATATATCATCGAGTCGCTCTTTTGTATAAAATCTCATAGAAATCGTATGGTTATAATAGAGTGAATATGGTGGAATCGTATGGTGAATATATCATGGAGTAGATCCTTTGCATAAAATATCATAGAAATCGTATGGTTATAATAGAGTGAATATGGTGGAATCGTATGGTGAATATATCATGGAGTAGCTCTTTTGAATAAAAGCTATTTTGCCATCTCATTTAATGGAAATGAATAAATTATATAATCATATAATCAATAGAAAAGGTATAGTATAGAAATATTATGGAGTAGCTTTTTTTTTTTTCATAAAAGCTCTTTTGTCATCTTCTTTGGGTGGAAATGAACATTATATAGTTTTATAATATACTATCAATAGAAAACGTATGGTATAGAAATTGTATGATTATGATATCATGGAGTATCTCTTTTTGCATAAAATCTATTTTGTGATCTTCTTTGGGTGGAAATGAAGATTATAAAATTTTATAATATAGTCTCAAAAGTAATAAGTATGAAAAATATGGTGATACTCAAACCTTAAAGCATAAATGGTGGAAAAGCTAATATTCTCCTAAAAACTCCTCGGATTTGGTTAAGGACATGAAATAAGAGAGTTGAGTAGTGTCATTTACACTAGATATATATTGTAAGGTAAGAGTAGATAAGCATATATTGAGAATATATGATAGGAGTTTGTGAATATCTCTTTCTCATGGTTTAGTTTAGTAAGTTTCTAGGATGGATTAATGGGAAGAATGTGTTTATAAGGAATACTAATTGTCATTGTATACGTTGAGGCGCGTCGCTTGCATGGTTTATAGGTAATCAATTCTCCCTCCCCCTTGCACATAGTCAACAAAAGACCGCTTTGTACTGGGTAGTTAGTCTTGTGAAAAAAATATTCGGAAGGTTTCTAAGTACTTCCTTACCTTAGTAGATTCGTCGCCCAGCTCGGGGGGGCTCTATGCGGGAAAACCTATGCCAGATAGAGCCATTGGTTCGGAGGAAAAGTCGTAGGATGTTTTCAGTCGCATTTTTTTCATTCAAATTGGGGAAGTAACTGAAATGGTTGACTTTATATGAAGAAAGTATTTTATTATGTTGTTATGTAATGTAGTTATATTATCACTTGTTTAGAGTTATCCTATGTATATTTAACATGATCTTAAGGGTGGATGTAGAAGAAGGTTACCATCACTCACAAAGGATAGTTTGGAGGAATAATTCTACAGGTGTATGCATTCTATAAGTTAGAAACCCTTTTCTATCGAAAGGGTTAGTTAATTGCTTATGGTAGTCAATACTTATATATGTGTCGCATGCATTGAAATGTAGTGATAGGTGTTTGGACATAAGGTGACTTTGGGTAAGATTAAATAATGGTTTCGATGTTATGATGTTACAGAAGAAGGTTATAATATAGCCTTGCTTATGTTGGCTAGGAATTGTTCATAGATGAAAGATGTCTAGTAGATAGGGGTTCAGTTGGGAATATTTATATAGTCTCCATTTTTTGTAACCTTGAGCAATTGATTGTTAAAAAAATTACACATGGAGTATATATGATCTTTAGGATGGATTTCAAGTTATTTACATTGGACTAGCAGTATTGGTGTGCTTAAATGTTTTCATAAAGGAAACTTTTACACCATATACCCAAGGATCTGCGTCAAACATTTGGGGTATGTTACAGCTCGATGTGTAAGGTCATCAACCGCATGCAAGATGGGGGCGCATGCCATAATCTGTGGCTGGGAACGCCATAAATCTATGGTTGGGAATGCCATAAACCATGGATGGAAACCGCATACCAAGAAATGGATATGTCAAAAATTATTCCCCGGTTAGCGAGTCAAGGTCTTGAACCCCCTTATAAAAATGAAAACCTATTCAAAAGGAACTCAGAGATTCCTCCTCTCAACATGCAAAGCTGCATCCTCTCAACATGCAGAGCTGTGTCCTCTCCACATGCCAAGCTACGTTCTCCGAACAAGCAGAGTTGCGTGCTCTCCACATGCAGAGCTGCGCCCCCCCTTTTCCTTTCCAAGAAATCTCATTAATATAATCCTCTGGTCTTCCCAAAAGATGCCAAATAATAGGTCGACTGTCAATTTTTTTTCTTTCAAGGACAAGTGGCAGAAAGGTTGTACAAACTCCTTGATTAGGGAAATCAATTCCCAATATTTATTCCAAGATTTTCTCCATGATTTTCTCCATGGGAATTGTACTGTTATAACTCGTCACTAGTGGAAAGTTCTTGTTAGGGAAGAACATTGATTTTCACTTCTAATAATTCTAGTTCTCCCAATAAATGTTGTATATATATATAATATATAAAATATATATACTTATGCGAGTACCAATAGGTTCTTTTATTTGGTGTGTATACAATGGCCTCTTTCCTTATATGTATATATATAAACGTGTTCGATATAATCAATATCCATAAATTATTTTATTTTCTCCATTATAAAAGTACTTTAATATGTTCTTCGCATATATATATATATATAATATAACATCTTCTACTTGTAATAAGTTTTTTTCTTTTTGCTTAAGGGTCTACCTCGAAAAAAAAAACCATTAAGCTTCTTATGAGGTTTTGGCCGAAGCACTAATTACCTTTTATGCATGAGTAGGCGGTGTAGCCAATATAGTAGGTAAGGATGAATATTCTACATTAATTACTTGCACTCGAAATCCCAGAGTACTAAGCTTTGTCTTGATGAATCATGGTTACTAATTCACCGACAACCCCAAAAAATAGATCGTTATTTTTCTTGGTCTCTCCTTTAGTGGCTTCATTAGTTCATTGTTAAGTTGTGCAATGATTTTAGGATCCTAAATCTATAATTTAGGGTTTTTTCTACCTAACTTACATTCCTTTACTAGTGGGGCCTTAGCCTTGAGCTCCTCACCGGAAAGGGAGTACAATAACCATTCACAAATTAAATATTTTTAGGAGTATAAAGGAGGGTTATTACATCCTTCCCTCCTTAAAATAACACCATCCTCAATGTTTGCATCCTTCCGCCAACTCGTGAGGCATCTTTGCTTGCTTCGTATTTCCTGTTCTCATCTCCTTTACTCTTTTTGTTTTTGCAAGTCACCATATTTCAAGACCTATAGTAAACTGTAACAAGATTAGGTCTACCCAAATTTTACACATGTCAACATTGCATAAATCAACTTAAAACATACCCAATACGTCATTTTTTTAGTATCATAATTTTAAGTTATGGAACCCCTTCTAGTCTTTACTTGTATCATAACACATAGTTATTTCTCAATATTGTAATTGATCCATAAGTAATCCACTGGGATACTAAACTAGTCATTGAAAATAAGGTAAACCTTTCTTCACATTACACATTTAGCATGTAACAGTCTAATTACTTGGACATTCTTTAACACGGTTTAGGTTCGTTATGTTTTCCAACTCCCCCTTGAGTTTCTTTCCATTATTTTGTGGACTTACAACAATTTCTGAGGTTACTCTCTATTTTAACCACTAGTTAAAAATTTCCCCCTCAGTGACATCAAACAGCGTCGTGTCTTCCAGATGTCTAATTTTTCCTAGGTCTTTTTTCCACACCATATGCCTAACACCAATGTGCTCACACAGTAATCACTTTCCTAACACCATTGTGCTCCTGCAGCATATATTCCTAACACCAATGTGCTCATGCGGCAATCACTTGCCTAACACCATGGTGCTCCCGTAGCATTCAAATTTTTCTTTGTTTGTATCTAGTATAAATTTTAACTTTAACTATTTGTAATGCACACTCCTTGGTATTTATGACTTTACTGTTATTGTCCCAATTAATGAATCAGCTACATGGTTAGTCAAAGCATCTATCGATAACCTAGAATTTAATTAATCATTTAATGACCTTGTAAATCATCTATAAACATTACTCCTTACTCATTTCTGAGTAATTGAGCACAACTTACATACGCAAGTGGATTTATATACCTTAATGTACGTCGATTGTAGAAATGGTCATAATCTTGGTGAAGCCTACAATGTCAGTTTGTAAATAACATCATCCACAGTTAATCCTTGGTTATAAAACCTAGAGATTCGACAATTATAACAAGTAAAACATCACCCATACTTAACCTCATTATTTACAGCAACAAATAGTTTTCTAACAGTCAACTCCGAATCATAGTGTTCGTAGCATATCCTGCAATGTTAGCATATAACATTATATAGAATTCATCCACTCACTTATTTTCAATATCAATATCTTTAGACATCCCAACTCATCTATTATTTGGATATTTACTAGGGATATTCCAACTTTATATCACATACATCAGTGGTAATGCTAGGGACATGGAAATTCCAATAACATCAGTAATCAAAAGTAAACAAAGTAAACTGTTATCATAATTTTACCTCAACTACTTATGCCATGTCTTACCAATATTCTAGTTCATCAAAATGGGAGCCTTCATATAGGTTTACTCCTTCTACACGACCAGAAATATTAGGCACAACACATCATGCTATTTACCTTAGCTGTATTGTGGTCCAAGTTCATAAGTAGTCTAGTTTTTCTTTTTCCTTTTCTTTAAGAAATATTGTAAGGAATGTTGTCAGTTTTCATGGAAGTATATAAGGAGATTAACCATGCCAATGAAAATGTATAGATAGCTCAATAGTCTTTATGTGCATAACCCATTTTTTTGCACACTAATGATTATATGTAAAGGGTACATTATAACATTGTTATATTGTACTAACTTGAATTCTCTTCCTAACAATTCTGAAATTCAAGTCCTACCTTTACTTAGCATATATTTTTGTATGCTAATGGCATTCAACATTCACATGTTAATTCAACAAATTCTGATAAATAAGTTAACATTTACTTTCTAAGAATTTTTGTTACACACAGGTTCAGAAAACAAATAACATTCGTTGCTCTCATCATTTACTTATTAGGTGTAACTACTAACCATTTTTAATAGTTCATGGTAGTAAGGATAAAATAATACAATTCTTCTTTATGACATATTCATTTAGGACCCAAGTTCATAGGCTAGTTATGTGCATACATAGAGGTGAAAGAGTTTTGTTCAACACTAATGGACCCACTCTTGAGAACCATTACTTCCTGCTACCTTTTATCTAAATGCTTAATTAATAAATTTTCTTTGGATATAATCAATCATGCACCTCAACCAAATTACCCCATTACCAACATCTATATGCAATTGGAGTCATTCATCTAACATGTACCAATGTATCCATACGATTTGGGTGCTATTATTTGTTTCATGGTTTACATGAAATTCCAAATGTAAAGAGGTGTTTTTCTATTTTACATAATGATAGTATTGATAGCTTTTTATACCTTCAACATTTATTTAATACAAGTTGTATTTTGTATAATCTTGACAGCACAATATATATCTTTAGCATAGCTACCACTATTACTTACCCTTTTGCTTAAATTATTTTTACTATATATGATAGTTTGTGGAAAATCTTTTAGAGAGTTTTCAAGGGTAATACAGTTACTCCTAATCATCAACTTATCAAGTTCCCTTTTAATAGCTACTTTTCTATCCTCGGGTAAGTTATGTATGTATGTTTACATCTACACATATATATAACCATATTCCCTCACATAATGATACTTCTAAGACTTTGGAGTATACTCCCCTGAGTCGCTTATGTTTATTTATCACCAATAATGAACCCTAACTTAGGTCGAGAGGACTTATAATCAATACTCAATTCTCATTACGTTTTCTAGCATTCCTGCATTCCAATTGGTAATTAGGTAACCCTTTAAATGCTACTTTTTAATAACACTATTCACTGTGTTTTACAATGTAACATATCACAATTATAAGAAACATACATCATGTCATTAACAGCAATTCAACTCCCACATTACTATTATCGTAGAAACTGCTATAGTACTTTTAGTGACTAAGAGTTTGTCTAAGAAGACTCTTATAATTTACCAAGAATTTACTTGTGCAATTTAAATAAAGATGAAACAATTGTATTAACCATTCATAAACCTTTTCGAAAGAAAATCAAGAAAATAACAAGATACATATGCACTTATGTCGTCAGCCTAACATGGAAGTGGAAAAAGTAATGGCCATATTTATTGTGATCTTGAGAATATTTTCCTCCTTCTCCTGCACAACTACAACGTCAATAAACATTTCCGTTTGGTACAACTTAAGGTACCTGGATTGTCAAACAATGTGAACTTGTTGATTTTCTGTTATCACAGAGAAAAAACTCAATCGTTAGTTCCTAAAATGAAATATGTGGAAGCATTTTGAGCCCAATTAGGCCCAAGCATTTCAACTCTCTCTCTAATACCACCTGTAACGTACCCCTTATACCTTAATGCCCTTATGAGTGAAAAAAGGTAAATTTTTTGTTTCGTTGTTACTACAAAATGAGTCAAGCATGTTAGTGGCATATTTTACATGGCATTCAATTCAATAATGTAAAACAATCATTTGACAATTTACATCCATCCTCCTCATCAGAACCAAAACATGCAGTTTACATCCAATTTACTAGGTTTTCTATTGATAACGTAACTAAATACAAATATTATTCTTTTTAGTGTTGTAACTGTTAACCCAAAAATCCCCCACATAGCTCTCAATGGCCTACACCACCCAAGGAAACTAGCTCATGACCCTCATATCACTCCATTAGACCCTCCATTAGACCCCTACACCTCCAAAATAGCCTAAGGATGAAGAAAAATGGCTAAAACCCCAAAAAGGAGCCCAAAATAGCCTCCTAGGAGCTAAAGCCCTCAAAAAGGGGATAAAACCCTAAAAGGGGCTAAAGTTAGGTAGAAAGGGGATAAAAGCCGAAAAAGGGGCTAAAACCATGACCAAGGTCTTAAAACCCTAAAACCCCTTGGAAAATATATAAAAGGAGGGTGGGGGGTCACTCTCAAAACACTTCTCCCATTGCCTATTGTTATGCTTCCTATGGATGCTTTGAGACCTTTGCCTCTCAAACCACCCACACTCCCTCTCCTCCATCTCCATTTCCATTTGAACCATTGCTCTCCAACCAAGATAGAGGATTCCATAAGCTAGGGCATGGTGGCCCATTCCCACTAGGGAAGGTATACTTTTGTTTTCATGTTTTGCTTCTTAGGTATTTAGTTTGCTTTGATTTCTAACCATAGTTTTTATTTGTAGGTTTTGCTTGACTTTGTTTATAGGTTTTTCCATTGTAGCTTAGGCTTATTTTGCAGTGTTTGGAGGTGGAACCCTAACCCATTGTGTGCAGAGGGGTTCAACAATGGTCCATTTGATTCTTCTTCTTGCTTAGATTAGCTTAGTGTTAGTTTACTATTCTGTCATTTACATTTTCGTTTCGTTTTTCAGCATTTACCATTAGTAGGAACCTACCCTTCTACCCTATAGGCAAAAGGGAGCCATTCCTTCCCCTATAGCAGGGAGAAATCCTTGCTATAGAACTGGCGACCATACCAGGTCGATCCCATAGGATCCCTAGGCCAAAATTTTAATTTTTCAAGTTTTTTCAATTTTATCCTAGTTTTCAACAAAAATCTTGTTAAATCTGTCTTAGACTCAGTTTATTTCTTATTTTAGGTACTACGAAAGCCTCTGCTAGGACAAACCGAGTCGAATTGACCACAGTACCAGTTACTATCGGCCAGATCTGACTCTATCTCACCAAAAAACCCCAATCTGGAGCAAGGTGCTCTTATCGAGGAAAAAGGTGAGACTGGGGTGCACTTAATGGGAAAACAGATGCACCCTGGGTGCACTTAATCCCCTCATAAGTGTGACTTCAGCCCAGAAACTCAAGTTGCAATTGTTTCTACATTCTGTGTGAGCCCCTCGCTCATTTCTAAAAAACTCTCGTGGCCCCCTCGCTAGATTTGGTCAGAAATGTGTAGCCTGTCAAATAGAATTTCAATTTAAGTTTAATAGATAGTAAATTTCAGTTTCAGACGACTGTTAGTGCATCCCTTCCACCTCTATCCACCACTGCAAGTTAATTTTATTTCCTTTTTTCATTTTCTACATTTTATTTCATGAACAATGTGTAAATGTCAACTAAATGCTAATGGATTAATAAAATGAAACCAGCCTAACTAAAATAAACATAAAATCAACCATCTTGCTTCCACTTCCTCCTCTACGCAGTCATCACCCTCCGGGGTATTCTGGGATACAACGAAGGGAAAGCTTGTATAGATCTAGGCACTCCACGATATTGTTCAAAACCATTAAAATCGGGTGACCTAGAAGGTATAGGGGGTAGAGAAGAAGGGATTCTCATGGTGCTAAGTGTCCTCCCTGTTGACCAACCTTGCATCTGGGAGGTGACCTGAGGATTTATGGATGGGCTTAGTCCCATTGTGTTGAGAGCCCATCACCTTCTCTTGGTTGAAGAGAAATATTAGTGAGAGGTAGACATCTAGTTAGGCTATCAAACATTTAGGGTTAATCACTATATTTGTTCACAATCTCTGTTCATTATTCAATGCATGCATACACAACCATATAAACTCTACCATGATGAATTCATAAACCATTTGCAGCAACCAAGTACCAAAAAAATAATCAAAGAGATACACCATACAAACTAATTAACCCAAATTAGTTCATGACACTGAGAAAGCATTAAAATTTACTAATTTACACTAAGTACAAACCAATCTGCAGTCTTTGAGGACATAAGTCCCTAATTACTTCAACTATGGGAAGTACTTGGACTTTTCCCAGAAACTCATTGTGAGGAGTAGTACAAGAACCCCAAAGTAGCTAGTCGCTGAGAGGAATCGCCAAGCGAAATGGGCAATGACCCCTTCTGATTGAGTAGAGACACTTGTGAGGAACAAGCCAAGCACTGTCTTCTGACAGTCTTGGTGTCCTGGTGACCACCTTCACTCCCACCAAGTTTCAAACATAAATCTAACACAATTGATCCTCCATGATCTTCCTCACGCCTAAGAGGCGAACCACCACCATTTGGAACACTTAATCGACACTGTCGAAGCTTCTCTCAATGATCTCCCACACCATCAAAGGGCCACACATCCTCTGATTCTAATTCAGACCCATATCAGTCTGAACCAGACCTCCATACTGCACCATCAAGCCCCTTGGCTAGTGCAAATCCGGATCAATTTTCTAGCCTAACCTTAGCAAGTCGACCCATGTCCACATCACAACCTATCACCCACAACCTGGAAAGTGGCCCAAGCATAGTCATGTAGACTGTCATCAGTCAGCTGCCACCACCTATAGTGACCAACCAAGCTGGCCCACTTACAACACTTAGGGGCAGTGGCCCCTCCACACACACTGTCCCTCCTGCCACACAGGGGGGCAATGGACCATCCACTTACATTGTCCCTACTGTCATACATGGGGGTAGTGTCCCCGCCACTCATACTATCCCACCCACAACACTTGGGGGCATTAGCCCATCTGCAATGGTGCCACTGCAAGCACCCCCAGCTATGCAGATGCATTATGAACCAGCAAACCCCACCACCATTGTAGCTCCATCCCACATCAAATTGGGGTCAAATATACCCTTCATGGCTCGTCTCAACTTGCTTGACTTGGCCAGGTTAACAAATGACCCCATTCGCCACTAAGATTTTTGGCCACCCATGCCAACTAAGCTACCATCAAACATCCACAAGTTTGAAGGCAAAGACGGGGAATGTCCCCAAAACCACATAATGACATTCCATCTATGGTGCTCATCCAATAGCATCATAGATGACTCCATCAGGTTGAGGCTATTCCAATGCACCCTTATAGGTGTTGTAGCTAAATGGTACATTGAGCTGCCATAGGCCAAATATCTGGACTTCAACTCCCTAACCTTCATGTTCCTACAGTATTTCCAACTCCCCATCAGATACGACGAAGGGGTGAAGATCCTATTATCCTATCACTAAAGAACTACCACTCACATAAATGACCATATCCATGAGTGGCGGTGACGTCGTAGCCTATGCAAAATCTAGCTTGATGATAGGATATTCTTGGATTGGTTCCTTAAGACCTTGCTCCCGCCCATAGCAAAGGACGTTGCATCTGAACGTCCTCAATCCGAAGAAGAGGCCATACTGAAGGCCCAACAATTTGACCTCATCTATGCTCAGTCTGGATACCTGTATACCGTCATTCCAGACGCCCCCCATCTAAGTACCTCATACCGCGATGCACCGAGGGCATCCCACACTGCAGACAACATCATAGGGTCAGTCTCCCAACAACCACAGCCTCGACCGACACCACCTGCCATTACAGCGCAACCAAGCAACACTTCCATTGTTGCTTACCAGAACCAAGCTCCAGACTATGCTAGAATGATGTCCCAGTTCGGAGCAACAAATTTTTATGCACAACCTGTGCCACCGCAGCAGGCTCAAGCCATGGCTTGGCCAACACAGTAGTATGTGCAGCAAATTCCCACATTTGTGGCACCACCACCCCCACAAATATACTATGCACCGCTAGTACAACCTGTGCAAGCCCTTGCCCCCGCTCCACCTACTCCATTGGGACAAGAGTTTGCACAACAAAACCATTCCAACTAGCCTGCCCCCAATAATCAACAAGGGAAAGCTAGAAACAACCGATCCTGCAACCAAGGCAATAACCAATCGCAGGGAGGTGGTCAACAACCGAACCCTCCCAACAATGTTGCGGAAAACCAGCAAGCCCAGAACCCCTCATGACGAAATGCACCAAGACGCAATGCCCCATTGTGCACAAACAAACCATGCACACTCTGTGAGGTCTATGGGAAATATACATTTGAGTGTCCCTTCATGATTCATGCAAAGCAGGCCATTTGAAACAAGGCCCAATAGGCTGCCAATGCTACAAACCAAGCACAACCCAACCTGGCACCTTAAGGACCTCCCCCCATGGTGCTTCAAAACCCACTGCTAGTCCAAGGATTGGTGGCAACCCCACCCCCTCCCCAAACCCATCCCAACGCTCCGGGGGCATCCCCCATGACTAAAGCAAGTGTTCATCACTTGCTAGCCATGATGACTGAAGAGGTCAACTTGCAAACTAGATGGAATCAGTACGGTACCACTACCAAACCTGTTGACTCATTAGCAGCATCCATGTCTAAGACAGTCAACCTACCGCTTCAGTCACCCCCATTCCCATGGCCACCCATATGCAGAGTTTCCAATAATGCCACAACTAGAGCTACAGTCAGCTATAGAATTGTGGATGATTTGGCCCAAACGCCAACCGCCATGTCCACTCTTGAGGTACTTAAAATGTGCCTGACACAATGAAAAGTCTTACTAGCCACTCTAGGGGAAGTAGACCCCTCCAACTCCAAACTGATCACCTTTGACACGGAGAATAGGGAACTGTGTATGCCCTCCATTATAGCCTTTCAAATCCTGGGGTCCATCCGGAATTTGGTTGTGCACCAATGCATAAGTGGATGAGGGGGAATCCACGTGCATCATGTCTACCTCGGTTTGGCAAAAGCTTGGATCACCAATTCTTCAACCATCCTCCATGACTCTGTGAGCTTATGATGGAAATCCCACTAAAGCCCAAGGAATCCTCCCTCATGTACCCATCACATTATCCAGGAAGATAGTCATGATTGACATCGAATCCGTCAACGCTCAACTAGACTACAACCTCCTCCTCGGGAGGAGTTACATGTATGCAATGAGAGCAGTCGCATGAACTGTCTTCCATCTCATGATCTTCCCCCATGAACGAAATATTGTGATGGTTAACCAGCTCACTTATCATGATCTGCGAGGGTTAACAACACTTTCCAACGTT
Organism: Pseudotsuga menziesii; assembly: GCA_001517045.1. Classification (NCBI taxonomy): domain Eukaryota; kingdom Viridiplantae; phylum Streptophyta; class Pinopsida; order Pinales; family Pinaceae; genus Pseudotsuga; species Pseudotsuga menziesii. The sequence goes on from LPNX010933977.1 coordinate 128,904, forward strand.
ATCCCTACCATCACCACCATTGAGCTGCAAGGGGCGACCATACATGCCAATGTTATACCTGCAACCAACACTATGGTTGAAAACACACCAGCCTCTCCATCATTGAATGTGGGCCCTGGGTTGTTTGCTGATACCACCATGATGGCTCATTTCCCGTTAGCGTCACCACCAACAACAAAAAATAAAACTATGGACTTGTGCATGGTCTCATCTAGCACCGCTGCACACAAACAACAAGCCTAGCTGCAGCACCAACCCCAACCCCAACACCATCCTTAGCCACAACATCATCCACAGCAGTAGTGTTTCACACAGCCACAACCACAACCGCATCCCCACATGCAACCAGTAGGGAGTTATTTGGGCTCATCTCTAGTCCATATGATTCCCTTCCTCTTTCCCCCCCTGGTGTCATGAGAAAACCAGTAATGGCCACCTTAATCCTGCCCAACTTTACATTGGGAATTCTAGTGTGATATCTTGATCCACCGGCTCAACTAGCAATGCCCTAGGTTTTTTTAACCCTGGTACAACCCATCGCAGTCGAGTCTCACCCTCTACCTAGCCCACACAAGCCAACTGCCACACATGCACCTACACTGCCCCAACCCAAAAGAGCCAGGGGCAAGAATGCCAAAGCCACCACAGCCACAACAAGTCCCACCTTGTGCCTTCTGCGATCAACAGGGCCATCCAACTCAGAATTGCCCTAAAATCCCATTAATCTGTGCGCATTTAGATTCCATGGACACGAACGAAAACATCCCCGTGGTTGAACTCCCAACCGCACCAATAGTTAGGAACAAGGCATTGAGGACAAACCATGCTTCTGCCCTTTGAAACTTATATGGACATTACTCCCACCATTTCCAAGACCTGCTCGAATTTTGAATGGATCTAGCTGACCTCTGTCAACATTCCCTTGAGTCTGAAATCACCTTGATTGAAGAAGTTCAACCCCCACTGCCTTATTTAGACACCATGTCCATTTACATGATGTCTAGTTCTACAAACCCTCTTCTCTCCACCATCACCAGTAGTCCATCAGGCCTGTCTCTTCCATTTTTTCCTCAGCCATAGCTGCAACCTCAGTTGCAACCTCAACCTCAGTTACTAGGGAAATAGTGGGCTTCATTCCCACTCAACACAATCCTTTTCCTTTTTCTTTTCCTTTTCATTTTCCTACCATCCAGGATTGTGAGTAAGTCTATCTTGGAAACCCACAATCTACAGGATTTCACACTGGGGGATCCTCTGTGGCACCTTGAACCACCTGCCCTACCTCTAAGGCCCTGGGATGAGTTGACTCATGTCCATCCAGTTGATATGATGTTGCACCTACCTCTAGGTCCATCAAAGACTCCTCCTATTTCTAGGCCTTCCCCTCTTCCTCCAATAGAGACTGGGGGCAAGGCCACAAAAACCACAACCAATACCATTTACACGGTCTCTAGCACCAGTTTCCCTTATGTCTTGTCGATCATGGAAGATCCACCCAATCTATCCCAGCACCACTTACATGATGATGGACGTATCTGTAAGACCATCTATGGTTTTACCCCGCACCCTTTAAACCATAGTGTGGAATAGGTTTTTCCCGTAAAAGACTAGATTCTGTCACCTTTCCTTGCTAATGACCTTTGTCTCGGCAATAGGGAATACCTCTTTGCTGACTCAAATGGACAACTCTTGAAGAACCCCTGCAATGGGTTCTACCTTAAGAGAGTTTACCCTTAACATCACCAATGAGTCGTTTCGTTTTCTTTTTTGTATTTTTCAAGGTTTTTTAGCAGAATTTAGGACAACACCATCAGCTGCTAATCTAAAGTCACCTGGAACCAGTTCGAGACACCTCTCACACCACTGGGCTCAAATTTCCATTTCTCTTTATGAGACCATCGTCTCATGTTTAATAAATCAATTTTGAGACCATTTCCCACAATTCACCTCGATTTACAAGCCATGACATGACGATACAAGTGTCTACAGACCTGTACTTGTATCACACTTCCTGACCGCAACTCATACAAGTTTTTGGGCCGCCACCCATTAAGGATTGTAATTTTAGCTTTTATTTTGCATTTTTAACACATAGTTGTCTTTTCCATTCACTGCACCTTACACGGACCTCTGGACCACTGTCCACAAAACAATTTCTTTTCTTGCACGTATTTGGCATATAAATTCCTTTGGACTTGTACTCACATTGGATGTGGTCAAGTTCATCCACCACAACACACACACATGCTCTCCGGACCTCTGTCCGAGAGCCACCTCAGTTTGTGTGCCTCTGCCGCGATCTATCCCACGCATGTATTGGTATGTTTGAGAGCCTTTTGCTCCGTCCATACTACGTGGATGACCTTTGGACCTCTATCCACCATCCCGACATGGGGCACCGTATGTGCCACCGTCAGTTGACCACACTAGAGTTTCATTTAAGCTCTTTTCTTACTCCTTAAAACAATGAAAAGATTACCGAGCGCAACTGCTTCCATTCCCACTCGCTAAAGTATAGGAAAGGGTGTCTACATCATCTCGTTTATCTCCTTTTGTGGACCATGTAGACCATTTCATGAAAAGTACCTCCTTCGCACACTCAAGCCAAGACCGTTCCCCTCTGCATACTTTTATGCTTTCTTAGGTAGACGGGCCACACTTTACAAAAAAGCTCCCCACTGGTTGTCGTTAAGCTCTTTTCCGGCCGTCTCAACAAGAAAATATTTCCGAGCGAACTTGGTTTTGTTCATGGTCATAAAAGTATTTGAATGATCGTCCAACCAGTATAGGTTTAATATTTTTCGGCCTGATTGGACTACCAATGGTAAAAAAGTCTCTCATCCCCTCCAGGATGGGCGAGCTCTCCTATGTATACTTTTATCCTTTTTTGGGCATAGGAGTCTACCAACGAAAAAGAGCCCCCACTGGAGTCTTCTTCGTGCTTTCAGACTCTCTAAAATTGAAAGCACCATTGAGCATTTACCTTCTCGGGCTCGCCAAAAATCCACAAGATCGTACCACAATGGTGTCCCTAGACACCACCCTACAGAAAATAGTTTGGCAGCATCCCCACATTGGGTCGCCTTTTTTCAGAGTACTCTGTAATGTGTCTTCCTTGGATCCCATCGGTATCAAAAGTTTCCACCTCCTCCAAGTATTTCCCATCTGCAGTGACATTCTCAGTATTACAGCTATGATCCCATTTCCTTGAGTCAGTTTCATTTGCTTCCTGGTCCACCCTATCATCATACTCTGAAAAAAGGAAGTTTGAATCTCCCACTCCTCCCCTACCCCTATTCAGTTCTTTCCCTTCCCTCCCCTCCCCCCCCCAATTCAGTGATTCAATCCGCAGATTGCTTCACACCTTTCGGTTATCTTCCCCACGCTCATGGTCAAGGAAACATCATTGCCTTGACTAGGGCCAGGTCTCCCTCTGTCAACGCCAACACACATATTCCAGAGGATAGACCCAGAGGTCCTTGTACCTTGGTTTCATTAACCTCATTGATGAGTTTCTTGGAACACTTGAGAGGAGTCCTTAGTTCCTCTTTGCATGGTTGTTTCTCACGTGCTCGACTTCAACTCCATCATCGCACAATTGAGATTCGTACAAGGTTTGTTCCGCATAGTACTTGGTCAAAGACCCGGGATGTCACCTAACTCTAGCACATTGGTGAGTCCACTCGAGGGACCTAAACAGGTTATGTCCCTTGTGATTTTTGGGTTGCGTTGGAGACAATGTTCAGAAGCCCCAATAGTGCTTCGATATAGCTTTGTGATTGATGGAGCATACTTGTACCAGAAAGAATTTGACTCTCAATCAGCGAGTCCACATAGCTACTTACTAGATCTAGTAGACCTTCAGCCATGAAGATATAACATTCCATGAGAATGCCATGGGTCCAATGTACCAGATCAGTATTGCATTCAGCCTCACATGAGAGGCAACCATCATTGTAACATCAGTTGTATATGTTCAGCTCTTGTATTTTAAAGCATAGATCAAATGATTCTTTTGACATTGTCATGAGCATGGGGAGAGATGCATCATCCATATACATGTCATGCATTTATTGTATCTCACCCATTGATGGGAACCAAATTAATACAAAAATGAAAAGACACCATGCCCCAGCCCCAGAAACACCACCTCTGCACAGCAAATCCTATGATGTCTGTGAGCCATACATTGAGGTCCTGCCCTCACACATCAGGGGGCAATCTGTTAACCAAAAAATCCCCCACATAGCTCTCAATGGCTTACACCACCTAAGGGCACCATCTCACAACCCTCATATCACTCCATTAGACCCCCAGACCTCCAAAATAGCCTAAGGATGAAGAAAAAGGGTTAAACCCTAAAAAGGAGCCCAAAATATCCTCCTGGGAGCTAAATCCCTAAAAAATGGTCTAAAACCCTAAAGGGGGCTAAAGTTAGGGTGGAAGGGGCTAAAATCCCAAAAAATGGGCTAAAACCCTGACCAAGGGCTTAAAACCCTAAAACCCCTTGGAAAATCTATAAAAGGAGGGTGAGGAGTCACTCTCAAAACACTTCTCCCATTGCCTATTGTTATGCTGCCCATGGATGCTTTGAGACCTTCGCCTCTCAAACCACCCACACTCCCTCTCCTCCATCTCCATTTCCATTTGAGCCATTGCTCCCCAACCAAGAGAGAGGCTTCCACAAGCTAGGGCACGGTAGCCCATTCCCACTAGAGAAGGTATACTTGTGCTTTCATGTTTTGCTTCTTAGTTATTTAGTTTGCTTTGATTTCTAACCATTGTTTTTATTTGCAGGTTTTGCTGAACATTGTTTGCAGGTTTTTCCATTGTAGCTTAGGTTTATTTTGCAGGTTTTGGAGGTGGAACCCTAACCCATTGTGTGCAGAGGGGTTCAACAGTGCTCCATTTGCTTCTTCTTGTTGCTTATATTAGCTTAGTGTTAGTTTACTATTCTATCATTTACATTTTCGTTTCATTTTTCAACATTTACCATTAGCAGGAACCTACCCTTCTTACCTATAGGCAGAAGGGAGCCATTCATGCCCTTGTAGCATGAAGAAATACTTGCTACAGTAACATACCTACTAAACGATAAAATAATTTCGCTTAAAATAAGGACAACTTATACCTACGATACGACTACCCTTATGACTCCTTAAAACTAAGTCATTTCATGAATCAATCACTAGGAGGAGTTGGTCATTAAGATGGGACTGGTTGTCTACGAAATATCATAAGTGCATTGTAATAAAGTTGGCCCTTACAGTGCTTCCTAAGTACGGATAATTTTAGGGGCTTATTTTAGCCCAGTGGGCTATTTTTCTATGTTTTTCTCCCAAAAACGATTCGCCATTTTGCATTTTTTGAAGCCCTGTTTCACCCAGTTTTGATGGGGTAAAATTTTTTCACCCTAAAAATCACCAAATTATTATATAAATGATATAAAATACTTGAAAATAAAATTATTTTTTGAAAAATGTAGCCAATCATTTTATAGTTGGCCTTTTAAGAATTGGTAATATTCGCCAACATTTATACACTTTTAAATAAGTATGGTTCCTTAAAATCATCCCTATTCCTAAGATCCATATTTACGTACTGATTAACATGTTAGGAAAGGACCTTAACAAATATAATATATCATAACCTCAAATAAACAATCTTCCTTTTATAACATTCATAAGGAAATATTTGTCATTCCTCACCATCTTAATCATGAAAACACAATAAGTTAAAACATCAAGAATACAAAGATAAGATACATCAAGAGCATATAAGATAAAATACATCAATAATCCAAAGGAGCGAGACCAATATACGTGGTTCACCCCAAACTTGGGGTTGCGTCCACCAACTCAGTTATCTTCTTTATTTGCAAAATCGACATTTAAATGTATACAAAACCACATCATATATGATGTGTCATCCCTTTCTCTTTCTTGAGAGTTTCTCATATCATTGAAGAGAACTTTTACATATGTACTACAACAATATTTAACATAGTATTTCCTAAAATATATATCCATTACTATGGATAACAAATCCTCACTCAAGAAACCTACCATCCAATAAGTATTAAAATCCCACATAAGCACCCACTTAGTATTTTAACATGGTTTTTAAGTGTTAAGAAAGGCTTACGGTTAATAAAAGTAATTGAACTCTTTAACACATAAAAGTATTGTTTCCCTTTTAAACTATACAAGGTCATGTACCTTAGCTCATGGGTATTCACCATAACCCTCTTACACTCTCACTGGTGAATAACAAATTAACAAATTCACCATAAAGATACAAACATTAAATAAATGAAATGTGGAAGCATAATCAAGAATTTCCGTAGCCTGCATAAAACCGAAACCGAACTTGCTGCATGAATTTATGGAAAGAGGAATTTAGGTAGGACATGAACAATATTTGTTTGAGATATTTGTCAAACACTTGGAATGCAAATTTTTAAAGTCACCTTTGATACATTTCGTTAAACACATGGTGTGCGAAGTCTGTAGTACAACTTTCAACAGAGAAAGAAACGTTTCCAACCACCTGGAACTTCTTCAAGAAAGATTTTGGAACATGAGTTATTAGTCGTGATAGCACATTCAATTCTTCAAATGAACTCCATGAAGAAAAATGGTAATTTCCCCAAAATTATTTGACACAAACTCAAGCCAACTAAGGAACTCTCACAAACATTGAATTTATATTCAAATTGACATGGTTCAACTGAGAAAAAAATGCAGAATAATCAATATGATTTCCTCAAATGAAATCACCCCTCTTAGTACCCAAATGGCTGTTCAACCCAAAATACAAAACCAGCATTCGGAGCATGACTTCATAATTCAATTCTTGGTGAATTTTACAAACAAAGAAAGATATATGAATGCCAAGACAGATTCAACAAAGCCGATGCAACAAAACGATTTCAAGGCCATTCCATAAGAGCTAGGAACTCAATTTCAATGTTTATACAGTCATACAATTGTTGGGTTCTCAAAACACGAATTTTAACAATATATAACCATGGGAAAACAAAAAAATGATTCCAAGGTAATATTTACAACAACTGGGACATACACAAATGATTTACGGGCATTCCTATAGCAGTTGGAACATAAAAATCGATTTTTAGGCATTCATATAGTGGCTAGGCACAAAAATCAATTTCTGGGCATTCAAAACACAGTTTTGAGATGAAGGAACAACAATTGGGTTTAATTTCGAAACTCAACAATATACACCAGAAAAGGAACCCAAAATCAGAGTTTCAAAACCCCCAATTCGATTTACCTCTTCACCCATGGATTTAGCAATTGGGTAACTTCTTTGGAAACTTTATAACTTAAAATCCACCAAATGCAGATAGGAAACAGTTTATCAAATGCATACAATGACTGGAGAGTTACATGCCCAATGTGGATCCATACGATTAAAAAAAAAATGCAACGACTGAAACCATGCCCAAGGTAGAGATGAACTAGTTTATCAAAGTATACAACGACTAGGGGAATTATATGCTCAATGTGGATCCGTAAAAATTTTAAAATGCATGCAACAAACAAGAATACATACCCAAATGCTCGATGTGTAAGGTCATCAACCGCCTGCAATATGGGAGTGCATGCCATAATCTATGGCTTGGAACGCTATAAATCTATGGTTGGGAATGCCATAATCCATGGCTAGAAACCACATACCAAGAAATGGATATGCCAGACATTCTTCCCCGGTTAGCGAGTCAGGGTCTCGAACCCCCTTATATAAATGCAGACCTCTTCAAAAAAAACTCAGAGATTCCTCCTCTCAACAGGCAGAGCTACATCCTCTCAACATGCAGAGTTGCATCCTCTCCACATGCCAAGCTGCGTGCTCTCAACAATCAGAGCTGTGTGCTCTCCACATGCATAGCTACGCCGCCCCTTTTCCTTTCCAAGAAATCTCATTAATATAATCCTATGGTATTCCAAAAGATGCCAAATAATAGGTCGACTGTCAAGTTTTTCTCTTTCAAGGACAAGTGGCAGAAAGGTTGTACAGACTCCTTGATTAGGGAAATCAATTCCCAAGATTTATTCCAAGATTTTCTCCACGATTTACTCCATGGGAATTGTACTGTTATAACTCGTCACTAGTGGAAAGTTCTTCTTAGGGAAGAAAATTGATTTTCCTTTCTAATAATTCTAGTTCTCCCAATAAATTTTGTATATATATATNAAATGTGTTCGATATAATCAATATGCATAAATGATTTTATTTTCTCCATTATGAAAGTACTTTAAGATGTTCTTTGCATATCATATATATGATCAACATATTCTACTTGTAATAAGTTTTTTTCTTTTTGCTTAAGGGACTAACTCGGAAAGAAAAACCATTAAGCTTCTTATGAGGTTTTGTCCGAAGCACCAATTACCTTTTATGCATTAGTAGGCGATGTAGACAATATAGTAGGTAAGGCTGAATATTCCACGTTAAGTACTTGCACTTGAAATCCCGGAGTACTAATTTTTGTCTTGATGACTCATGGGTACTAATTCACCGACAACCCCAAACAATATATCGTTATCATTCTTGGTCTCTCCCTTAGTGGGTTCATTAGTTCATTGTTAAGTTGTGAAATGATTTTAGGATCCTAAATATATAATTTAGGGAGTTTGATACCTAACTTACATTCCTTTACTGGTGGGGCCTTGGCCTTGAGCTCCTCACCAGAAAGTGAGTAAAATAATTGTTTGCAAATTAAATATTTTTAGGAGTATAAAGGAGGGTTATTACGCTATATATTATTCTTTTTTTACCTTTCTATAACTTTATAGTCACGGAGCCAATGCTAGAACACTTAGGATCCTAGGTTCACATAAAGGAGTCATCTGATTTATGATGGATCCATCTTTTTAATTATGTAGGGAAAATATGAGTGTGTAATTGCTGAAAATGACTTTACATCCAAGGAAATCTCCACCTTCATCGAACCCATTATGACCTGAGTTATATTTATTAGATCCTAAGGTTCCCGCATTATTTACCCTTTCCATTAGAAGTTTTCTTTTCATTTTTCTCATCGTTGAGTTCTGTCAAGCTATCAAGTCTCCTACTTCTATAGCCCAGGGAACTTACTCACCTAACATACAAGGTTTTTCTGGTGGGGCCTTGGCCTTGAGCTCCTTACCAACAAATAAGTGCAATAAAAAATAAACATTACAAATAATTAGGGTTACATAAGGGGGATATTACATCCTTCCCCCCTTAAGATAACACCATCCTCGGTGTTCCTATGTTTCAACAATTTTCCTTCTTCTCTTGAGTCATCTTTATTGCTTCATCTTTTGTTATGATCCTTTAGATATTTCCTAATATTCATAAGTCGCTATTTTCCAATACCTGTAGTTTCTTGTAACAAGATTAGGTCTACCCAAATTTATTAAGTCACACATGCAAAAATATATATTTCAACCAAAATATAAACAACGGGTCCTTTTGCGGCATCGTAATGGCGAGTTATGGAAGATCTTGTAGTATTGATTTGTACTACTAAATAATTATTTTCTCAATAATGAAACTGTTTCATATGTATTTTCAAATTTACTCATTAATACATGTAACCATCTAATGACTTGGAATTTTTTTTTAACACATCTTTCATTTTCATTATATATATATATATATATATAGATAGATATATTTCCAAACTCTCCCTTGAGTTCTTTTTACCAATTCTCATGTGGACTTATGTCTATTTCTGAGGTTACTCTCGTTTTTTACCACTAGTCAAAAGGTTTCTCCTCAGTGACATCCAACAATGTCCTATCTTCCAGATTTCCATCTTTTGCCTAGGTCTTATTTTTTCCACACCATATTCCTAACACCAATGTGCTCACGTGGCAATCACTTATCTAACACCATTGTGCTCCTACAACATATATGCCTAACACTGATGTGCTCACGTGGCAATCACTTGCCTAACGCCATTGTGCTCCCGCAACATTCAATTTTTCCTTGTTTGTATTTAGTATAAATTTAAAATTGATTGTTCATAACGCACACTCCTTGGTGCTTAGCATGACCTTACTATCACTGTCCCAATTTGTGAATCAGCTACACAGTTAGTCAAAGCATCTATTGATAACCCAAAATTTTGTTAATTAATCATAAGAATTTCATAAGTTGCAGCGATTTTAACCCTGTAAATCATCTAGAAAAATTACTCCTTACTCAATTCTGAGCAATTGAGCGCAACTTATATACATAGGCATATTTATATACCATAGTGCACATCAATTGCAACAATTCTCGTAATCTTGGTGAATCCTACAATAAAAACATCATCCACAGTTAATCGTTGGTTTATAAAACCTCGAAATTCAACAATTTATAATAAGTAAAACATCACCCATACTTAACCTCATTAATCAAGGCAACGAATATTTTTACTAACAGTCAATTTCAACTGATAGTGTTCCTAGCATATCTTGCAATGTTAGCATATAACGTTATACAACATTTATCAAAATATCAATTTTTATACATCCTTACTCGTCTATATTTGGATAATTGCTAGCGAAGGAATATTCCACTTTACACCTCATTCATGAGTGTCAATGATAGGATCATGGAACCTCCAATAATATTAGTAATTCCAAGTGAACTGCTTGCCATAATTTCATATCTCAACTAATTATGTCGCATCTTACAACTTTTCTAGTTCATCAAAATTAGAGCCTTTATATAAGTGCACTCTTTCATGCTATTTTTGTAGTCCAAGTTCATAAGCAGTCTAGTTTTTTCCTTTTCCTTTTCTTGAAGAAATATTGTAATAAATGTTGTCACCCTTGTGAAAATGTATAAGAATATCAATAATACAAATGAATATGTTAGAATAACTCATTAGTCTTTATGTGCATATCCCAATTTCTCGCATACTAATAATTCTATGTAAAGGATACATTATAACAACGGTATTATTGTAACTTAACTTGAATTCTCTTTCCCAACAACTATGAAATTCAATTCCTACCCTTACTTAGCATCCATTTAGTATGCTAATGGCATTCAACATTCACAATCTAATCAGAAACTTATGATAAATAGGTTAACACTTACTTTCTGAGAATTTATTGTTACACACAGGTTTCTGATAGCATTCACTTCTCTCATCATTCACTTATTATGTGTAACAACTAACCATTTCCAGGTTTATTAGTTCATGATAGCCAGACTAAAATAACAAAAAATAATTCTTCATTATGACATATGTGCTTAGGACCCAAGGTTGTATGCTAGTTATGTGCATACATATAGGTGAAAGGGTTTTGTCCAAAATTAATGGACCCAAATGTTGAGATACACTACTTCCTCCTACCTTTGATCTAAATGCTCAATCATTAAATTTGATTTTGGCTATAATAAGTCATGCACCTTAACCAAATTATTCCATTACCAATATCTATATGCAATCGTAGCCATTCGATTAACATGTACCGATGTATCCATATGATTTTGTGCAATTTGTTTGTTCCTGGTTTACATGAAATTCCAAATGTAAAGAGGTGTTTCATAATGTTAGTATTTTTAATACCTCCAACATTCATCTGTTACCATTTTCATTTTGTCAAATCTTGACACTATAATATATGCCTTTAGCGTAGCTACTATTTTAGCGTTACTTACCTTTGTGCTTAATCCCTTTTACTATATGTGATAGTTTGCGGCTAAAAAAAAAAAATTAGAGATTTTTCAAGGTAATACAGTTACACTAAATCTTATCAAGTCCCCTTTTACTAGCTACCTTTCTATTGTTAAGGAATTCAGGTAAGTTATGTATGTATATTTACATCTACATAATGATACCTCTAAGACCTTGGAGTATACTCTCATGAGCCACTTATATTTACAAATAATGAACCCCATATTAGTTTTGGAGGACTTATAATCAATATTCAATTCTCATTACGTCTTTAGGTAATCAGGGAACCCTTTCAATGCTACTCTTTAACAACATTATTCACCGTGTTTTACAATGTAACCTATCACAAGTTCACATACATTATGTCATTAATGCCAATTCAACTATGAATGTAGGTTCTAAAGGTCATTTCTTTCAGCAATTCAAATCCCACATTACTATTATAATAGGAACTACTATAGTACTTTCATCAACCATGATTTTGTCTAAGAAGACTTCTATATTTCAATAAGAATTTATTTGTGCAATTCGAATAGAGACAAAACAATCGTCTTAGCCATTCATAAAACCTTTTTAGCAATTCATAAAACCTTTTCGAAAGTAATCAAGGAAATAGCAAGATACCTATGTACTTAGGTCATCGGCCTAAAGTGGAAGTGGAAAAAGTAATGGGCCATCTTCACCTTCTCCTACACAACTACAATGTCAATAAATATCAGCGTTTGGTACATCTTAAGGTACTTGTAATGCAGAACAGTGTGAACTTGTTTATTTTCTGTTATCACAAGGCAAAACTCAATCATTAGTTCCAAAAAAAATATGTAGGATCATTTTGAGCCCAAATAGGCCCAAGTGTTTCAACTCTCACTCTGATACCATATGTAGCAACTCCATATTCGATACTAATAAAGAATTTGCTATTTAATGAGGAAGTTGAACTTTTGATACAACCACTCAGAATATTTCTATTTAAAAAAGTTCCTTTAGAGTGTTGTTTATTCCATATACCCTACAGTCTTGTTAGTTAATCATAACACACACATTTATGAAAAGAAAACCAAAACATATGCCAGTGTCTCTTATGCATCATGCTCTTCCTAGCAGTCCCTTATATTATATTTCCAATGAAGGTTTCAACCCCATTTGGGCTTACTAAAGTAAATCTTTAACAACAACATAAACCTTTTGATCTGAATGCATTCAAGTCATACATGAAGATGTTTGATCTAAAATAAAGAAATACTTATGGGAAGTTTCCAAGTATCATTTTAGTATACATAATCAAATTCCTTTAACCACATTTTTAACATTTTAAGGGGTTGCAACTAATAACAGTCTCTTAAGTAATTGAACTCACTAATTTCAATCATGGGTATTTATCCATAAATTTATCTATCATCATGATGCAGAGTTGTAGATCTATCATCTTTTTAAGCAAAAGATACTTTGTTTAAAGGAATATCCCTTATTTAAATATAACTAATGAAACATAAGAGGCATACTTCCATTCCTATTAATAGCATTGTAGTAAGGATTTCTCCCTACTACAGGGGTAGGAATAACTCCCTTCTGTCTGTAGGATAGAAGGGTAGGTTCCTGCTAGTGGGTAAATGCAGAGAATAAAATGTAAATGTAAAGAACAAAGCAGTAAACTAAAACTAATGACAAAAAGAAGAAAAATGGAGCAAGGTTGAACCCCTCTGCACACAATGGGTAGGGTTCCGCCTCCAAAACCTGCAGACAAATCCTAAGCTACAATAACCTGCAAAACAATGTTAACAACAAAACCTGCAAATGAAATAAGGGTTAGAAATCAAAGAAAACTAAACAACTAAGAAACAACAATAAACATGGGTATACCTTATCTTGGGTGGAAATGGGCCACCATGCCCAAGCTTGTGGAAGCACCTCTCTTGGGTTGGGAGCTTTGGCTCAATGGAAATGGAGGAGAGGGAGTGTGGGTTGATTGAGAGGCAAATGTGTTTGAAGACATCCATGGGTAGCATAACAATATGCAAGGGAGAAGTGTTTTGAGAGTGACCCCCCAACCTCCTTTTATAGCTTTTCCAAGGGGTTTTAGGGTTTTAATCCCTTAGTAAGGGCTTTAGCCCCTTTTTTGGGCCTTTAGCCCCTTCCTCCCTAACTTTAGCCCCTTTTAGGGCTTTAGCTCCTAGGGTCTATTTTGGGCTCTTTTTTGGGGTTTTTATCCCTTTTCTTCATCCTTGGGCTCTTATGGAGGTGTGGGGGTCTAATGGAAGGTCTAATGAAGTGATATGGGGGTTGCTAGATGGTGTCCTTGGGTGGTGTAGGCCATTGAGAGCTAAGTGGGGGATTTTTGGGTTAACATATTTCTCCCTAATGTGTGAGGGCATGAGCTCAACGTATGGCCGGCAGACATCATAGGATTTGTTGTGTAGAGGTGGTGCTTCCGGGGCTGGGGCATGGTGGCTTTTGATTTTTGTATTAATTTGGTTCCCATAAATGGGTGAGATACAAAAAATGTGTGACATGTATATTGATGAGGCGGGCATCCCCATGCTTGTGACAATGTGAAAAGAATAATTTGATCTATGCTCTAAAATACAAGAGCCGATCATATACAACTGCTGTTAAAATGATGGTTGCCTCCATGTGAGGCTAAATACAATACTGATCTGGTACATTGGACCCATGGAATTCTCATGGAATGCTATATCTTCATGATTAATAGTCTGTTGGATCTGGTACATAACTATGTGGACTCATTGATTGAGAGTCAGAGTCTCTATGGTACAAGTATGTTGCATCAATCATAAAGGTATATTGAAGCACTGCTGAGGCTTCTGAACACTGTCTCCAATGCAACCCAAAAATCACAAGGGACATAACATGTTTAGGTCCCTCAAGTGGACTTCACAAGTGTGCTAGAGTCTGGTCACATTCAGGGTCTTCGACCAAGTACTGTGCGGAACAAACCCTGTATGAATCTCAATGGTGCGATGATGGAGTTGAAGTCGAGCACATGAGAAATAACCATCCCAAGAGGCACTAAGGACTCCTCTCAAGTGGTCCAAGGAACTCATCGATGATGTAAATGAAACCAAGGTATAGGGACCTCTGATTCTATCCTCTTGAATATGTGTGTTGGTGTTGATAGAGGGAGACCTGCCCCTAGTCAAGGCAATGATGTTTCCTTGAACAGGCATGCGAGGGATAACTGAAAGGTGTGAAGCAATCTGCGAACTGACTCACTGAATTTGGGGGGAGGGGAGGGAAGGGAAAGAGCTAAACAGGGGCAGGGGGGAGTGGGAGACTCAAAATTCCTTTTTTCAGAGTATGATGGTAGGGTGGGCTAGGTAGTAAATGAAACTGACTCAAGGGAATGGGATCATAGCTGTAATATCAGGAATGTCACTGCAGATGGGAAATACTTGGAGGAGGTGGACACTTTTGATACTGATGGGATCCAAGGAAGACACATTGCAAAGTACTCTGAACAAAGGAAACTCAATGTGGGGATGCTCTGATATCGTGGATTTTTAGCGATCCCGAGAAGGTAAATGCTAGATGGTGCTTTCAATTTTAGAGAGTCTAAAAGCATGAAGAAGACTCCAGTGGGGGCTCTTTTTCGTTGGTAGTCTCCTATGCCCAAAAAAGGATAAAAGTATACATAGGAGAGATTGTCCATCCTGGAGGGGATGAGAGACTTATTTACCGTTGGTAGTCCAATTAGGCCAGAAAAGGTTAAACCCATACTGGTTGGATGGTCATTCTAATACTTTTACGAGCATGAACGAAACCAAGTTTTCTCAGCAATATTTTCTTGTTGACAAGGCTGGAAAAGAGCTTAACAACAAACTGTGGTGGGATTTTTCATAAAATGTGGCCCCTCTTCCCAAGAAAGCATAAAAGTACGCAGAGGGGAATGGTCTTGGCTTGAGTGTGCCAAGGAGGTCCTTTTCATGAAATGGTATACATGGTTCACAAAAGGAGATAAACGAGATGATGTAGAAGACCTTTCCTATACTTTAGCGAGCGGGAAAGGAAGTAGCTGTGCTCGGCTATATTTTCATTACTTTAAGGAGTCAGAAAAGAGCTTAAACGAAACTCCTATGTGGTCAACCGATTGCAGTGGCACAAGCGGTGCCCCATGTTGGGATGGTGGACAGAGGTCCAAAGTTCATCGTCGCAATATGGATGGAGTAGAAGGATCTCAAACATACCAATACATGCATGGGATATATCGCGGCAGAGGCTCACGAGTCAGTGTGGTAGACACATGCAAACCGAGGTGGCTCTTGGATAGAGGTCAGGAGAGTTTGTGTGTGTTGCGGTGGACGAGCTTGACTACATGCGATGTGAGTGCAAGTCCATGGACACTTATATTCCAAATACATGGAAGAAAAGAAAGGGTTTTGAGGATGATGGTCCAAATGTCCACGTAAGGTGCGGGGAAAAAATACAATTATAAATACAAAAATAAAAGTAAAATTACAGTCCTTAACGGGCGGTGGCCCAAAAACTTGCATGAGTAGCGGTCAAGAAGTGTGATACAAGTACAGGTCCGTAGACACTTGCATCGTCACGTCATGGCTCATAAATCAAGGTGACTGGTGGGAAATGGTCCCGAAATTGATTTGTTAAACATGAGATGATGGTCTCATAAAGAGATATAAATTTGAGCCCGGAGGTGTGAGAGGTGTCTCGAACCGGTTCTGGGTGACTTTGGATTGGCAGCTGATGGTGTTGCCCTTGACTTGTGCTAAACACGTTGAAAAAAAAGAAAAGAAAACAAAGCGACTCATTGGTGATGTTAAGCATAAAATCTCTTGAGGTAGAGCCCGTTGCGAGGGTTGTCCAAGAGTTGTCCATTAGAGTCAATAAGGGTGTATGCCCCTTTGCCGAGACGAAGGTCATTGGCAAGGCAGGATGACAGAATTTCGTCTTTTATGGGAAGAACCGATTCCATACTATGATTTAAAGGGAATGGGGTAAAACTGAAGGTGGTCTTATAGATCTGTCTATCATCGTGTAAGTTGTGCTAGGATAGATCAGGTGGATCTTCCATAGCTGATATCACGGAAGGGTAACTGGTGCTAGAGACCATGTAAATGGTATTGGTTGTGGTTTTGGTGGCCTTGCCCCAGTCTCTGTTGGAGGAAGAGGGGTAGGCCTGGAGATGGTAGGAGTCTTTGATGGACCTCGAGGTAGGGTAGGTGGTTCAATCTACCACATGGGATCTCCCAGTGTGAAATCCTATAGATTGTGGGTTTCCCAGATAGACTTACCCATGATCCTGGATGGTAGGAAAAAGAAAAGGAAAATAAAAAGAAAAAGGATCATGTTGATCAGGAATGAACCCCATTGTTTCCCTGGTAACTAAGGTTGAGGTTGCAACTGAGGTTGCGGCTGTGGCTGCGGAAACAATGGAAGAGACAGGTCTGATGGACCTTTAGTGATGGTGGAGACAAGCAGGTCAGTAGAACTGGACATCATGTAAATGGAAATGGTCTCTAAAGAAGGAGGTGGGGGATGAAATTCTTCGATCAAGGTGATTTCAGACTCAAGGGAATGTTGACAGAGGTAAGCTAGAGCCATTCAAAATTTGGGCAGGTCTTGGCAATGGTGAGAGTAATGTACATACAAACCGCAAAGGGTGCAAGCATGGTTTGTCCTCAATCCCTTGTTCCTGGCTACGGGCACAGTTGGGAGTTCAACCATGGGGATATTTTCATTCATTTCCATGGAATCTAGATGCACACTGATCATTGGAATTTCAGGGAAATTCTGAGTTGGATGGCCCTATTATTTGCAGACAGCACAAGGTGGGACTTGTCGTGGTTCTGCGGTTTCTTTGGTGTTTTTTCCCCTGGCTCCTTTGGGTTGGGGCTGTGTTGGTGTAGGTGTAGCAGTTGGCTTGTGTGGACCAGGTGGAGGGTGAGACTCAACCGTAATCAGTTGCACCAGGGTTAAGACAACTCAGGGCATTGCTGGTTGAGTTGGCGGATCAAGATAGCACAATGGAATTCCTAATGTAAAGTTGGGTAGGCTTAAGGTGGCCATGACCGACTTGATCATGACACCGGATGGGGGAAAGAGGAAGGGAATCGTATGGACTGGGGATGAGCCCACATAAATCCCGACTGGTTCCATGTGGGGATGTGGTTGCGATTATGGCTGCGCGTAATGTTGCTATTGCAGGTGGTGTTGCGGCTGCTGTTGGTGGTGCGGCTATGGACGATGTTGTGGTTGTGGTTAGGGATGTGGCTACGGTTGTTGTTTGGGTGCAGCAGTACTAGATGAGACCATGCACAAGTCCGCAGTTTCATTTTGTGTTGGTGGTGGTGACACTAACAAGAAAGGATCCGTCATGGTGGGATTGGTAAACAACCTAGGGCCCACATTCAACGGTGGAGAGGATGGTGTGTTTTCAACCATAGTGTTGATTGTAGGGATGACATTGGAATGTGTGTTCGTCCCTTACAGCTCAATGGTAGTGATGGTAGGGATAACGTTGGTGGGTGTCGTTAACCCTTGGGGATCATGATAAGTGATCTAGTCAACCGTTACAATCTTCCCTTCATGGGGGAACATCATGAGATAGAAGACAGTTGATGTGACTACTCGCATGGAATACATGTAACTCCTTCCGAGGAGGAGGTTGTAGTCCAGTTGAGCATTGATGACTTCTATGTTGATCAGCACTGTCTTCGTGGCTAACGTGATGGGGACATGGGGGAGGATTCCTTGGGCTTTAGTGGGATGTCCATCATAATCCCACAGAGTTGTGGAGGATGGTTGCAGAATTGGTGATCCAAGTTTCTGCTAAACCAAGGTAGACATGATGCACGTGGATGCCCACTCATCCACTATGCACCGATACACAACCAAATTTTGGATGGACACCATAATTTGGAAGAAGATGGTCAATGGCATGCACAGTTCCCCATTCTTCATCTTAAAGGTGATAAACTTGGATTCAGAGGGGTCTACTACCACCAGGGCAGCTAGTAAGGATTTTCACTGCATTGGGCACATTTTAAGCACCTGAAGAGCGAACATGGTGGTTGGCGTTTGGGCCAAATCATCCACAATGCTATAGCTGATTGCAGCTCTAGCTGTGGAATTATTGGCAATTCTGCATATGGGGGGGCCATGGGAACGGGGGTAACTGGAGAGGTAGGTTGGCTATCTTAGACATGGATGTTGTTGATGAGTCAGCAAGTTTGGTGGTGGTACCGTATTGATTTCATCTAGTTTGTAAGTTGACCTCTTCAGTGGTCATGGCTAGCAGGTGGTGAACACCTGTTTCGGCCGTGGGCGGTGCCCATGGAGCATTGGGTTTGGGTTGGGGAGGGGGTGTGGTTGCCACCAATCCTTGGACTAGAAGTGGGTTTTGAAGCACCATGGGGGGAGTTCCTTGCGGTGCCAGGTTGGGTTGTGCTTGGTTTGTATCATTGGTAGCCTATTGTACCTCATTACAAATGGAATGCTTGGCACGCTCCATGAGGGGACACTCGAATGTGTAGTTCCCATAGACCTCACAGAGTGTACATGGTTGGTTTGTGCACAATGGGGAATTGTTTCTTGGTGCATTGGGTCGCGGGGGGTTCTGGGCTGGCTGGTTTGCGGCGGCAATGTTGGGAGGAATCGGTTGTTGACTACTTCCCTTTGGTTGGTCATTGCCTTAGTTGTAGGGCTGGTTGTTTCTAGCTTACCCTTGTTGATTGTTGGGGGTAGGCTAGTTGGGACAGTTTGGTTGTGTGAACACTTGTCCCAACGGAGCAAGTAGAGCCGAGGCGGGGGCTTGAACTTGTTGTACTAGCAGTGCATAATATATTTTTGGGGGTGGTGGTGCCACAAATGTAGGCATTTTCCCCACATATTGTTGTGCTGGCCAAGCCATGGCCTCATCTTGCTGCGGTGGTGCACGTTGTGCATAGGAAGTTGTCACTCCGGACTGGGACATCATTCTAGCATAGTCCAGAGCTTGGGTTTGGTAAGAAACATTAGTAGTGTTGCTTGGTTGTGGTGTGATGGAAGGTGGTGTCAGTCGACGCTGTGGCTGTTGGGAGACTAACCCTATGATGCCATCCACAGTGTGGGATGCCCCCGGTGTGTCGTAGTAGGAGGTACTCGAACTGGGAGAATCTGGAATGACAGTGTAGATGTATCCATACTGAGAGTAGATCAATTCAAATTGTTGGGCCTTTAGTATGGCCTCTTCTTCAGATTGTGGACGTTCGGATGCGACGTCCTTTGCAATGGGTGGGAGCAAAGTCTTAAGGAACCAATCCAAGAATATCTTGTCATTTAGTTGGATTTTGCATAAGCTACAGCGTCATCGCCACTTGTGGATATGGTCAATTATGTGAGTGGTGGTGCTTTGAAGGCAGGATAGTAGGATCTCCACCCCTTCTTCATATCTGACAGGGAGTTGGAAATACTATAGGAACATGAAGGATAGGGAGTTGAAGTCAGGGTACTTGGCTTGTGGCAGCTTGATGTACCATTTGGTCGTGGCACCTGTAAGGGTGCATTGGAACAGCCTCAGCCTGATGGAGTCATCTACAATGCTATTGGATGAGCACCATAGATGGAATGTCATTATGTGGTTTTGCGAACATTCCCCTGCTTTGCCTTCAAACTTCGAGATGTCTAATGGCAGCTTAGTTGGCATGGGTGGCCAGAAAGCTTGCTGGCAGATGGGGTCATTTGTTAATCTAGCCAAATCAGGCAAGTTAAGCTGATCCATGAAGGGCATATTTGACCCCAAGTTGATGTGGGATGGGGCTATGATGGTGGTGGGGTTTGCAGGTGCATAATGCATCTGCATGGTTGGGGGTGCTTGCGGTGGCACCATTGCATATGGGCCAATTCCCCCAATTGTTGTGTGGGGGGCGATATGGGTGGCGGGGGAATTGGCCCCATTTATGAGAGTAGGGTCAATGTAGGTGGATGGTGCACTGCCTCATTGTGTGGTAGGAGGGGTAGTGTGTGTGGAGGGGCCACTGCCCCTATGTTTTACCACTGGGCCTGCTTGGCTAGTCACTATGGGTGGTGGTAGCTAGTTAATGATAGTATGCATGACTATGCTTGGTCCACTTGGCAAGTTGTGGGTGACAGGTTGTGATGTGCACATGGGTCCACTTGCTAAGGTTAGGCCGAAAAATGGATCTGGGTTCGCACTAGCCATGGGGCTTGACGGTGCGGTGTGGAGGTCTTGTTCAGACTGATATGGGTTTGAATTAGAATCAAAGGATGTGTAGCCCTCTGATGGTGTGGGAGATCGTTGAGAACGGCTTCGATAGTTTCAATTGAGTGTTCCAAACGGTGGTGGTTTTCCTCTCAGGCATGAGGAAGAGCATGGAGGATCAATTATGTTTGATTTTGTGTGTGAAACTGGTGGGTATGAGATTTGGACCCTGATTTCAGTGGCTTCCTATTGGCTGAAGGTGGAATCTTAGCCACCAAGACTTCCAGAAGACATCACTTGGATTGTTCCTCATAGGTGCTTCTAATCAATCGGAAGGGGTCATTACCTGTTTTGCTTGGCAATTCCTCTCAACGGCTAGCTACTTTGGGTTTCCTGTGGTACTCCTCACAATGATTTCTTGGGCAAATCCCAAGCACTTCCCATAGTTGAAGCAGTCAAGGACTTATGTCCTTAAAGACTGTAGAGTTGTTTTGAATTAGTGTAAATTAGTAAATTTTAAGGCTTACTCAGCATCATGAACTGAGTTGGGTTAATTATTTGGTATGGTGTATTTGTTTGGTTGTTTTTTCTAGTATTTGGTTGTTGCAATATGGTTTATGAATTCATCATGGTAGAGTTCATGTCATTGTAGTTGTGCATGCAAGAATAAATAAAAATAAATTGTAAACAAGTACAGTGATTAACCCTGAACATTTTCTGTCCTAACTAGATGTCTTCCTCATAGTGATATTCCTCTTCAACCAAGAGAAGGTGCTGGGCTCTCAACACAATGGGACTAATCCCATCTGTAGATCCTCAGATCACCTCCTGGATTCTAGGTTGGTCAACAGGGAGGACACTTAGCGCCATGAGAATCCCTCCTTCTCTACCCCCTCTACCTTCCAGGTCACCCGATTTTAGTGGTTTGGAACAATATCATGGAGTTCCTAGATCTATACGAGCTTACCCTTCGTCGTATCCCAGAATACCCTGGAGGGTGATGACTGGGTAGAGGAGGAAGGGGGAATCAAGATGGTTGATTTTAAGTTGATTTTAGTTATACTAGGTTCATTTTATTAAGCCATAATGATTTAATTAACATTTACACATTGTTCATGAAATAAAATGAAGAAAATAAAAATAGAAACTGAAATTAAAAAGCCCAAAAATGGGTCGCGCACCTGTAAAAATCTCATCTTTGAGAATTGGATTCTGATAAAACCGTGAGGAATTACCTCAAACGGTTGAAAACCCACTTCAGAAATGGGCCCTTTTACCCCTAATCATGGGTATATTTGCAAATGGCTCAACTATTTGGGCAGAAAACAAGTCCAAACACAGGTGAATTTTCAAAAAATTGGTTTAGCCATTTTTGCACAGTTGAGTGATTTGCAAGCCACAGAATGACCAATAGTAACGGGTGCTGTGGCCAAATGGGATTTTATTGGCCTTGAGGAGGCTCATAAATATCTAGAAATGTACATAAATAATAATCTAAGACAGATTTAACATGAAATTTCTGAAAAACTAGGGCAAAATTTTTAAAAACTTGAGAATAAAAAGTTTGGCCCAGGGATCTTGTGGAATCGACCCGGTATGGTCACCAGTTCTGTAGAAAGGATTTATCCCTAATACAGGGGTAGGAATGGATCCCTTATTCCTATAAGGCACAACGGTAGGTTACTACTAATGGTAAATGCAAAAAAATGAAATGGAAATAACAGAAGCAGAAAACTGAAACTAATGACAGAAAGAAGAAAAATGGAGCAAGGTTGAACCCCTCTACATACAATGGGTAGGGTTCCGCCTCCAAAACTTGCAAACAAATCCTAAGCTACAATAACCTGCAAAACAATGTTAACAACAAAACCTGCAAATGAAATAAGGGTTAGAAATCAAAGCAAACTAAAGAACTAAGAAACAATAATAAACATGGGTATACCTTCTCTTTGGTGGAAATGGGCCACCATACCCAAGCTTGTGGAAGCACCTCTCTTGTTTGGGGAGCTTTGGCTCAATGGAAATGGAGGAGAGGGAGTGTGGGTGGCTTGAGAGGCAAATGTGCCTCAAGACATCCATGGGCAGCATAACAATATGCAAGGGAGAAGTGTTTTGAGAATGACCCCCAACCCTTCTTTTATAGATTTTCCAAGGGGTTTTAGGGTTTTAAGCTCTTGGTTAGGGATTTAGCCCCTTTCGCCCTAACTTTAGCCCCTTTTATGGTTTTAGCCCTTTTTTGAGGGATTTAGCTCCTAGGGGGCTATTTTGGGCTCCTTTTGGGGGTTTTTAGCCCTTTTCTTAATCCTTGGTCTCTTTTGGAGGTGTGGGGGTCTAATGGAAGGTCTGATGGAGTGATATGGGGGTTGTGAGATGGTTTCCTTAGGTGGTGTAGGACATTAAGAGCTAAGTGGGGGATTTTTGGGTTAACAAGCATAACTTGACAATCTTCTATCAATGATATATTATTCTTCTTAATATCTTTTATAACTTGAGTGGTGCAGTACACATGCATATATTCTTAATATGTCTTTTAAAACCATTCATAGTCATTGAGGTAACCATATCATTCCTCGAGTATTCTTTTAAGTAATTAATTGATTGAAAAGGTTTTAGAAACAATGTTATAAGTACACATAAATAATACGAGAAAAATGACACATTTAGACACAAGAAAAATAGAGAAACGTCGGTGTACATGGTTCACCCAATCCATGGGTTACATCCACCAAAACTGTCACATCCTATGACTTTTATTTCATTAACAAGGTTACAATCCGCAACATCATCATTACCATATATTCTTTTCATTATTCTTATAGCCTCCTTCTCGGAGAATATTTCTAAACTACTCCCTAGCATTACTTGGTATGACCGAATTTGTATACCAACTCAAATACAGGGTACAACACCCAAGCCATACTTGGATTATGCATTGAATTACAGTGAAAATTAACAACGCTACAAGAATTCTAAGGTTATGTCTAGTCAAGGGATCTTCATACATTCATTTAGTCCTAACAATAAGGTATGGTTGTCCGTAAAACTTTCTAAAACATCACTGATAATATGGGAGCATCGCCTTTAATAAGCTCAAGGAGTTCGAGCTTGTTATGGAACAGGAGAGGGAATTCCTTACTTAGTGTGAGTAACTCCCTTTATCCAGTGAAAGATATGTGGGGTTTTCCTTATGGAGTATCCTTTCATAAACCCTAAAGAAATCTCAAAAAAAAAATTTACAAGGATGTAACCCTTACTAATAAAATAATTTTTTTCACACTATCATATTATCGTTGGCCCTATTATATTAAGAAAAGGGTTTTACCAAGGATAGAGTTAGCCTTTTCATTTCATTTTGTTATTTAATATTACCTGGAGATGTTACTTATCTTCTGCTGGTAGTAAAAATAACAGACACTTGTAAGGGAAATCGCGGTCTTCCCCTTGGCCATTATTTTAATCGTATTCAGTCATTTATCAGTAAAACATCATTGCCTTTTATCATTAAAAAATAGTAGTCTTTTATCATTAAAAAATTTTAGTCCTTCCCTAAGTTAGTAATGTAGAGGTCAGTGTTATCGGTCCAGGAAGGTCGAGTCACCATCATACACAGGCACTCATGTTCATGAGTGAACTGCCAATGATGGATGTATTCATATCTTTAATCCCATTTGCTACTGGCATGATGGAAAATTTGCAGTGCTGGGGAAAGGGGAATTTATCTTATATGAAAAACAGGGAAAGAGAGAGCCTGGTGGATTAAAAAAAAGATGACGCAATCCTCAAAACCTCTTCCACTGCATATCATAGAGTCAACCATCTACTGCTTCGATGAATCCATTCACTACTTGCTCACCGTCAACGTAAGTGATTTCTTGGCAGCTGCAAGCATGGAATTTAATGGAAATATTCTTAGAGCATGAATTTTTGTTTCATACTTCTTTCATTGGTTGGTTTGGCAGGTGAATTCACTGGGAATGCAGATAACGACGACCTGGAAGACATGATTCGTGAAACCACAAATTGCTTCAACTAAAGCAAACACAAATGTGTTTCTACATATTTTTGCAAATTGTGTGGGCCAGGAAATCCATGGTAAACCCAGTAGTGTCAAACCCAACACAAAATCACCAAAATACACCATGACTTCTTTGGTAGATCGCATCTCTAAAGGAAAAATACCCAGAAGAGGTGTGTAATTATAATTTACTATTTAAACTGTAGAGCTTGAATCCTACGATTCTGGGTCCTTGGGCGGTTCCAACTAGGTGACATAATGGGTCTAATAAAATACATAAATATTTTATCAATCAAATGCAACCATATACATATCACACTTCCTACCTTTCATCTTCGTAACCATATGCGAACAGAGGTCATAAATATTTGAATATATACATATTCTTTTTATTTATAAAAACAAGTTCTAATTCATACTCATCTCTATGCTTACAGTGAATCTAGATCTATCCATTAAGATGAATAGGAAGGATAAACATACCTAAAACCATGTGGATTCCTTCAAACAAGGTACCGAGTTTGGATTATTTACCAACACACTTAGGGTTTTCATGTTGTACATAGTAGACACTAGCAATCCCCATTTGTTTTTTTTTCAAAAATCCAATTGAATTCCACCGGATGGAGTTCCCCTTCAAGAAAGAATATACCCCTATTAATAAAATGTAGATATTTTTCTCTATGCTAAGAGCATAGATCCCTCTCCTCTGAGGCAGAGATATTTTGTTCAAACATAAATAAACAGAAAAACTTTGAGATCGTTTCCACAGCGATTAAATCTGTATCCAAAATTGCAGAGATCAAATATCATAGAAACACATAGATATATTCCCCTCAACAAGTGTTTCATAACCTAATAAATAAAAATAAAGAAATGATCTTCCCCTTCTGGCACGCCCACTGCATGTGGAAATGAAAAAAAACAAGCACTCGCGCCCAAGGGTTTTTCCTCATCTCATGCAGGCATCCTCATTCAAGAATGGGAATGGTTAAAATAAAAACCCTTATATATACTTACTATACATGTATACATATATAGTAATTATTGTGTATACCCATAGTAATGAGCTTCGAATCCATCATACATGTGTTTTCAATGTTTCCCTCTTCAATAGGTATATGGCGTTTTCTCACGGTAATGTATTTACATATATATATGTATGCACATAATGAGAGTTTATTTACATATACTTCTCAAGGCTATATATTATTTTCTTTTTACCTTTCTATAACTTTATTTTCATGGAGCGAGTGATAGAACAATTAGGATTCTAGGTTCGCATAAAGGGGCGATCTGATTTATGATGGATCCACCTTTTTAATTGTGTAGGGAAAATATGAGTTTGTAATTGCTGAAAATGACTTTACGTCCAAGGTAATATCCACCTTCATCGAAGCCATTATTACCTGAGTTTTCTTTATTAGATCTCGAGGTTCCCTCATTATTTACCCTTTCCATTAGAAGTTTTCTTGTCATTTTTCTCGTCATTGAGTTGTGTCAATCTATCAAGTCTCCTACTTCTATAGCCCACGGAACTTAGTCACCTAACATACAAGGTTTTTCTGGTGGGGCCTTGACCTTGAGCTCCTCACCAACAAATAAGTGCAATAAACAATCAACATTACAAATAATTAGGGTTACATAAGGGGGATATTACATCCTCCCCCCCTTAAGATAACATCGTCCTCACTGTTCCCGTGTTTCACCAATTTTACCTCTTCTCTTAAGTCATCTTTCTTGCTTCGTATTTTGTTCTAATCCCTTATATCTTTCCTAATCTTTGTAAGTCACTATTTTCCAATACTTATAGTTTCCTGTAACAAGATTAGGTCTACCCAAATTTATTAAGTCACACATGCAAAATTCTATATTTCAACCAAAATATAAACAACGGGTCCTTTTGCGGCATCATAACTGCGAGTTATGGAAGATCTTGTAGTATTGAGTTATACTACTACATAATTATTTTCTCAATAATGAAACTGTTTCATAAGTATTTTCATATTTACTCATTAAGACATGTAACCGTCTAATGACTTGGAAAATTTGTTAACACATCTTTCATTTTGGTTATATATATATATATATTTTCCAAACTCTCCCTTGAGTTATTTTTACCAATTCTCGGGTGGACTTATGTCTATTTCTGAGGTTACTCTCCCTTTTGACCACTAGTCAAAAGTTTTCTCCTCAATGACATCAAACAACGTCCTGTCTTCTAGATGTCCAGATTTTTCCTAGGTCTTATTCTTGCCACACCATATGCCTAACACCAATGTACTCACATGGCAATCACTTGCCTAACACCATTTTGCTCCTGCAACATATATTCCTAACACCAATATGCTCACGCGGGAATCACTTTCCTAACACCATTGTGCTCCCACAACATTCAATTTTTCCTTGTTCATATTTAGTATAAATTTCAACTTGACTATTCGTAACGCACACTCCTTGGTGCTTAGCATGACCTTACTATCATTGTCCCAATTCATGAATCGGCTACATGATTGGTCAAAGAATCTATCTATAACCCAAAATTTTGTTATTTAATCATAAGAATTTCATAAGTTGTGGCGATTTTAACCCTGTAAATCATCTAGAAAAAATACTCCTTACTCAATTCTGAGCAATTGAGCACAAATTATATACGCGCGAAGATTTATATACCATAGTGCACGTCGATTGCTACAATGGTCATAATATTGGTGAATCCTGCAATAACAACATCATCCACAGTTAATCCTTGGTTTATAAAAACTCAAAATTTGACAATTTATAATAAGTAAAACATCACCCATACTTAACCTCATTAATCAAGGCAGCGAATAATTTTACTAACACTCAATTCCAACTGATAGTGTTCCTATCATATCCTACAATGTTAGCATATAACGTTATACAACATTTATCAAAATATCAATTTTTAGACATCCTTACTCATCTATATTTGGATAGTTGCTAGTGAAGGAATATTCCAACTTTACACCTCATTCATGAGTGGCAATGCTAGGAGCATGGAACCTCCAATAATATCAATAATTCCAAGTGAACTGCTTGCCATAATTTCATATCTCAACTACTTATGTCGCATCTTACAACTTTTCTAGTTCATCAAAATTAGAGCCTTTATATAGGTGCACTCTTTCATGCTATTTTTGTAGTCCAACTTCATAAGCAGTCTAGTTTTTTCCTTTTCCTTTTCTTGAAGAAATATTGTAAGAAATGTTGTCACCCTTGTGAAAATGTATAAGAAGATCAATAATACAAATGAAGATCTAAAAACAACTCATTAGTCTTTATGTACATATCCCAATTTCTTGCATACTAATAATTGTATGTAAAGGATACATTATAACAACGGTTTTATTGTAACTTAACTTGAATTCTCTTTCCCAACAACTCTGAAATTCAATTCCTACCCTTACTTAACATCCATTTAGTATGCTAATGGTATTCAACATTCACAGGCTAGTCATAAACTGCTGATAAAAATGTTAACACTTAGTTTCTGAGAATTTATTGTTACACATAGGTTTTTGATAACATTCACTTCTCTCATCATTCACTTATTATGTGTAACAACTAACCATTTCTAGGTTTATTAGTTCATGATATCCAGACTAAAATAACAAACCATAACTCTTCCTTATGACATATGTTCTTAGGACCCAAGGTCGTATGCTAGTTATGTACATACATATAGGTGAAAGGGTTTTGTCGAACATTAATGGACCCAAATCTTGAGATACACTACTTCCTCCTACCTTTGATCTAAATGCGCAATCATTAAATTTTCTTTTAGCTATAATAAGTCATGCACCTTAACAAAATTATTCCATTACCAATATCTATATGCAATCGTAGCCATTTGATTAACATGTACCGATGTATCCATACGATTTTGTGCAATTTTTTTGTTCCTAGTTTACATGAAATTCCAAATATAAAGAGTTGTTTCATAATGTTAGTATTTTTAATACCTCCAACATTCATCTATTACCATTTTCATTTTGTCAAATATTCACACTATAATATATTCCTTTAGTGTAGCTACTATTTTAGCGTTACTTACCTTTGTGCTTAATCCCTTTTACTATATGTTATAGTTTGCGGCTAAAAGATTTTTTTTAGAGACTTTTCAAGGTAATATAGTTACTCTAAATCTTATCAAGTCCCCTTTTACTAGCTACCTTTCTATCCTCAAGGAATTCAGGTAAGTTATGTATGTATATTTATATATACATAATGATACCTCTAAGACCTTCGAGTATACTCTCATGAGCCAATTATTTACAAATAATGAACCCCATATTAGGTTTGGAAGACTTATAATCAATATTCAATTCTCATTAGGTCTTTGGCTAATTAGGGAATCCTTTCAATGCTACTCTTTAACAACATTATTCACCGTGTTATACAATGTAACCTATCACAAATTCACATACATTATGTCATTAATGACCAATTCAACTATGAATGTAGGTTCTAAAGGTCACTTCTTTCAGTAATCCAAATCCCACATTACTATTATAACAGGAACTATTATAGTACTTTCATCGACTATGAGTTTCTCT
This sequence comes from Pseudotsuga menziesii, assembly GCA_001517045.1. Taxonomy (NCBI): domain Eukaryota; kingdom Viridiplantae; phylum Streptophyta; class Pinopsida; order Pinales; family Pinaceae; genus Pseudotsuga; species Pseudotsuga menziesii. Next base: position 158,363 of record LPNX010933977.1, read on the forward strand.
AAGAAGGCTTCTATATTTCAATAAGAATTTATTCGTGCAATTCGAATAGAGACAAAAAAATTGTCTTAGCCATTCATAAAAGATTTTCGAAAGTAATCAAGGAAATAACAAGATACCTATGTACTTATGTCGTCGTCCTAAAGTGCAAGTGGCAAAAGTAATGGGCCATCTTCAACTTATCCTGCATAACTATAAGGTCAATAAATATCTGCGTTTGGTACATCTTAAGGTACCTGTAATGCAGAACTATGTGAACTTGTTGATTTTCTGTTATCACAAGGAAAAGCTCAATCATTAGTTTTGAAACAAAATATGTAGGAGCATTTTGAGCCCAAGTAGGCCCAAGTGTTTCAGCTCTCACTCTGATACCATATGTAGCAACCCCATATTCGATACTAATAATGAATTTTCTATTTAATGAGGAAGTTGAACTTTTGATACAACCACTCAGACTATTTCTATTTAAAAAAGTTCCTTTAGAGTGTGTTTATTCTAGATACCCTACAGTATTGTTAGTTAATCATAACACACACATTTATGAAAAGAAAACTGAAACATATGGCAGTGTCTCTCATCCATCATGCTCTTCCTAGCAGTCCCTTATATATTATATTTCCAATGAAGGTTTCACCCCCATTTGGGATTACTAAAGTAAATCTTTAACAACAACATAAACCTTCCGATCCGAATGTATTCAAGTCATACATGAAGATGTTTGATCTAAAATAAATAACTACTGATAGGAAATTTCCAATTATCATTTTAGTATACATAATCAAATTATTTTAACCACATTTTTAACATTTTAAGGGCTTGCAACTAAAAACAGAGTCTCTTAAGTAACTGAACTCACTAATTTCAAGTATGTGTATTTATCCATAAATTTAGCTATCACCATGATGCCAAGTTGTATATTTATCATCTCTTTAAGCAAAAGATACTTTGTTTAAAGGACTATCCCTTATTTAGATATAACCAGTGAAACATAAGAGGCAAAATTCCATTCCTATTAATAGCATAACTTGACAATCTTGTATCAATGATATATTATTCATCTTAATATCTTTTATAACTTAAGTGGTGCAGTACACATGCATATATTCTTAAGATGTCTTTTAAAACCATTCAGAGTCATTGTAGGTAACCATATCATTCCTTGATTATTCTTTTAAGCAATTAATTGATTGAAAAGGTTGTAGAAACAATGTTATAAGTACACATAAATAATACGAGAAAAATGACACATTTTGACACAAGAAAAACAGAGAAGCGCTGATGTACATGGTTCACCGAATCCATCGGTTACGTCCACCAAAACTGTCACATCCTATGAATTTTATTTCATTAACAAGGTTACTATCCGCAACATCCTCATTGCCATATATTCTTTCCATTATTCTTATAGCCTCCTTCTTGGAGAGTATTTCTAAACTACTCCCTACCATTACCCGGTATGACCAAATTTCTATACTAACTCAAATACAGGGTACAACACCCAAACCATACTCAAATTATGCATTGACTTACAACAAAAATTAACACTGCTACAAGAATTGTAAGGTAATTTGCAGTCAAGGGATCTTCATACATTCATTTAGTCCTAACAATAAGGTATGGTTCTCTGTAAAACTTTCTAAAACCTCACTGATAAAATGGCAGCACCACCTTTAATAATCTCAAGGAGTTCGAGCTTGTTATGGAACGGGAGAGGGAATTCCTTACTTAGTGTGAGTAACTCCCTTTACCCAATGAAATATATGTTGGGTTTTCCTTACGTAGCATCCTTTCATAAACCCTAAAGAAATATCGAACAAACTTTTCACAAGGATGTAACCCTTACTAATAAAATAATTATTTGCACACTATCATATTATCGCTGGCCCTATGATATTAAGAAAAGGGCTTTCCCAAGGATAGAGTCAGCCTTTTCTTTTCATTTTGTTAATTACTATTACCCAGAGATGTTACTTATCTTCTATCAGCAGTAAAAATAATAGACACTTGTAAGGGAAATCATAGTCTTCCCCTCGGCCATTATTTTAATCATCTTCAGTCATTTATCAATAAAACATCGTATCCTTTTATCATTAAAAAAAAGTATTCTTTTATCATTCAAAAATTGTAGTCCTTCCCTAATTCAGTAATGTAGAGGTCAGTATTATCGGTCCATGCAAGCCGAGTTGCGATCAAACACATGTATTCACGTTCATGAGTGAAATGAAAATGATGGATATATTCATATCTTTAATCCCATTTGCTATTCTCATGATCGAAAATTTGTAGTGTTGGGGAAAGGGGAATTTATCATATGCGAAAAAAAGGGCAAGAGAGAGCCTGGCGGATTAAAAAAAACTGACACAATCCCTGGAATCTCTTCCACTGTAGATCACAGAGTCAACCATTTGCTTCTTAGATGAAGCCATTCATTACTCACTCACTGTCAATGTAAGTGATTGCTTAGAAGCTGCAAGCATGGATTTGAATGGAAATATTCTTATAGCATGAATTTTTATTTAATACTTCTTTCGTTGGTTGGTTTTGTAGGTGAAGTCACTGGGAATGCAGATAACGACAACCTGGAAGACATGATCCATGAAACCACAAAGTGGTTCGACTAAAGAAAATGAAAATGTGTCTCTACATCTTTTTGCGAATCATGTGGCCCAGGAAATCCATGGTAAACCTAGCAGTCTCAAACCCAACACAAAATCACCAAAATCCACCAGGACCTCTTTGGTAGATCGCATCTCTAAAGGAAAAATACCCAGAAGAGGTGTGTAATTATATTTTAATGTTTAAACTGTATAGATTGAATCCTATGGTTCTGGGTCCTTAGGCAGTTCCAACTAGGTGACAAAATGGATCTAAGAAAATACATAAATCTTTTATCAATCAAATGCAACAAGATATAGATCACACGTCCTATCTTCCAGCTTCATAACCATATGCGAACAGAGGTCGCAAATATTTGAATATATACATATTCTTTTTATCTATAAAAATAATTTCCAATTCATACTCATCTCTATGCTTACAGTGAATCCATATCTATCCATTCAGATGAATAGGAAGGATACATTATAGGAATTTTGGGGTCTAAAATTGGCCTCCTAAGGAAAATAATAAAATAATAGTTAAAATAATAAAATAATATTGATTAATTTTGGAGGAAGAAAGAAAAAAACTACTTTTTGTGTTCGTATTTTCGACATATCTCCCTGTGTTTTTACTCAAATTTCGATCGGGAGAGCTCATTGGATGTGGAAGTTGATTACACATCCAACAAGTACCCATGCTGCATACTTTTGACAAACCCCGCTACCCCAAAAACAAGAAATACCTGAAAAAACGTGATGATGATGTCATCATCACATTTTTTCAGGTATTTCTTGTTTTTGGGGTAGAGGGGTCCATAAAAAGTATGTAGTGTGGGTACTCTTTGGATGTGGAATCAAATTACGCATCCAACGAGCTCTCCCGATCGAAATTTGAGTAAAAACACAATGAGATATGTCAAAAATACGAACAAAAAAAGTAGCTTTTTTTAATGACAAATATGAATTCAACCATTATGGTTGACTTATTTTATTGAAATTCTATTGTTTCTTGAATTCCAAATCACAAAAACTTATTTTGGCACGTTTTCTTATAAGGCCCATTTTAGACCCCAAATTTCCTCTAATGAACATACCTAAAACCACGCGGATTCCTTGGAACAAGGTACCGAGTTCGGATTATTTACCAACGCGCTTAGGGTTCTCATGTTGTACATAGCAGACAACAGAAATCCCCATTCATTTTTTTTCAAAAATCCAATCGAATTCCGTCGGATGGAGAGAGCCCCTTCAAGGACGCATAGACCCCTATTAATAAATGCAGAGATTTTTCTCTATGCTAAAAGCATAGATCCCTCTCCTCCGAGGGAGAGATCTTTTGTTTAAACAGAAATACACAGAAAAACTTTGTTAACGTTTCTGTAGCGATTCAATATGTATCCAAAATTGCAGAGGTCAAATATCATAGAAAAACCTAGATAGCCTCCCCTCAACAAGTCTTTCATAACATAATAAATAACAAGAAAGAAATGACCTTCCCTTTCTGGCACGCCGAGTCCCCCACAACTCAAGGCATTGATTATGCCATTTTATTTTAATGAGGTAGGTTTTCCCCTATATTTAGGTAGTTAATTAACCAACAAAAAGGCCTACAACTCTCCACATTCATGCATTCACCCAAAATGGGTCCATGCCCATTGCATGCGGAAATGCAGAAAAACAAGCACTCACGCCCAATGTTTTTTCCTCATCTCATGCAGGCATCCTCATTCAAGAATGGGAATGGTTAAAATAAAAACCCTTATATATACTTACTATACATGTATACATCTATAGTAATTATTCTGTATACCCATAGTAATGAGCTTCGAATCCATAATATATGTGTTTTCAATGTTTCCCTCTTCAATAGGTATATGGTGTTTTCTCACGGTAATGCATTTACATATATATA
>LPNX010933977.1:163231-174371 GCA_001517045.1 Pseudotsuga menziesii
TCTATAACTTTATTGTCATGGAGAAAGTGCTAGAACACTTAGGATCCTAGGTTCACATAAAGGAGTCATCTGATTTATGATGAATCCACCTTTTTAATTGTGTAGGGAAAATATGAGTGTGTAATTGCTGAAAATGACTTTACGTCCAACGTAATATCCACCTTCATCAAAGTCATTAGGACCTGAGTCTTTATTAGATCCCGAGGTTCCCTCATTATTTACCCTTTCCCTTAGAAGTTTTCTTTTCATTTTTCTCGTCGTTGAGTTGTGTCAAGATATCAAGTCTCCTACTTCTATAGCCTAGGGAACTTACTCACCTAACATACAAGGTTTTGCTGGTGGGGCCTTGGCCTTGATCTCCTCACCAGCAAATAAGTGCAATAAAAAATTAATATTACAAATAATTAGGGTTACATAAGGGGGATATTACAGTAATATTTATTTTGCTTAATAATTTTATACATTATTTCACTTCATAGGTTTAAATCTTGTGTGTGGTATCAGATCTTTATTATTGGCTTTTAGGGGATTCCTTTGTTGTTGAGGGTACAACATGTTTGATATATCTTGGGTCTTTGATAAACCTAGGTCCATGGGAGCTTTGCAATAGTGATTCATGTGTTGAAAAAGATTGGAAAGTAGTTTGAGAATCGAGATAGATAGAACTTTTATCTATGGAATATGTTTTTGTAGATCACGAATACTAGAATTTTGTGTATCTATGTACACAAACTACTCGATCAACAAAAGAATTCCAAGAGTACAATTCAACTTTTCCTATCAAATTCAATATTGTTGAATGTATCTTGCAAATATAGTTTTTTAAAACTATGGAATAATCTAGGGAGTTTGTATCAATAAAAGTCCCTAGTAAACAAGTGGTTTCTTCTAAAGAAGATGTATCACCTCAAGATGGATGACAAAGACAAAGTGACGAAACATCTAAATTTATACAATATCCCGATAAGTCAATAACCTATGTTGGGATTAAAATGGAGGAATAAGATAAATTCATTACATTATTATGTTATTTTCTATATTCTTGGGATAATTTGATTGTAGAAAAAGGTAGTGCTAGTGAAGCTACCTTAAAATAACTTTGAATAAATAGTGGTGTCTCTACTATCAAAGGAAATGAGGAGGAAAACCATGGATACGTTGAAATTTCTACTTAATAAGTTATGTTATTCAATCTTTAAGTCAAATTTACTTCATATCAAAATAACTGCATGCATAAGGATCACTAAAAGAAATACATTCACAACATACACAAATATTTATATTAGGAGACCCTCTTGGTGGAGAAAAACCTGTAGAACCTCTCCAATATATATTCATCAACAAAGTACAATGCCAATACAATGAAGAGCTAAGTATCTCTCATAGAAAAATAACAAAGAAGTAAAGATAAGATAAGATAACCCTTAGATAAGCCTTCCTCCGACTACTCTCTCTCTCTCTCTCTCTCTCTCTCTCTCTTGCACTTGTCTCACCGGCTTGAGTGAAATTTTTTTGTATGTTCAAATGAGGAGAGTGTCCCATTTATATATACTCTTTTTTAGCTGACTTTTTCACTATAGGGTTGACTTCACTGGGGCAGTTTTATCGAGTGTTGGGGAAGTTTTACTGAGTGACTGATTCTCTCTGTTTGGTTCTCCACAAGAGTAAATGGAAAACTTTGGCATGCTTGACACCTAGCCTATGTAGAAGGTCATTTCTGAGCTATAATCATCAACAAAATTTCTATGAAGTAAAAAATACTTGATTTTATGAGACTACTCGATGATGTCTTGGTTCACTAGTGAGCTCGAAGAATTATTAAGCCATATAGTAGGGTTTATATCTCTATGATATTTGCTAATAAAATGGCATCACTGAGAAAGGGTTGAATCCCAATTCAAGTCATGGGATACCTTGCTGGAATAGTTACCTTATATCAAGAACCTACGTTGAAAATAGTTGTGCCCTGTATCCTTTCAATTATAAACCCTCGACAGGAACCATTTGAATGACTAATTTTCTTTTTCTTCGATTGTTAGAATCCGAGATTAAAAAATGGTTGCAATCCTTTTTATTTCTTGTTTGCTATTAGATGGAATAATTTAGGATTAAATGTTTTCATTTTTTTGTTATTTTAGTGTTGTCATTTAGAGTTAAATATACTCTATGGTTTTTGTGTAGGAGGAATTGGGTTTGGCGTTTTGATTTAAGGTTTCCATATATATTTAGAAATATGGAGGCTAGAGAACATGGGGATGGATGGTACTTTAATAAGGATAAAAATGATAAATTTTCACTTTGGAGACTAGATGGTATCGATGCCAAGACCAATTTGTGGAAATCTTACTGCACTTTTATCAAGGACATTTGGCCTACATTGAAATAAATATATATTGTCAATTTTAAAGAGGTCTATCAAGAGACAATGGAATTATGCTTAGGTTTGAAGATTATATCTCTCAAACCTACATTATATATTACTATTTTTCATATGTTGAGTTTATGCACCTAGAAAAGTAAATCCTACAACACCTTTATTAAGGACATTGGCATGCAGCTCAATATGAAAGTGAATTTACCTTATTTTTTTATTTGGTGCACATTGAAAAAACTATATTATCCTTTTTTATAAGTCATTAAAGAAACAATATAATTATGCTTATATTTCAAGATTATATCTCTTGGAACTACATTCTATTTGGTAAAATTTTTGTATGTTGATTTTATGCACCCAAAAATGTTGCTAGACTGGGAACTTATTTGTTTTCTCATATAAATTTTCATTAAACAGGGTTTTATTCTCTGATTTGATATGTAACTATGAACAATATGAAAAAATTATTGTTTGAATTGTTAGTGGGTTCATGTTGGAATCTATTTTGTTTATCGAATACAATATGAGTAACCATCTCTAGTACTTGTAGTGTATCAAAGCTCAATTGGTTATATTTATTATTTTCAATAAAATGATCACTCATGTTTTATGCGAAGCCCAACTAGTTATATTAATTGTTTTCAATAAAACTATCACTTATAATCTTCATTTAATATATTGGTTAGAATGATATGAATGCTATTTGAGTTCATTTATTTTAAAATCAATCAAATCTATATGAGGAATTGGTCTCCTCGATAATACTATATTTCTTGGATAATACCCAATCCAACCACTAACTTTTTATTCATGGAAAGCATTATTTTTGTTATAAGTGTCATATTAGCAATTGATTGTCCCGGTCCAATTTGCTTATACAAGACTGGGAATCAATCTAACCAACTACATGCTGAAAATGAAATTGTTATTTTCATTGCTAAAGTTGAGAGTGAATTTGATTGAAGGTTTCAACTTGTTTCCCTTTAAATTTTCAATATTTGTATTTTTATTTTCATTTTGTTTACTTTTGTTCATGGTGCATCCCTATTTATTCTTTGTAGCATAAAGAATGTGTGAATTGAATATAGTATATCGGTCTATAAGAATCTATATTATGGTTCTCAACTAGTAGAATAATTGGCATAACTATTGAATCAAAAAAATGTCTACCCATGTTAAGGTTTTAATTACACAGAGACACAAAAATGTAAATTTTATGCTCTTTGTTGCTAATTTTAAGATACTAGTGAGAAAGAGATGATAATTCAAGAAGTTGCAAATAATAACGAATTCTCTTGCAATGCTTACATATCCCAAAAATCATTCTTTACAGTCTTTGTCCTATGGAAAACCATGCAACAACCATATGTTAGACTTGATTTAGTCTATATTTAATAGCCTGAATGGCTTAGCACCAACCATCAAATCAGCTAGTCATAAAAGATGAGTGACACTTATAAATATCTCAATACCTCTATATCCACCTCATTTCATGATGTTGAAATAAAAAAAATCACACCTAGTGTAATTGATGGATTTGGTTGAATTTCATTGAATAACTCTAGTATTTGGTACATTAAGCATTTTTTGTCACTTTGATATTTGCAGGGACCATAAATAGGCCACTGTACTATCAAAGAAATATGCTAGTAATTTTCTTGAATTATATCATGCCACTTTAGGGCTGGTTAAATTCCCTTTTGATTAGTTAAACATACTTTAACTGAGCTCTAGGAGAGGATTTTATTGATTTCAATCTAAGGTGCACTTTCCTTGACACTTTTTTCAATCCAAGTTAAATAACTTGCATACATGTACAAAAGGTTTTTCGTGGGAAAAATTGAGAACCTAAAATTTTGTTATGTTTGTTAGGATATCTACTAGAATCATGATTTATCTAGATATTTTTTCAATATTTCAACACGTGGAATTATTATTTTTATGGGAAGGCATGCCTTCCTGTACATGCTTTCTATTCTATATCTGTAAGAGTTTCCAATTATTTCAACATCTCAAGAAAATGCACCATTTTATTAAGGACAATAAATTCCAACAATTTCATATAGGATGCACATTTCTATCATGACAATGGGAAACTTACTTAAAAAGAAGTGCAAACTATATAAAAAAATCAATAGATCAAGACAAAGACAACCATACATGGTGATCTATAAAAATAATCCAACATTCAATATATATTTTAGATAGAACGAAAATATGTATAGGGTTATTATATGATACTTCTTATTTAGGTATCTTACAACATTATAGAAGTATACCTTCAACTGATAAGCGTGAAATGACCTAGTTCACATACTAAAACATCTTAAAGATTTCCAAAGTAATAGTTATGTAATGTACATTGCAATATGACCAAGGTTTGGAAGACAATATGCAAATAAATTAAGTTTCTACCAATATAGGCTCATATATGTGATTGAATCAATAACAGTGCATTTCTATCTAGAAAAATATTAGGAAACACGAAAAGGTAAATCAAATAAAATCACAACCAGTGATGAGTACAAATTGTTTCCTCACTAAAGGATTTGGTTTTATAATTTTGCAGTGATTAAAGAATTCATTTTGCAATGAATTGACAAAAGTTAGAAACTAGGGATTCATGTTCGGGGCTCTTCCATCCAAAGATCATCTTGAAAATGAGGTCAAACCAACTCTCCCAAAGAGGGTGTTCTTTCTTGTGGAGAAATATTCCATATCTAAGAATTTTCAATTTTGAACTCATCTCTACTGTTAAGGAAATATAGGGCATCATATTTTTGGTAGTTATATCCATAGATTTAGAATAATAATACCTTTTCTCAACTCGCCTTAGGTAGGTGCACCTTTTCCTTGGATAAGAATTCCAATATTTACAAGTTGGAAAATTAGGGTTTCTCTATCAAACCCTAGGTCAACAAAATTCAGAAGGACATTGAAGCTAGCACTTTACTTGAGCATCTCAATTGGTAAGTCCTATAAAAGTCTTACCTCTAGGCCACATAAGCACTTGTCCATCAATAAATGAAACTAGGAATCCTCGTGCATTAAGGATTGCTATGGAAAATATATTTTTATTCAATTCATGTACATAGAGAACATATTTCATCTTCATATGCTTTCCTCAGTCTAGCTTGCATGATGCTTATCCTACCCCTTTTATGGGATATTGATAGTTATCTCCAAATTTCACCTTGTCAGGTGAGTTTTATTCTTTCATGTGGGTGATGTGATGCTTAAACATGGTCATGTGATTGGAAGCACCACTATCTACAAGTCAAACATCAATACCATGAGTAATTGTACATGTGAGTGCTCAGATCAAGACATATTCTCCATCACTGGAGGAGTCTTCTTTTGCTTTCTTTTTTACTGGTTCATCATCTTCTGTAATGTGAGAATGGTATCTCTTCATCTTTCCTTTATTATTGGGACAATCTCTGACAAAGTGTCCTTTCTCATTACAAGTGAAATATCTGAGCTGTGAGATGCCGTTCTTTCGAAATATTATATTCTTGTGAGAATATTATTTCTTCTTGTTCTTTCCCTTATTAGAATGAGTTGTTAGGGATTTATTGTCATCATCGCCGATATTTTCTTCTCTTGTTACCAATCGAGCTTCTTCTTGTGTGAATTCCTCCCATATCCTACTGAATTTGGTGCACCTTCTCCTAGCACAAATTCCTTGAATGAAACATTCCCATGAACTTGATAGACCGTTCAAGGTAGTCATCACCACTTCTGATTCTTAAACATTGTCTCCAATATATTCTAGTTGTTCCTTGATATGTGATACCCTTGGGAATCAATATTGTATGCTTTTTGAACTTTGTCACCATCTTAACACCCTTGAGTTGAGTCCTCAAGGTCATATTTTTATTGATATTCTTTCCTTCATATAAGTTGGTCAAAGAATAAAAACTATCCTTGTTATTCTTCAAGTAGAATACATGTGGGACCAAATGGTCCTTGATAGAGTCAGTTATAATCCTCTTCACTTTGACCAAGTTCTTCTTATGCTTAACTTTTTCCTCATCTCCCTATAGATATGTAGCTTCTTCTTTCACGTAGTTTTCCAAATCATGATCTCCTAGAATAAGAAGAAATCTATACTTCCATGCCTTGAAGTTCTCAACTCCTTCAAGATTTTCCTCAATATTGGTACTATTTGTTATCTTGATAAAATGAGATCCTCAAATGGAAAATAGAGAGAATATAACTTACCAATGAGAGTCATTCAACGGGATGCTTGCTTTATTTCTTTTATGGAAAACTGCTTCTGGTGGACATAGGGTTTGACAGAGAAATCCTAAATTTTCAACTTTGGTGACTTAAAAATATGATTTGATAGAAATATGTGCCTCCTAAATATGACTTGAGAAGTGTACTCCTTTTCCCAAATATGTGGACATAATTTCAAAATATTGGATGCCCTAGTTTGCTCGACACTAGTGTTGGATAAAAAATTGAAAATATAGAGAACTGGAAACTGTCTCCATAGAGATATGTTCCCTTAAATGGATAGTTATATGGTCATCCTTTTTCAACTGATCTGTGGAGGGAAGTTCCTGGAATAGGAAATTCTAGTTTCCAACTTTCATCTGTTTCAGCTACACAAAGACTTCTTCAGGGTAGTTATTATACCATGTTAGAATGTTAATGGTTATAAAATATTTAATATGATTTAATCATAACCATATCATTAGGATTATTGAAATAAAGACAAGAACAACAAGACGAAAGAACACAACTATTTTCCTCTAGGAAACCACAAGGGAGAAAACCCAACAACTTATTGTGTATGGATTATGTCACCAAGTGTAATGTCAACAAAGATATATCAACCTCAAAGAAAATAGTATCTACTTATTATGTCTAATGAGAATATTATCTCTCTCTTGCACACTTGCTTAATTGATAAGTGTGTCCAAATGAGAGGAGAACCCTCTCTATTTATACTCATGAAGTGAGTGATATTTTACCTAACTTGACTGAATTGTTATTCTTATAGGGCCGACTTGTTACTCTTCAATCACTTTCCTTTGTGTGATTATTTTAACAGTGTATCACATAAATGCATCTTCATTAAATCCAAAGAGAGAGAGAGAGAGAGAGAGAGAGAGAGAGAGAGAGAGAGAGAGAGAGAGAGAGAGAGAGAGATAAAAAGAATGTTTCACATAAATGCATCTTCATCAAATCCAATGAATTAGGGAGATAAAAAGAGAGATATTTTCCAATTTGTCCAAGCAAATCAAAGAACAAGTTGCATGAGGCATTTTACAATGGAGTTCTCCAATCCTTTAAACATGCTTCATCATATTAAATATCATGGCAAAATACCATGCATACCATAAACCACTAATGTTAAACCCATTATTAACCAAATACACCCATCAATAAACCATTAATGTTAGCCTAATTATTGGTTTATTAACTCAAGGTTAATTTAACAAAAAAATCATCAATTTCCTTGATTTTGTTGATGGGTGAAATTTTTCCTTCAAAATATGCATGAATGGAACTAAAAAATGGATAATTCCCATGTGCACCCCCTTAATTTAGTCAAATTTAGTTAAGGAGCACTCTAGATTTGTTTTCTTTTCCAAGGAAAACCTCGCAAAGAAACCAAAGGGATGCTTCCCCATGTTCATGGATGGAATCCCTAATAAAAATTCTTGGGGTAGACTAGCGTAGCTCACCTCCAAGGATCCCTCCCTCTTCCCCAAAATATCTATATGGAGGTAAACTCAAACATGAACTAAAATAGAAACTTGTAAACCAATGGGACTAATTTAAAGTAAAACAAAAAACCTTATGCTCAAATCCACCTTGAAGGATTTTGTTCCACTTTGACCATTGTTGGTGCACCAAGATGACAAATATATCGATACTATTATATTATTCAAACCTATTCTCCATATAAAACTAGCAAAGACTAGAGTCCTATAAAAAGGCTCATTCACACAGTGTTATAGGTCTTATATTGTTCTCACAGGTCTAGATTTGGATGGAATGGACCTAAATTTCACCTTTGGGGAGGATATTGGAGAGGTTATGATATTGTGATCTTCTTCTTCTCATACAAAATAATTCCCAATTTGCACCTTTATATACACTTGCTAAATTTAACTATGGAGATTGAAGAGAACCATTAATTACATTGAAGACCTTTGGACTAGAGAAATAAATTGAAGGAATAACATAAGTAAAATATATTTAAACCATCTCACCACTAAAAGGTATGGTAATAGAATATTCTCACATCACATGTATATTTTCTCACATTAGTTTATTGTTGTTTGCTAGAATGGTTTTCTTTTTCTCATTAAACCAATCAACTATATCTACAAGGGTTTCTACTTATTTTTTCAAGTGATATATATGTTTTTTCTATTTTAGAGTGGGGAAGATGTTTTTTCTCTTACATGCAGGATTCTTGAGTTAGAATTTGTTCTCTTGCTCTTCCATTTCATGCTTCAGTTATCCTTAATGGATCATAAGTTACATGTTTTCCCTCTTCTATTCTCTCTTCAAACCCTTAATTTACGTGACTTTCTTACTTAATATACTAGATTAAATCATATTTATTCTTCATTGTCACTAGCCTTCCAATAATGGGTAGATATCTAGTAGTAGATATACTAAGTGAAATATCTTGTCAACGCCATGCTTCTCATGTTCATCGATCCATCCATAATAGGTCAACACAGTATAGAATCCATAAATCACTTGTCAACACTAGATTTGGATATTTGTTGTGCCATCTAGATATACACTTTGCATGAACACATTTCATCCTTCTATACTACATCAATGATAATTTTTCCTTTGAACAACCAATGGATAAATTTATAAGTTATTCAAAAGTAATATGATTCCAAATATATCATAGATATCATTTTGGATGACTTTCTTACATCATTGTGTAGTATGGGCATGCCATTCATTGGTTTTGGGATATATCAGATAGTTGGAAAAATATGACAAGTTAAAATATGAGAATGTCAAAGTAAAATTGTGCATTGGAAAAAGCAAAATACTTCTAGACAAATGTTATAATAATACTGAAAACATGATAAAAGTTTAGGGGACATACTCCTTCAAACAAGAAAATTAATAACAACAACTTAATGAGAGGTTAGGGAACATACTCCTTTAACTCCTGACCAGTGAATGTTTATCAGTATATCATCATGAATTCATTGTAATCATCATGTTATCAATTATCATTAATCAAAGGTTAATAATATCCATGTTATAAGAAAATAAGAAAGCAATCCTATAGTTCCACTGCAAACCATGGTGATGAAATCACAACCTAAAACCTTGAAGCTCAAAGGAGTCATAAAATATAGAAATGTAATAGTGCTCATGTATTCTAAGAATACTCATAACTATATATATATATCAATTTTGTTAAAAAACTAAACCACTTGGTGTACCCTTCCAATGACCTCCTGCTTATGATTATTGATGGACAAAAGGTCGAAGGGGTAGGTAGATGTCATCGAGTCTTAGTTCAAATTCAACAAATGGATCTACAAATAAGTTTCTATGCTCTACAACTCCATGAGATGGATATGGTGCTAGGTGAAAAATGGATGATGTAGTTGGAAACTTATAACATCCTTGAAGAACAACTTGTGATTTTAATTAGCAATAAAATTATAAACTATACACTGTTGAAGGTTCCACTATCAAGAAAAATAAATTGCAATTAATGAAAAAGGCCTAATAAGAATATACAAACACACAACAATGAAAAAAAGGAAAATTTGCTACCAAGAAGAATCAAGGTTTTACAATAAACAATCATGTCAAAAGACTTCAAATATGATGCAAACAATACAAAAGTACCTCACCAACGCTCAAACTTAACAAACTTGATGCCACCATGCAAGAGTGTTTAGTTAGAGATAATCATATTTACCATGAATTGATGACAAACCATCCCTTAAGTGGGTGGAAATTTTATAAACATGATAAGAGGTAGAATAATAATAATATGATTAACTTAATCAAAATTCAAAGAGCATGTACTCTTTCACCTCGTGACCAGCCAACGCATATAAGTATATCATCACAAGGCTCGTTCTAATCATCATCTTATTATTTTATATCAAATAAAACATTATTCAATGTATATTATTATATATTCACATAAATATCTTCAATCAATTATAATAAGCATGAACTTGTTTTCTACACCAAATTTCAAGCCTTTCTTACTCATAAAAAATTTGTTCTCCTAGGGAACTAAGTTTCCCTTGGAGAAGCTTCAAGAAAATTGGAAGAGGAGGAAAATAATATTTTCCATGCCAAACACATGGAATTATATTTGATTGAGAAGAGTACCCATATTGTAGGATATGTATTCACAAAATATAGAACCGAAAAGAAAAGTTATCCAAATACAACCTAGTAAATAGGCCTTGTCTACATGACTGTAAGAATAAGAATGTGTTAATTTTCATTAAGAGTAGAATATGGAATAATTTGAATTCTAATGTCCTCTCATTAAGCACACACTTTGAAGGTCTACTAAAGAAATTGTGGTATTTTATGGGGTTGTAAGTTCACTCTAGGTCTTCATGACCTTATTAAAATCTTACAAGACACATTCATATGTCCCCTTCTTGTATCTAGATTTATAGCAATTCTTAGCTAATAAGTTGACCATGACATTATTTTTAAGAAAACCAGTTGTATAATCTGCTTAATATCATAATGTTTTTATGCAAGAATATTAGTCCACCATCCTACCAA
>LPNX010933977.1:191419-211233 GCA_001517045.1 Pseudotsuga menziesii
TTCCAGTAGTGATCTCTAATTCCACTACCCCATATCACAAAAGAGACCACTCCCTTCTCTGAGATGACAGTCCCTCAGGAATGTCTCCTTCTCTGTGCTCTTTAGTAGAAGGTAGGATGAGCTCAAGCCATTGTCCATTCAGTGGACAATACTAGACTACATATGTTTATCCTGGCAACACAAACAATATAAGCATATTCATTAGAGTTATTGATCTAAAACCGTAACCACATTTCACATCATTCACTATCAAGTATTAAGACACTAGGAGTGCATCCACTCCCTACGATGTAATCAATATTGAAAAACCCTTTCATGATCCGACATCAAAAAAGTGTGCACCCCTTTCCAATGTGTGCCATGTAGGCCCTATTCATACTCAAGCAATCTGCCATAATGGAATTGAAATCAAAACATGCTCTGCATATTGAATTTAACAATTTGACACGCATATTCTTAGCTAGGATCATAGAACACTTATCCATTTGTCGAGGCACTATTCCTTCGTTAAGGAGGAATGGGGGCTCCCTTCTCTAGGTTGATATTCCCTCGGTTTTCCATCCCAATTCCTCTTTACATTTTGTATTAACACATGTCTTACCGACATAACCTATACCATCTCACTCATGCTGCTTACCAAACATGCAGTGCAAATGAGGCATCTCCAAAATGTCCAATGGAGTTTCACCCGAAACCCATTTCTAAGATAAGGGAAAACCATCCCATGAAGTTTGGCCCCCGCAGGCCATCACACATGATCTTCCTATAGTGTTTACCCTTGTCACATTCATCAAATAGCCAACAGTCAATCATTATCTGATAATACAATCCAAATTGATTGTTCCACAACCAAGCAATGACATTAGTAATTAAATTCAATGAGAATTTGCAGCTCTATTTACTACAGAAATTGATTTGCTTGGCAATGAGGTGATCATCAATTGTGGATATCTTGTAAGCAACACCACTATGGGCATTATAATTTTATGCTTACTAGCATAACATGAATACCCACTTACAACGCATCCTCCTAACACAATATTATGTAACCCCATAGTGATTAGTAGTTGTCAGCAATTTCTCAAATACGAAATTCACAAATTCAAATTTAACAACCCATTATGCATACAAACTATTTTCACAGCCATGAGACTCTTCTCATAAGGTTTGGCTCTTTCACATGGTATATTTCGGCATTTGTCAGGGTTTTACTCTCATTTCCATGCTCTAAACAATCTACCTGAAACCTGAACTTCAATCAGCCAAACACTTGGTAATTCTGGATGCATATAACTTTTTCACTGATGCACCCATCACTGAAGCATTTTCAAAATTTATAAAATTCAAATACTTTGAGCTGTTAATCACATCAATATTACTAAAACTCATTTACTTCACACAATCATTATCATACTTTAATTTATAGGGTACAGTCACATCATTTATGCAATTAAATGAAATGTTTAGATACTGCTTACTTCAAAAGCATATCATCTGCACCACCTTGCTCTTCCATAGAGCATTCCCGACAGCCAATTGATCATGACTACCCTCTTCATGGAGTTACTATCCTGCATTCATAACGGCTCTTGAAATGGTTCTAGAATTGTCATCAATTCATCATTTCAGCCATTAGTTATTCATAATATCACATGCACTATCTCAATGCATTCATGCAATGCATCACAACATTTGCACCCATACTTATGTAATGCATATCTACAACATCTACTCATCTATTCAATGCATAACCACAAGATTTATAAAATCTTTTAATGCATATCCACTCAATGCTACCTTGCATTGGTTTAGGAATACTATGCATTCAAACATACCATGCATGGCTTAACCATGACTACTTCATATAGGATGCATTACTATAATCAAGATTATCAGTGCTTACTTTCTTTGGCTACTAAGCTCATAGCAACATATACAGGCATGATACATTTATGTATGAATTTAGTATAAAATTCAAATACTCACAAGATATGAGACCTCTTGCTTTTACCACTCAATGCAATTGTCATAATTAAACTCTTACCTTCGTGGGTCCTACTTACACCCCTTACATTACCAGTTTGGTTGGTCCTTTTCAAGAGACTGCAGAATTTGCTCACCAACTTTTGATTTTGGACTTGTTGCCTTATCCCTTTCTTCATAGGGTTTCTGGTCACATTTTTCAGTATTATCAACATATTCAGCCATGTCCACGTTGTCGTTGGTTTTTCCACTAATTTTAACACCAATGTAATAATTATCATTAGTGGCTCATTATAAATGTATAATTCTCACTATTCTTACCAACATATAATATCCTATGCATGCAAGGCATACCCCCATACATTTCATGTATAAAACTTGTAATCATAATTAACAAGACATGGTTTAAGAAAATTTCCCTTCTCAAGCCCCTCATCCTTGCATGGAACTCTTCTTCCACACAACAACTGGTTTGACTTCATGGTCTTGCTACCTCTAGGCATGCAATTTCTGGATTTGTCCATATTGTCAGCAACACATTTCTCTTTCAAGCAATCACTTAGCACTTTGTTGCTCCACACTCGAATTGTAGTGACTCTCCCTTGTTCCATACTAGATAATATTTCCAATGCCTATCCACATGCTTCATTCTGACCTCAAGTGTGAAAACCACATTATTTCAAAAATGATGGCAAAACACACCACTGAATTTTTGGTCTGGAATTTGAGTTTTAGCCACCTAGGGTTTTGTTCCTTGTCAGTCCTGAAACTGCTGAGAACCCTAGTGACAAAATTCACTACAAAACCCACTGGGACACTAGCTGGACTTTGCTGAAAATTCCACTAAAAGCAGTTGAAATTTGCTGAGAAAAATTCCACTAAAAAACCCAAAATTTCTTTCTCCCTATTGGATCTCTTTCCAACTAAGTTTCCGACGTTTCGGCGGCCAAAAGCTCTAGTTTTCTCCATGCTCATCGATGGTCTATTAGTCTATTTCCTTCCGCTATATCAGGCCTATAGTCATCTAACCTTCCAAACTTTATCGGCGATTATAACCCTTAAGCCTTGCACTACATCAACGATGCCAAGGACTATTCATCGGCGGTCAAACAGCTAGTGTCTTCTGCTGTTTCGGATCCCCATCCGTCTAAGCTTCTGAGAACTTTATTGGTGCTGCAAAAATCATTATCAACGATCAGATCCTCTAGGCACTACAACATTGGCAATCCGATCCTTTACCTGTCGGGCGGTTAGTTCTCTAAGCTTCCGCAACGGCGGGTGCACAATCGTCTCACTCCTTCGACTTCCACTGGCGCTCAAAACCCCTAAGTGCTATGTGTTGGAGATCGGCAGTTGAAAGTTCTAGCCATCGAAATGCTAGTCCACATGGCAGCCGCAATCGTGGATCCATGAACATCTAATTTCTTTCGACGTGAGCCGCCGCATCAGCATTTCCATCCTCTAAAGTTTGTTGATCATATCAACTAAAATTATGTCGATGATTTCCATACTTAAGAATTTTCGGTGAAAAACTTCCTTTATTCCTCCGCCGCGTTGGCACTTGCATCATCTAGTTTTTGTCGACACATCGGCACTGTCATCGTCTATCTTTTTCCAATGTTTCCGGTACTTAGACAATTTTTTGGAAATTCATTGTCCTTGTTTGGCGGCGCATTGGCTCAAACGTCTTCTATTCTTCGTCAATGTGCCGGCACCTTCACTATCTATCCTTCGTCGAATGTCTTGGGGCTCATATCATCTGTCTCATATCCTTGCTTTGACGTCCCTCAGCTGAGCTGAGCCGGCATTTCAGCTCAAACTTCATCTATTTTTCAGCGACCTTATATAAACTCAAGCAAAATCTTCAAAATTTTCTTCTCATCGACTGTCGAAAGCACTAGTCACTGCGGCATCGGAAGTTGAAGACACTATCCATTGGAAGGATAGTCCACTAACTAGCAAGAACGATGGGCAAACAATTAGCTAAATTTTTCCGATGTAGTCATCATTTGTTCCATCGTCTATCTTCTGTCGATGGTCTCGACTAAGTAAGCTGACATTTTGGCAGCCTTCACGGGATATCCACCGACATTTCGGCGCTCCCATCGTTTAATCATCGGCAATGGAATCATCTAACTTTCGTCGATCGCCGATGATCATACTTAGAAAAATATTTCCAAAATTTTCTTTCCTCCGTCTTTTCTCCGCCGACGCCCGGAAACCCTTTTGCCTAAAACTTTTGCTGTGTCGGAGGTGCGTCCCACTAAGTTTTCCGACGGCCGATAGCTTGAACACTTAGAAAAACCTCTAAAAATTTTATTCCATGGTTCCCATCGGGCGGCCTTCTGCTTAGGTGATCCGATGCATCATCGGGACTTTAGACTAAGTCCTTTGATGATCCGAATACTTAGAGAAATTTTCCAAAATTCTCTTGTCATACACAGGTTTTCTTCTGTTTTTCTGCTGGGAAGAGGACAACCTACCTCTGCTAGTTGGATTTCTCATGGCCCTCTAAGGCCCAATGTTGCAACTTTAGCTCTTTCACTACATCTTCACAGCCCATTCAGGCCCATGCTGCAACCTTTAGATCTGATACCATACTGTAACGTCCCCAACCCTTCGACCGACGAAGAGGATGCTACTATCTCAAAACCTCTGGGTAGAATAGCCACATGAACATGAACATGCATATAATGCTGAAATATAAAAGGCCCAAGACATGAAACATACTAAGATGTCTATTCATATGTACAGCGGAAACCATCATACATTCATTTAGGCATCAACATGTTCATCATGATTCATTAGACAATAGACAGTAAATGTAAATGTAGAAGCAAAATGGATAAGAATAATCATATGATAAGAACTCATCCCGCAACCAGCTACGTTGCTGCAACGTTCCACCCAACCATAGGCCAGTGTGCTCATCAATCTCTCAGCAACACTGCCACCCCCGAGCTGGGCATGATTCCCCAAGGTATAAGGGCCAAGTAGGCTTACACATAGACAAGGTTACACAAAAAAACCAAGCCAACATGGTTGGTTCATCAAGCCATTAAGGAGCTAGGAAAGGATAAATGCTAAGCTGGTGGTCTCAATGGAGAGCTAAGGACGCCTACACAAGAGCTAACTTGACTTCTAAGACATCCACACACCCAACACCGGGAATCAGTCATTTCTCTGCTTCACAGTCCCTCAAGCCCTAACTTCCCTTTCTAATACTCTTCAAGGGTTGTGAAGAAGAAAGCTAGCAGTCTAACTCTATCTGAGTGGGTCGCAACACCAGGTTTCTCAAGCATACCTAGCCTCTAATCCTCCTCTAAACAGTTCGAAGACCACCCACTGCATGCCGCAGTAAAACAATCAGTTCATAGTTCTATGAAGAAAACAAAGATGACACGGTGACAACCCAAACGATAAGGTGAACACAGCTCAAGTCAAACAAGATGTTTCAGAGTTGTTCTTGGCCCTAGCGTGGCCAAAACAACTCAATGGAAACAAAAACATGATTGCATTTGCAGCAACACACAACATGGGGAAAACCACAACAAGCCACGAACAATGGAGGGAAAACCACACTAAACCGCCAAATCAGGGGAAAAACCATAGCTTTGAATCAACAATGAAGTGGCGGCAACATTACACAGTCCTAAACGGGAGAGAAGTATGATTCTTAATCTTGGACGAGGGAGAACAGGTACGCAGACCACAAGTCGTGAGGGTAACACACATACACCCAGCCCCTCTCTGCGCGAAGGGAAAAACTTAAACAGATCACCGTCATCCAAAAGTGGAGAACTGACTAACTACGTGCGTGAGGGTAACCATGAAGATCTCCCGCCTGTGCATGAAGAGAACCCTCCCCGTGAGGATGGACCAGACCCCAAAACAATGCAAGAACCCCCATTGTGGAAAAGTGGACAAAATGAGCCAGCTGTGGAGTGTGCGTGGGTCAAGGACTGGCAGTCCTGTCACCCACCATGTCCCCTCCATAACTCTTCCCAAATAACAAAAAACAGAAGTTTAAAATGGGTGGTCGACACATGGCAAACTCCCAATGGCTCCCACGGGCTAGAACCCCCCCCCCCCTGCTTAACCTTATGAATCATGTCATTTTCATTTAGCGTTGCACCGTCGTAACTGGCTGTAGGTTTAATTTAATTAATGTGCATGTTTACATGATGTCCAAAACTATAATGTGCTAGATAGCACGGTATCCCATCGGCAATGATCCCTATTGCCGAGACATACATAACCAAATCGATGGTGGGGCTTTTGCCTTTAGCTCCACACCACCATTAAGTACAACATATACATCATGTATGTTTTAATGCAACCATGGTCAAAACCAAGGATATTATAGCAATCAAATATCCTCTCATGTGGCAGAGCAGAGCAGTCAAATATGCATTGCTGCTGAATATGGGGCATCTGATCCATCTAGAAAGCAGGAAATGAAACGAAAGAAAACCATCAATATCCAATATCACAAGATGGACAGTAACTTCAAAACCTGGAAATTCACAAGGTGGACGGTAACTTCAAAAAAGTTGGCAATGGCAATAATCTATGAGATGGGCGGATGAAAACTGGTCGGCCTCCAATTCAAATCTTGTATTTCCAGATACATTTTCAGTATTTTATACGGAGTCAAATTGGTAAGTGTTTCTAAACTTTGCATTATAAGTTCTATAAGTTCTAAATTTTGCTGATATCAGCTTTTCAACTTTGGTAACTCTATTACATCCCATGCTCTGCTGCAACAAAATCTGTGTATACAATAGCCACCATTACCAACTAGAATTAGAAAACCGTAATGAGAAACGATCGAAATGCACATCTCCAATCCGCAGTTTGTGGTGCTGCTCACGTTTTCACATTGAAAAATGGTTCAGGCATTCTAAATGCACGTAGCAGGATTCATATATTGCTTGACAGTCTATTTAAAACAGACGTCAAATTCTGAAATGGTAGAAAGGTTTAGGGTTACAAAAGCTCATAGGGGATAGTGCCAAATTTCATATTATTGACGCCATCGACCATAATCTGATCTCATAAGCAACAGGCAGCTTCCATATTTTGACATTCCACTGCCCAGTAGCATGTTCGATTGGAAGATTTGGTAGATTTGACCCGCTTCCTGTACTAAAGGGAGAAATATGTCAAAGGACTCTGGAGATCTCACATGAATCTACAAACAGAACAAGTTGGGCAATCTTCTGAAATGATGAATAGAACATTGAATATTCGTAAATTTTACCATAATTACTTCAACTGTCAGATATAGGGGAAAATCGAGCAAATGAGGAGATACATGTTTTCAAGAAGTTATTCCATCAATATCTTAAAAAAGAAAAAAGAAAGCGACAGTTCAGGGTTAAGGAAAAACGAAATCGAAGATCCTGAAGAGACATGAGGAACTTCGATGAGATGAAGGGTTAATGGGACGTTATACAGATGCAGAAGGAGATTTCAAATACAATATTTGTACGAGTGAATGACATGGGTTTGGGAAATGGTATAAAGGTTTAGGGTTACAAAAGCTCGAGGGGATATCGCCGAATTTCATATTATTGTCGCCATCGACCATAATCAAATCTCATAAGCAACAGACAGCTTCCATATTTCGACATTTCACTGCCCAGTAGCATGTTCCACTGGCAGATTTGAGCCGCTGCCTGTAAACTTCAACGCTGACTGTACTGAAGGGAGAAATATGTCAAAGGATTATGGAGATCTCACATGAATCTGCAAACAGAACATGTTGGGCAATCTTCTGAAATGATGAACAGAACATTGAATATTCGTAAATTTTACCATAATTATTTCAACTCTCAGAAATAAGCGCAAATCGAGCGAGTGAGGTCATACATGTTTTGAAGAATTTAGACCATCAATATCTTAAAAAAGAAAAAAGAATCTATTCTAATTATTAACTGATGTTTTCTTACTGTAGATGTTGAAGGAAATCTTCAATGAATTAAAAACAGCATTTACATTCCTCTCCTCTCCTATGGCAGAGTAGAGCAGAGAAATCAAATCAGAGCAGTCAAAGATGCAATGCACGAAACGAAACGAAAGAAGTCCGTGAAAATGAAAAACGCACCATCAAAATTTCCATGCCCATGGAAAGAGGAGAGAAAATTTCAGAACCGGAGAAGTTGCAGATGCCATAAAAACACAACAATACAAGGGAGAAGTTGCAGATGTCAAAGATATAGGGATCACCCTGCCATCGAATGGATTGCCCACCTGGTCGTTTTAAAATAAGATTAGATTGCCCGCCTGCCATCGCTGGTTCTCCCGAGTCCCAATTCAATCCGAAGTGTAAAAGGGTTAAAAAGAAACAACAGGGTTCTCTCCACTCCCAATTCAATCCGATGTATATAGAAAATTAAAAATAGAAACAAATTTATCAAATAAAAAAGAAAAGGAAAAAAATATAATAAAGCAACTGCTATCCAATAAAAAATGGAAACAAATTTGAAAATAAAATAAAGCAACTGCTACCCAATGAAAAATGGAAACAAATTTATCAAAAATATATATTATATATTTGTCAAAATACATGTGTCAAATTGTCTTTTTTCAAGGGGCAGAGGGAAAGATTTTTTCCAGGTGTAGAATATTTGCAAACATTGTGAACTTTTTACAATTGTGCTTTTTATATCAAATAAAAAATGGAAGCAAATTTATCAAATAAAAAAGAAAAAAATTAAAGAAAAGATAAAAACTAAAGCAACCTCAAGAAAAAATGGAAACAAATTTATCTAAAGTATATATTATTTATTTGTTAAAATACATGTGTCAAATTATGCTTTTTCAAGGTGTAGAGGGAAGGCTTTTTCAAGGCAAACATTGTGAACTTTTTATAATTTATTTATTAAAATCTATATTATATATTTTGTTATAATTTATTGAAATTTAAATATATATATTTTTTTAAATGATAGTGTGCTAAATTGTGTTTAGTCAATTTAGCCAATTTATAAACATATTAATGTTGTTTATTATCCAAAACAGGAAGATATAAAAGTAATTACTATGTTTATAAAAACCATGATTGGGGAAAATGTGTTGCATTGTGTCTATTATATAAGTTAAAGATAGATAAATGGTTAACGTTGTAATTTTGTTCATTTATGTTTAGTTTTGCCCACATATTTTGGCATGTGTGTAATTATTATTATACATCATTTCTGTTAATACTAGCTACATTTCTATTACCTATATTTGCAAATATGGTTTGTTATTGGCATTTGTAAATGTGGTTTTTATTGTCATTAGCCATTATGGACTATTTATTGGCATTATCTATGTGTGAATCTCATCACCCTAGCTTAACTTTGTAAATAATTCCATGTCAAATGCCCATGTGCATGAATTTCTCTTTAAATACATCCACATCACATCCCAATGAGCATGAATTCATCATAGCAATATTTTGCAAAAAAAAGATCAACCTACGAAAACAATTTAATACCCA
The DNA here is from genome assembly GCA_001517045.1 of Pseudotsuga menziesii. NCBI lineage: Eukaryota > Viridiplantae > Streptophyta > Pinopsida > Pinales > Pinaceae > Pseudotsuga > Pseudotsuga menziesii. The sequence goes on from LPNX010933977.1 coordinate 200,892, forward strand.
AAATATCTATTGGTCATAAAGTAAGATCATTGAATTCCTTTTACATCTAAGATAGTAATATAAGTCCATTCACATTGTTGGTGGTCAACAATTAGTTGGATGGGGACCAACTAGTGTATAGATGATTAGGTCAAATAGACTTATATTGGTTTGGAGCCCTTTTTTTCAATTCATGAAGTTTAGATATGAAAAAGTGTGTTATCATCTATCCCATTTCTTACTAACTATAAAATTTCTTGTTAGTCAACGAAGTTTGGTCTAGTTCTTTATTGCTCAAACTGGAGAATACTACTAGGTTATTCACAATAGTGATTTCCTAGTTACAATAAATTATTAATATTTTGGAAAACCTATGAACTACACAATTTTGAACATTTATGACCATTAGCACAACATTGTAGCAATTGTTTCCAATGTGCTTTCTATCTTGGAAGTTGAGGTGGAAATTCTTTTGGGTCACTTCAATTGAAATATTAATAATGTTAATAATCATTGGCTTGCAATTGAGGAGAATGAGAGTAATGTTGGGGGTTAATGTGGAAGCAAATAAAGAAGAAAAGGAGGACAAGAATTCTTTTAAATAATCATAATAAGTATGGGAAACATGAAAATGAAGATGAAAATCAATAATTCACAATTTGTATCCCATATTACCAAAAAATAGTTTTTTTATAGGAAAAATGAACATGGAAATCGATAATTTGCAAGAAAATACATGTGGAACACCGCATCACAAATGCCATAATTAACCAATGATTAGTGACTATCCAAAATGAAGGTGAGATGTTGAAATCAATGGTCTTTACACTACCTACCCACCAGCACATGCATGCGCACGCATTTGTAAAGATATGTGGCAAGCATTTTCTAGACATTATCAATATATAATGGTGTATTTGAATGTTCCTTCACATAAATACCCTAAGAATCTATCTTGCGGTCTCAACATCCTCCATGTCTTCTAAGAATGTGGGGATTTTCGTATTAGATTGTTTCAACTCTGCATCATCTCCCAAAATGTGTTCATCCACCAAATTGACTCAACTTCTTATTCCTTCCATGTATGTGTGTGGCCCCATTGGTTATGGGTGGTCCTATGGGAAGTAGGGCTAAAATGTTCTATAAATGACTTTGAATATTATGATGATTGGCTCCAAAAATGGATCTAAACTTACAATAACGACAATGAACCTATACTCTATTTTGCGATAATGTTTTGTGTTTAAACACTTTAACGTAGATTAAATCACCATTCAAAGTATTTAAATAATACGACATATGATTGAAATTGACTAAAATAGGAAAGACACACAAAATGAAACACAAACATTTACATATAAACTTATACAACAAACAAGCATTCATTGAAATACCATGCATGTTGTCTTCTTATATTATGCATATTACAAAACATTCCAAGCTTACTATGAATCTCTGAGACACTATGGCCTTCTATAGTTCTCTAAAATATACCTATGTCTCTCTGGTTCATCAACATCTCCTCCACACTCATAATCATACTATGTAATAGTTGATGGCTAGAGAAAAAAATAAACCCTTTTTCTGTTGGGCATGTGTTATTTTTTTTGTATGGGGGATCTACGATTAGAACAATATAGCGCTTTGTCATATGCATTGGGTGTTACACATGCTACTAGCTCAAGGGGTGTTGCAGGATGGGGGAAGGGCATGTAGAAACCCCCCCCCCTGCTCTGTGAAGTTGATAATGGAAAAACGCTATCACTACTTGTCGCTATAAGATGAAGGCGAGGAAAATTATTTGGGCTATTTTTTGGTTTTTTTCGTGAAAATATATAATTTACTTTTGATTAAATTAATAGGGAAATAATCTAATTGGGGTCAATGGATTGGGTTTTTGGATGTTGTAGAATACTTATATATTACATTGTGAATGGTCAAGAAACACAATGAGAAAGATAGAGGTGTGGCTCTAAGTTTTGTTGGTTTTTCTTGTTCAGGGTTCCATGATCTATCTATGTGTATTGTGTGTGTGCCATTGTGTAATATCTATTTTGCTTAATAGTTTTATGCATTATTTCACTTCATAGGTTTAAAACTTGTGTGTGGTATCAGATCTTTATTATTGGCTTTTAGGGGTTTGTTGTTGAGCGTACAAAGTGTTTGATATATCTTGGGTCTTTGATAAACCTAGGTCCATGGGAGCTTTGCAAAAATGATTCATGTGTTGAAAAAGATTGGAAATTAGTTTAAGAATCGAGATGGGTAGAGCTTTGATCTATGGAATATCTTCTTGTAGATCAAGAATAGTGGAATTTTTTGTATCTATGTACACAACCTACTGGATCAACAAAAGAAGTCCGGGAGTACAATTCAATTTTTCCTATCAAGTTCAATATTGTTGAATGTATGTGGAAAATATAGTTTTTTGAAACTATGGATTAATATAGGGAGTTTGTATCAATCAAAGTCCCTAGTAAACAAGTGGTTTCTTCTAAAGAAGATGTATCACCTCAAGATGGATGACAGCTACAAAGTGACAGATCATTTAAATTTATACAATATCCCGGTATGTCAATAACCTATGTTGGGATTCAAATGGAGGAATAAGATAAATTCAATACATTATTATGTTATTTTCTAGATCCTTGGGATATTTTGAATGTAGAAAAAGGTAGTGCTAGTGAAGCTACCTTAAAATATCTTTGAAAAAATAGTGGTGTCTCTACTATCAAAGGAAATGAGGAGGAAAACCATGGATACGTTGAAATTTCTACTTAATCAGTTATGTTATTCAATCCTTAAGTCAAATTTACTTCATATAAAAATAACTGCATGCATAAGGATCAGTGAAAGAAATACGTTCACAACATACACAAAGATTTATATTGGGAAACCCTCTTAGTGGAGAAAACCCTACAGAACCTCTCCAATATATATTCGTCAACAAAGTACAATGTCAATACAATGAAGAGATAAATATCTCTCATAGAAAAATACCAAAGAATCAAAGATAAGATAAGATAACCCTTAGATAAGTCTTCCTCCGAATACTCTCTCTCTCTCTCTCTCTCTCTCTCTCTTGCACTTGTCTCACTGGCTTGAGTGAACTTTTGTTGTATGTTCAAATGAGGAGAGTGTCCCATTTATCTATACGCTTTTTTGGCTGACTTTTTCACTATAGGGTTAACTTCACTAGCGCAGTTTTATCGAGTGTTGGGGAATTTTTACCAAGTGACTGGTTCTCTCTGTTTGGTTCTCCACAAGAGTAAATGGACAACTTTTGAATGCTTGACACCTAGCCTATGTAGAAAGTCATTTCTAATCTATAATAATCAACAAAATTTCTATGAAGTAAAAAATACTTGATTTATGAGACTACTTGATGATGTCTTGGTTCACTACTGAGCTCGAAGAATTATTAAGTCGTATAGTAGGGTTTATCTCTCTATGATATTTTCTAATCGAATGGCATCACTAAGAAAGGGTTAAAGCGCAATTCAAGTCATGGGAAACCTTGCTGGAATAGTTACCTTATATCAAGAACCTACGTTGAAAATAGTCGTTCCCTATATCCTTTCAATTATAAACCCTCGACTGGAACCATTTTAATGACTAATTTACTTTTTTCTTTGATTGTAAGAATCCGAGATTAAAAAATGGTTGCAATCCTTTTTATTTCTTGTTTTCTATTGGATGGAAGAATTTAGGATTAAATTTTTATATTTCTTTGTTGTTTTAGTGTTTTCATTTAGAGTTAAAGATACTCTATGGTTTTTACATAGGAGGACTTGGGTTTGGCATGCTGATTTAAGGTTTCCATATATATTTAGAAATATGAAGGGTAGAGAACATGGTATGGATGGTAATTTAATATCGAGAAAAATGATAAATTTTCACTTTGGAGACTATATGGTATCGATGCCAAGACCAATTTGTTGAAATATTACTGCAATTTTATCAAGGAAATTTGGCCTACATTGAAATAAATATATATTGTCAATTTTTAAGAGGTCTATCAAGAGACAATGAAATTATGCTTAGATTTCAACATTATATCTCTCAAACCTACATTATATTTTACTATTTTTCATATGTTGATTTTATGCACCTGGAAAAGTAAATCCCACAACACTTTTATCAAGGACATTGGCATGCAACTCAAGATGCAAGTGAATTTACCTTATTTTTTTATTTGGTGTGCATTGAAAAAAAAATATTATCCTTTTTTATAAGTCTATCAAGAAACAATATAATTATGCTTAGATTTCAACATTATATCTCTTGGACCTACATTCTCTTTGAAAAAATTTTGTATGTTGATTTTATGCACCCAGAAATGTTGCTAGACCACGCAGTTATTTGTTTTCTCACATAAATTTTCATTATGCGGGGTTTTATTCTCTGATTTGATATGTAACTATGAACAATATAAAAAAATTCTTGTCTGAGTTGTTAGTGGGTTCGTGTTGGAATCTATTTTGTTTATCAACTAAAATATGAGTAACCATCTCTAGTACTTGCAGTGTATCAAAGCTCAATTGCTTATATTTATTATTTTCAATAAAATTATCACTCATGTTCTATGTGAATCCCAGTTAGTTATATTAATTGTTTTCAATAAAACTATCACTTATAATCTTCATTTAATATATCGGTTAGAATGATAGGAATGCTATTTGCGTTAATTTACTTTGAAATCAATCAATTCTATATGAGGAATTGGTCTCCTTAAACATACTATATTTCCTGGATAATATCCAATCCAACCACTAACTTTTTATTCATGGAAAGCATTTTTTTGTTACAAGTGTCATATTAACAATTGATTGTCCCAAGAATCAATCTAACCAACTAATGGGAATCAATATAACCAACTACATGCTAAAAATGAAATTGTTATTTTCTTTGCTAAAGTTGAGAGTGAATTTGATTGAAGGTTTCAACTTGTTTCCCTTTAAATTTTCAATCTTTGTATTTTTATTTTGTTTACTTTTATTCATGGTGCATCCCTATTTGTGCTTTGTAGAATACAAATTTGTGTTAATTGAATGTAGTATATTAGTCTATAAGAATCTATCTTATGGTTCTGAACTACTAGAATAATTGGCATACTATTGAATCAAAAAAATGTCTCCCAATGTTAAGGTTTTAATTACACGGAGACACAAAAATGTAAATTTTATGCTCTTTGTTGCTAATTTTAAGATACCAATGAGAAAGAGATGATAAATCAAGAAGTTTCAAATAATAACGAATTCTCTTGCAAGTCTTCCATATCCCAAAAATCATTCTTTACATTCTTTGTCCTATGGAATACCATGCAACAACCATATGTTAGACTTGATTTAGTCTGTATTTAATAGCCATAATGGCTTAGCACCAACCATCTAATCATCTAGTCATAAAATATTAGTGACACTTATAAATATCTCAATACCTCTATATCCACCTCATTTCACAATCTTGAAATAAAAAAAAAGCACACCCAGTGTAACTGATGGATTTGGTTGAATTTCATTGAATAAATCTGATATTTGGTACATTAAGCATTTTTTGTCACTTTGATATTTGCGAGGACCATAAATAGGCCATTTTACTATCAAAGAAATATTCTAGTAATTTTCTTGAATTATATCATGCCACTTTAGGGCTGCTTAAATTCCATTCTAATTAGTTAAACATGCTTTAACTGAGCTTTAGGAGAGGATTTTATTGATTTCAATCTAAGGTGCACTTCCTTGTCATTTTTTTCAATCCAAGTTAAATAACTTGCATACATGTACAAATGGTTTTTCGTGGGAAAAAATTGAGAACCTAAATTTTTGTTATGTTTGTTAGGATATCTACTAGACTCATGATTTATCTAGATATTTTTTCAATATTTGAACAGGTGGAATTATTATTTTTATGGGAAGACATGCCTTCTTCTTCATGCTTTCTATTCTATATATATAAGAGATTCCAATTATTTCAACATCTCTAGAAAATGCACCATTTTATTAAGGACAAGAAATGACAACAATTTCATATAGGATGCACATTTCTATCATGACAATGGGAAACTTACTTAAAAAGAAGTGCAAACTGTATAAAAAAATCAATAGATCAAGATGACCACAACCATACATGGCCATCTATAAAAATAATCCAACACTCGATATATATTTTAGATAGAAGGAAAATATGTATAGGGTTATTATACGTTACTTCTTATTTGGGTATCTTACAACATTATAGAAATATACCTTCAACTCAGAAGCGTGAAATGACCTAGTTCACATACTAAAACATCTTAAATATTTCGAAAGGAATTGGTATGTAATGTACATTGCAATATGGCCAAGGTTTGGAACACAATATGCAAATAAATTAAATTTCTACCAAGATAGGCTCATATATGTGATTGAATCAATAAAAATTCATTTCTATCTAGAAAAATATTAGGAAACATGCAAAGTTAAATGAAATAAAATCACAACCAGTGATGAGTACAAATTGTTGTCTGACTAAAGGCTTTGGTTTAATAATTTTGCAGTGATTAAAGAATATTTAACATAAATTGTTGAGAGATTTGATAATCATTGCTACCTAACATTATATTCAATAAATAAAAATGTGTCTATAGTTAAAATTTATGATAATATTTATATAGGAATGGAAATCACTACTAATTAGTAAACGACTTTCTTGACAATTGAAAATTACAAGTTTCCAATCAAGAATATGCATGGCATAAAGTGTTGAAGTATGTAACTTCGGAAGATATTATTATTTTATTTTGTACATCCTTGGGAAGATATTCATATTGTATTTTATCATGTAAAGAACCTTTAAGGAATGAATGTAACCCCTCCAATAAAGTCAGCTTAGAACAATCCAAAAGAAACAGTAAAAAATAAATATTTAATGTTTCCATTGAGAAGTCGACCTCATAAGGAGAAAGTCATTCATGGGACAAGTATAAATAGAGGGGAACACTTCTAATTTAGATCACATCACTTACTCAAGCAATTTTTCTAGAGAGAGAGAGAGAGAGGAACAAGTTGGCTTGAGAGAAGAGTAGCTTCATTGAGGTTTCTTATATTATCTATTCTTGGGATATTTTTGTGGAATATCTTGAGCTATTAATTGTAATAGATTGACATTTTACTTTTGATGAGTATATAATGAATAAGTTTCTCACTTTTCTTCCCTTTAAGGGTTTCATAGAGGACAAATTTTTTTGTCTCTTTTATGTCATTCTTGTCTTTATTTCAGTGATAGTATTTCTTATTATTGTGATATAATATATTTGTTTAAATATCTAATATAACTGATATTTAAGTAGAAATTCTAACATGGTATTAGAGGTATCCTAAAAGAATTCATTCTGTAAGATCATCTTGAAAATCAGGTCAAACCAACTCTCCCAAAGAGGGTGTGCTTTCTTGTGGAGGAATATTCCATATCTAATAATTTTCAATTTTGACCTCATCTCTACTATTAAAGAAATCTAGGGCATCATATTTTTGGTAGTTATGTCCATAGATTTAGAATAATAATACCTTTTTTCAACTCTCCTTATGGAGGTGCACCTTTTCCTTGGATAAGAATTCCAATATTTACAAGTTGGAAAATTAGGGTTTCTCTATCTAACACTAGGTCAACAAAATCCAGAAGGACATTGAGGCTAGCACTTTACTTGAGCATCTCAATTGGTAAGTCCTATAAAAATCTTACCTCTATGCCACATAAGAACTTGGCCATCAATAAATGCAATTAGGAATCCTCGTGCATCAAGGATTGATATGGAAAAGATATTTTTAGTCAATTCATGTACATAGAGAACATATTTCATCTTGATATAATTTCGTCAATCTATCTTGCATGATGCTTCTCCTACCCCTTTTATGGGATATTGATATTCATCTCCAAATTTCACCTTGTAAGGTGAGTCTTATTCTGTCATATGGGTGATGTGATTCTTGAACATGGTCATTTGATTGGAAGCACCACTATCTACAAGTCAAACATCAATACCATGAGTAATTGTACATGTGAGTGCTTAGATCAAGACATATTCTCCATCAATGGACGAGTCTTCTTTAGCTTTATTTTTTACTTGTTCATCATCTTCTATAATGTGAGAATGGTATATCTTCATCTTTCCTTTCTTATTAGGACAATATCTGACAAAGTGTCCTATCTCATCACAAGTGAAACATCTGAGCTGTGAGATGCCCTTCTTTGGAAATATTATATTATTGTGAGAATATTATTTCTTCTTGTTATTTCCCTTATTAGAATGAGTTGTTAGGGATTGATTGTCATCATCGCTGATATTTTCTTCTCTTGTTACCAATAGAGCTTCTTATTTTGTGAATTCCTCCCATAGCCTAATGAATTTGGTGAGCCTTCTCCTAGCACAAATTCCTTGAATGAAATATTCCCATCAACTTGAGAGACCATTCAAGGTAGTCATCCCCACTTCTGATTCTTAAACATTGTCTCCAATATATTCTAGTTGTTCCTTGATCTGTGATACCCTTGGGAATCAAGATTGTATGATTTTTGAACTTTGTCACCATCTTCACACCCTTGAGTTGAGTCCTCAAGGTCATATTTTTATTAATATTCTTTCCTTCATATAAGGTGGTCAAAGAATCAAACATATCCTTGTTATTCGTTAAGGATAATACATGTGGGATGAAATGGTCCTTGATAGAGTCTCTGATAATCCTCTTCACTTTTACCAAGTTCTTCTTATGCTTAGATTTCTCCTCATCTCCCTATATATATGCAGCTTCTTCTTTGACGTAGTTTTCGAAATCATGATCTCCTAGTATAATAAGAAATCTATACTTCCATTCCTTGAAGTTCTCAAATACTCAATATTTTCCTCAATATTGGTATTGTTTGTTATCTTGATAAAATGAGATACTCAAATGGAAAATAGATAGAATATAACTTACCAATTAGAGTGATTCAACTAGATGCTTGCTTTATTTCCTTTATGGAAAACTGCTTCTCGTGGATACAGGGTTTGACAGAGAAATCCTAATTTTTCAACTTTGGTGACTTAAAAATATGATTAGATAGAAATATGTGCCTCCTCAAGATGACTTGAGAAGTGTACTCCTTTTCCCAAATATGTGTACATAATTTCAAAATATTGGATTCCCTAGTTTTCTCGACACTAGTGTTAGATCAAAAATTGAAAATCCAGAGAACTAGAAACTGTCTCCATAGAGATTTGTTCCCTTATAGGGAGAGTAATATGGTCATCCTTTCTAAGCTGATCCATGGACGGAAGTGCCTGGAATAGGAAATCCTGGTTCCCAACTTTCATCTATTTCAGCTGCACAAAGGCTTCATTCAGGGTAGTTATTATATTATGTTAGAATGTTAATAGTTATAAAATATTTAACATCATTTCATCATAACCATAGAATTAGGATTATTGAAATAAAGACAAGAACAACAAGACAAAATAACACAACTATTTTCCTCTAGGAAAACACAAGGGAGAAAACCCAACAACTTATTTTGTATAGATTATGTCACCAAGTACAATGTTAACGAAGATAATATCAACCTCAAAGGCAATAGTATGTACTTATTATGTCCAGTGAGAATATTATCTCCGTGTTGCGCACTTGCTTAATTGAGAAGTGTGTCCAAATGAGAGGAGAACCCTCTCTATTTATACTCATCAAGTGAGTGATTTTTTACCTAACTGGACGGAGTTGTTACTCTTACAGGGCTGACTTGTTACTCTTCAATCACTTTCCTTTGTGTGATTATTTCAACAATGTATCACATAAATGCATCTTCATTAAATCCAATGAAATAGAGAGAGAGAGAGAGAGAGAGAGAGAGAGAGAGAGAGAGAGATATTTCCAATGTTTCACAAAAATGCATCTTCATCAAAGCCAATGAATTAGGGAGATAAAAAGAGATATAATTTCCAATTTGTCCAAGCAAACCAAAGAACAAGTTGCATGAGGCATTTTACAATGGAGTTATCCAATCCTTTAAACATGCTTCATCATATTAAATATCATGGTAAAATACCATGCATACCATAAACCACTAATGTTAAACCCATCAATAACCAAATACACCCATGAATAAACCATTAATGTTAGCCTAATTATTGGTTTATTAACTCAAGGTTAATTTAACAATAAAATCATCAATTTCCTTGATTTTGTCGATGGGTGCAACTTTTCCTTCAAAATATGCATGAATGGAACTAAAAAATGGATAATTCCCATATGCACCTGTTAACACCCAAAAATGGTTAACTACCTCATCTACCCCATTTCATGGCTCATTTGTCCATTTGCCTACCATATTTCCCTGAAAATCCCACTAAAAA
>LPNX010933982.1:1228-15145 GCA_001517045.1 Pseudotsuga menziesii
CAATCCGAGTCTTCATCAGACAATGGGTTCTCTTCTTCCAGCAATTTTCGCGGTCCGAAGCTAGATTTTCCTCGCTTCAATGGTACTGATCCGACTGGATGGATCTACCGTGGAGAATAGTATTTAAGTCTTCATAATACTTTTGATGTCAACAAAGTTCCACTTGCCTCCTTTCATTTGGAACAGGAAGCTCTTCAATGGCATCGTTGGTACATCAAGGCTCATGAAGAGCCGAAATGGCCTGATTTTTGCCAGCTCCTTTTGCAACGATTTGGTCCTAATGCTTTTGATGACTTCACAGGAGCTCTCACTAAACTTTTCCAAATTGGGACTGTGAAAGAGTATCAAACTGAATTTGAGAAACTAGCTAATCACACTGAAGGATTACCTGATGACTTCTACCGGAGTTGTTTTATCAGTGGTCTAAAGGATGCAATTCGCTCTGAGGTCAAAATGTTCAGTTCCACCACAATGATGGAAGCCCTGGGGTTGGCTAAGTTGGAAGAAGACAAGCTGGCAGCCCAACAGTGCTCCAAATCCTCTTTTGTTCCCTTCTGAAATATGGGTTCTCAATGACCTCCCATTCCGCCAGCTCCTCGCTCACCTCCAATCAAGCATTTGTCTGAAACAGAGATGTAGGAACACAAAGAAAAAGGGCTTTGTTATAATTGTGATGAGAAATTCAATCGAGGACATCGATGTGTTCAACAAAAGATCTATCTCTTGGATGTGGATTCTCCACCTGCCTCTAAAATTGGTGAAGAAGCTCCCGATACAATGGATGCTCCAGTTGACATTCAGGAGCCGCCTACTGACCCTCCATCTCAGGACGACTAGCCCGAGATATCTCTCCATGCTTTAGCTGGAGTCACGGCCCCCCAAACAATGCAGGTACGCGGTTACTTCAAGAAGCTTCCTCTTACAATAATCATTGATTCTGGTAGCACTCATAATTTCATTGACCCTCAGATCACCAAACAAGCTGATTGTTTTATCCATCCTTGCTCCAACTTTGAAGTCATGGTTGCCAATGGGGGAACCTTACCTTGCAAAGGGAAGTGTCGTAATGTGTGTATCTCTATGGGAGATTATAACATATGCTCTGACATGTTTTCCTTGACCTTAGGAGGATGTGATGTGGTTTTGGGCGCTCAATGGCTGCGCACACTTGGCCCCATATTATGGGATTTTGCTGAACTTTGGATACAGTTCTCCTCCGATGGAAAAAAACACACATTGAAAGGATTACAACCAGGGTCTCTCAGCATCATCAGTTCACATCGCATGGAAAAACTCCTTAAGAAGATTTCCCATGGTGTCATCGCTCAGCTCCATTCCATTCAAATGCAACCATCAGCGGCCCCCACTACTCCTTTGGATCTCCAACAAATTCTGGATCGATATACAGGTGTTTTTGCTGAACTAGTGGGACTTCCACCTTCACGACTAGAGGACCATCATATTCAACTCCTTCCTGGAAGCATTCCTCCCAACATCAGGCCCTATCGCTACCCATTTCAGCAAAAAATAGAGATTGAACTCCTCGTTAGGGACTTACTGAAGCAAGGTATTATTCGCCCAAGCACAAGTTCCTTTTCTTCACCAGTTCTTCTTATCCGCAAAAAAGATGGGTCATGGTGCCTCTACATTGACTTCCAAGAACTTAATCACCTCACCATCAAGGATAAGTTTCCAATTCCTGTTGTTGATGAGCTTCTTGATGAGCTTCATGGTGCTCAATTTTTCTCCAAGTTGGATCTTCGCTCTGGGTATCATCAAATTCGGGTTCATGAGGATGATATCCCTAAAACAGCTTTCCACACACATGATGGCCACTATGAGTTTTTGGTCATGCCCTTTGGTCTCACTAATGCTCCTTCCACATTCTAGGCCTTGTTGAATAAAATATTCTGAACCTATTTGCGGAAATTCATTCTAGTATTTTTTGATGATATCCTCATCTATAGTAAAACATGGGCTGAACATCTCCAGCATCTGGCTCTTGTAATGCAACTTTTCTCTGATCATCATCTCCATGCCAAAAAGTCTAAATGTGTTTTTGGCCAAAAGGAAGTTGAGTATCTTGGGCACATTATCTTAGCACAAGGGGTTCATGTGGATCCTGCCAAAATCGTTGCCATGAACAATTGGCCGCCTCCTAAGACACTCAAGAGCCTTCATGGGTTTTTTGGGGTTGACTGGCTACTACCGCAAGTTTGTCAAGGATTATGGGAAGATTGTAGCTCCATTAACTGCTCTGTTGAAAAAGGATGCTTTTACATGGACACATGTTACTGAGTGTGCATTTGACAAGCTGAAACAAAATATGTGTACTACACCTGTTCTAGCTATGCCCGATTTTTCCAAGCCCTTCACTATTGAGAGTGATGCTTGCGGCAATGGACTTGGTGCTGTTCTCCTTCAAGATGCACACCCCATTGCATTCACCAGCAAAGCCCTTTCTGGTAAGAATTTAGCTGCCTCTACATATGAGAAGTAAATGATGGCTATTTTGCATGCGGTACAAAAGTGGCAACCCTACCTCTTAGGGAACCATTTCTGCATCAAGACTGATCACCAGAGTCTGAAATATTTACTAGAACAGCGTGTATCATCCCCAGCACAACAGAAATGGGTTAGAAAACTCATGGGTTATGGCTATGAGATCACTTATAAGAAGGTTAAGGACAATATTGTGGTGGATTCCCTTTCTCGCACATTTGATGACCAAGGTTCTCTTTCTGCTATTTCTATGCCTGTTCCAAATTGGTTGCAATCGGTTCAACAGGGTTATGTCAATGACTCTTCATTATCTCAAATCATCCAACGCTTGGACAAAAACCCTTCTACTGTCCCACATTACTCTTGGGATGGTGCTTCACTGAGATACAAGGGTTGTCTAGTGCTTCCCCAGAACACAGCTCTTCAACAAGCTATCTTCTATGAACTCCATGCTTCTCCGTCAGCTGGGCACTCTAGTTTTCTCAAAACGTATGAACGGGCATGGCGCAACTTCTTTTGGCAGGGCATGAAAAGGAAAATTCAACAGATGGTGGCTGAATGTGATACCTGCCAGCACAATAAGGGTAAACAACACCCCTTCCGGGATTGCTCGAACCCTTGCCCATACCTACCTGGATATGGACAGATATTTCCATGGATTTCATTGAAGGGCTCCCTAAATCTGGAGGGAAGACTGTGATTTTGGTTGTGGTTGATCGCCTCTCCAAATATAGTCATTTTTGTTCTCTCAGCCATCCCTATACAGCCTCCTCCATTGCTCAAATTTTCCTGGACCAGATCTTTCGTCTTCATGGAATGCCTTCTTCCATTGTCTCGGATCGTGATGCGACTTTCACCAGTCATTTTTGGACAGAACTCTTTCACCACACTGGCACCAAACTGAAGATGAGTTTAGGTTATCACCCACAAATGGATGGTCAGACTGAAATTATCAAAAAATGCTTGGAAAATTATCTTCGTTGCTTCTCCTCTGAGCAACAACATCAGTGGGAAAAGTGGCTCCCTCTCGCTGAATGGTGGTACAATACCTCTTACCACACTGCCTCTAAAATGACTCCATATGAAGTAGTTTATGGTCAAGCACCGCCAGTTCTTCTTCCTTACACCCCCAGCAGTTCTCCAGTTCAGGCAGTTGACGCGGTTCTTCGCATTTTGCGTGAAAATATTCACATGGAAAGAAATCGCATGAAGCAACAAGCTGATTAGCACTGCTCTGAGCGCACTTTTGAAGCCGGTGATATGGTTTTTCTTCGTCTCCAGCCTTACAAGAAATCGTCACTAAAACTCAAAGGGCGTCATAAGCTCGCTCCAAAGTTCTATGGGCCATATAGGATTCTTCAGAAGATTGGGTATGTTGCTTATAAATTGGAACTTCCGCATTCTTCCCGCATTCATCCAGTATTTCATGTCTCTTATCTGAAGAAATTTCTTGGCACCAACATCAAAGGCCAAACTATTTTACCAGAACTGGATAATGAAGGATCCATCTTTTTGGAGCTGGAGGCTGTCCTCAACAAGCGAACTTGTCAGCTTCACTCTCACTCTATCACAGAGGTCTTAATTCAATGGCATGGAATACAGCACGAGGATGCTACATGGGAACCACTCCTTCAGATTCAACGACAATTTCCACATCTAAATCTTTGCGGACAAATATTTTTCTAAGGGGGAGGGGATGTTAGGAACCCATGTTAATCCTCCTCGTTATCGTGTTAGTATATTGTTGTTGGACGCATATGCTTTGTAAGTCGTCCCATAGTAATTGTTGATCAATAGTTTGTGTTATTGTTGTTGGGCGCATATGCTTTGTAAGCCGCCTGTAGTATTTGTTGATCCAGAGTTTATATTGGCCCATGGTTTTGACCCATAGTATTGGCGCCTATTTTTAGTATATAAGTGTGTGTTGAGGCCAAGGAAGGCACCATGAAGTTATTTTGTATTGAGCTTGCTCAAAGGAGGTTTCCCCCTCGAAGTGGCCTACGATTAATATAAAAGTGATTTTGAGTTCTGCTGCTATATCGTGTATTTTGATTAATTATTTGCTGCAGGGTCCTCACAATATTAAAATCAAATTTAATTATAGCACTAACTTTCAGCAAAAATAAATAGTGCTAACAGCTGGCTCCATTAGGGATGCTATCCTCCCTGCGAGGTAGCAAAGAACCCCATAGACTAGGTGCCGAATCCATTGGGCAGCTCCCAAATTTTCTGAACTAAACTGAACCATCAATTGAAACCATTATGAAAAAAAATCCCACTCTTTCAACTTGTAACCTGTCACTTGTCCATACCCTGAAGGTTGGAAACCAACTGTAGCTGCAAGCCTGAATTTTTAAAACTAAAACTGAAATCAAAACTGAACTGAAAACAAACTGAAAACTGCTGAATGGAATGCTTGCCATGCCGAGCTTATTCATATTTACTTACCTACCCTACTTACCAAGAATCAATTCTTAGTCAAGTAACTTCTGACTTCCAATGAAGCCACTCAAGCAAATGATCCCATAAACCAACTTTTTCTTCATGTTTGATAAAAAACATAACTGAAAGACCCAATGGCACAAGGTTATAATAAAGAAATTGATCTTTACAGTAGAGATATACACAGCCATTACCACTGCCAAGATTCTCCATGTACTCTGCCACTGGATCATAAAAAACATGACAGCCTTCAAAAAATTATTTCATTTGCTTACCATCCAAAAACTGCTCGAGAAGTAACTCCCTTTGCAAATTGTCAAATTGTTTTTCGAAAGATCCTTGACAAGAATGCTCATGACAATCCTCAACCAAGACATCCACATATTTATTCAAAATTTCTGATTTTACAACTTCATTCTTTTCATGCATTTCAAAATAAATACCACTCCGTTCCTCAATATGATCAAGCAAACCGACTTCTTTTCGACAAAAAATTTCTGAATTTGAAAAACAAAAAGAAACATCCATTTGAGAACCCCCATCTGCTTATTTGTTATACAATTCTTCATGGCATAATGTTGGTTTTTCTAAAGGTTGGGATTGATTGCATAACTGCCCTTCTTGCTCATCATCCATTCCAAGGAAATTTATACATTCATCTACAATATCAAATTTATGTTTTTGATCGGAAACTTTAAGTCTCTTTTTTTATCCACTCAAATGAAGGAAAACACAATGGCAAACAGTCATTTTCAACATGTCTAGTTTCCACTATGTCTTCATACTTTTGAACTTGGATTGCAATAAAATTTTCTTCACTAATAGAAATTGTGACAGGTTGATTGCATTCTTCAGAAAACAAATCAGTACACCCATCTCCTTTCAAATCACTAGGCTGATCATCTTCTTCAAGCAAGGAGAGATTCATATAGTCATGTAAATATTTAGGTGAAATATGAATTTGATCAACATGTAGAGGTCTTCCTTCAACCACTATTTCAAAACCTGATTTCTATTTACCTTCATTTTCATACAATGAACATGTGGAGGGACTACAAGACTCAGATTTTCCAGAATCATCATATTATGTGTAATCAATCACAGAAGCATTGTATCTTTCAAGAGATTGCTATTGCAAAAAGGAAATTTTTGATTGGGAAGGGGAGCCCTCTTCTTGTAACAAAAGTTTGGAAGTTGAATAATATGAGGAAGGACTTGATTGATAGTCCCAACCTATCTCTTGGTCACATAGAGAATGACAAGAATGCTGCAAACCATCATCAATTTCAGGAAGACAGATATAATTGGTTGAAACAGAGCTTTGGTCTATGTCAACTTTAGTCAAGGAAGACAGTACTAACTGCTGTGAATTTTCTTGAATATCGTGGAAATTGGTTTGTCTTTGTTTTTGAGATGAATATTCATGTAATATCTCTAAAACCTCTTCATCCAAATATTGATCATCACCACACTCATCTTTCACATTTTCAATGAACTCTCTATCATGTGTGCAACAATCTTGAAGTAACAACAAAGAAGGATAATGCCTTTTGAAATGTTCATGAAATATTGTATGAAAGTCTTTAAGGGAGGATAAATTCCTCGCTGGAAATCCCTCATACCAAGACCTTGCATATCCTTCCAAACTAAACATGAACAGTTTCATTAAAGAATCTCCATGCCATCCCACTCCCAGCTTATGTATATGCTTATGAAATCTAAATAAATGAATCGCAGCATCATCACCCTTTTCATCATTGAATCTTGGAAGATATGTTTTCCAATTTACAAGAGGTATTTTATTGGGATAACCAGGAATGGAAGCAAGATTCATAGCAGCATTCCTTGTAGCTCGAGAAGTCACCTTGATGGTGGAGAAACTGAATCAACTCCTCAAACTTTGCAACCCCATTTGATAGTGGAGCTGCCATAGAACATTATGAAGAATGGATCCTTCACAGATGGAGTCACTAGGTGAAAAGAGACATGACCTTCTTGATGTATGACCATTGTTCACTGTTAACAATCAGATATAAACATTTCAATCAAATCTAGGGAGGATTTGAGACCTCTCCCCGTATCTGTCTTTCTGACCACTAGTCTCCCTAGTGGAGTCACCTTTCAGTGGATTCGCCAGGGAAAATGACACTACCTTTTTCACATGTAAGAATCTTTGTTTTCCCATAGAAACCCTTTATCCTTTGAATCTTTGTCGTTCTTCCCAGGGATGATCTTCAATTTCATCCTCGGCAACGGTGCCAGTTTTTTAACACTGGAATTGAACCCAAGGTTGTGGAAGGCTCGCTCCCAGGTAATAGCAGAACCACTTTCAAAGAGAGAACTGGCCTTCTGCTCTTTAGAGAGGGAACTCTCAACAAATATTAACAATGCCAGATATGTACAAATGAAAATATAAATTGCTTGTAAGATTGGTTGAAACAAGAAATAGAACCATTGGGCGATGGAGTCAAGATGTACAACAGAGATAAATAGAACTTATGCAGGCGATTTTAACACAGAGGCAAGATAGCCATATGGCCACAGTCAAATTATAATTTTCTAGTGGAAAAAAAGAACATGAATAGACCATAAACATAGAGCATTTGATAATGAATTTTGTGTTGACTCTAGAAGAAAGCTTTAGTGGATATCTGAAACAACAGACAGAGCATAGCATGTATGAATTCCAAACTATTATATGCTTATTTCAGACATGAAAGAAAAAATAATGGGGGGGATAAACTAGAAAAAAATTCACATGATAAAGGAAGCAATAGACTGTAACACAAACAACACATGAATCCCTGTATAAAACGTTGACTTCGGCTTTGCAACTGTATTTAAACTCTTGAAAGCACACACTGGAAAATTACATCAGTTCCAACCCTTTCTCCTTCTTTAGGAGGTACATTTATAGTATTTTGGGACTTCCAAATCCGACGTTTGGGAATAAAAATTTGTTACAATTGAAAAACAACTTCTAACAAACTTTGGATGTGGCCTACACACCATGATTCACATAAGACAAAAATAAAATGCGGACTACTAGAAAAATAGGATAAAAAGCCCCTCCTGCATATCCAATATGGTGATCGCTATGTGAAAACCAAAATAGGTTTTTGTAATTGGCCATGTGCCTAAGAAAACCCATGTCTTCGTTTCCTCTGATTCAGCTCCATCTCCTTAGGATCTGATTTTGAAAGTGATGACTCAGATGGTAAACCTGTAAATTTCTGGAAAAATACCCTGTGAATATCTTTTAAATTCTCCCAACCTGTGATACCTATGTAAAACTGGAAGGAGGTTTTTGAAGGCAGGCCTGTTATGAACAAAACATTCTCTCAGGTTCCTGCCATTCACCTCCATTTGGCTAAAACAATTCTTTGAATTTGATGACTAAAACAGTCCTTTGGAAAACTTGAAAATGGCCTGTATAACTCACTTTGTTTCTCCTAATCCATAGGAACTTTGTAAAAAATAAAGGAGTTTATTGAATATAATCATGTTCATAAGATAAACCTCATTCAGTTTTGGAAACTTATTTCTGGTTTTCCAGAAACAATTGATTGAAATAACTGACTAAAACAATCATCTAAAAATCTGGAAATTTTCTCTATGAAGATGACTTTGATTCTCTCAATCCATAGCACCTGTATAAAAACTGAGAGAGGTTATTGTAGATGTATGT
This sequence comes from Pseudotsuga menziesii, assembly GCA_001517045.1. Classification (NCBI taxonomy): domain Eukaryota; kingdom Viridiplantae; phylum Streptophyta; class Pinopsida; order Pinales; family Pinaceae; genus Pseudotsuga; species Pseudotsuga menziesii. The sequence continues at coordinate 9,861 of LPNX010933982.1, forward strand.
GTTATGGAGAAAAACATCTCTCGGTTTTTGAAAATCATCTTGTTTCAGCGGGAACAATTCTCTAAATAAGATGACTAAAACAATCATTTTCAGAAAAAATATGCTCTGTTGCTTCTTGGTTTTATCCAATTTCATCTATATTTTAAGAGAATACAAACGAAATTTCCTTAATATTTTCTCAGAAATAAAAACATTTACAATGAGCACAAACTCCTCAAATAAAATACTTAAACGGGGTTGGATGCTATAAAATGCTTCCATTCTGGTAAAACTCTCCACCATTGATCTTCTTAGCAAAACGTGGATCGATCAACACGTGTTTTGGAGCTACCTTCCATATAAAATATCACCGAGTAATGAAAATTAAACACCCGACACTTTCACATTGCGGAGGTTTTCTTGGCGGTCGATCTCCTTGGTTAAACCATATTTCTTGGCCACGTGCATTGACTTGCCGGCAGCATAAAAATTTCGCAGATTTTAAAACAACATTTAGCTGTGCAAGTCCACATCGCGAAATTCATGTGTAACATGGATCTTCCTCACATGTCGGTCTGACCGTCCACTCCATCCAATGTTTAACATCATTTCGCAAATCTGAAAATTTAATTACCTCATGCTTGTTCCTGTAGTGAAATAAATGTGTGTCGTTGGATGCTGTGGGTGTTTATCTGTTTCGTTGATTTTCCTTAAACCTTGCAGGACAATAACTCTCCATATATGAATCATCTCAGGGAATAAAATGATAGGTTCCTCTCAGTCATTGCGTGTTCCACCTGCCAATGACCAAGCATGTCCAATTTCTTCAGCTTTGATTCAACATCGAATGCCGAATTCCAGTCTTCAAATTCTGACCACTGAAAGGAAAAATAAAACACAATAAATTATTTCGGTAAATAGTATTCTCCTCATAATGAAAAATCTAAGATGAACCTTTTAGTTATGTAGATTCAAATCATAAATAAAATTACTGGCCTTCTGTTCCTGTAACTCGGATCCTTTGATCACATTCAAGGTCATTTTTTGCAAGAGTTTCTGATATACACGGTTTCTTCTTTTGCCCAACGAAAAAATCCAATATGAAATGTGAACTAAAGACTTTTGTGGAAGATTTTACAGCCATGCCATACTTTTCCTTACCACCGCACTCTCATCTTCAACATTAAATCGACCTCCATTGATATATCAAACTTACCTTTGCGTTTTCATATTTTTGGATAGCGTTTTCACACTCTTGCTATGGAGAAATATCCCACATTGCAAAGGAGGTTGGCATTTTCAGACTTTAAATACACTACTCATTCCATTGTATGTCAAGGAACAACATGGATGCCACTTCTTGGAAGTTATGTGCTTGGTTTGATTGTTGACCTTTCTTGGTATGTGGCAAGTGTGTGGCCCACATGTGACTTGGTTTTTGAAGATGGGCTTTAGGCCAATAATTTTTTGTAAAGATTTTTGTTTAATATTTTTATAAAAAATAAATTTTGTTTTTTATAAAAATACAAACTCTTTCCTTTATAACTTAAACTTTTAAGTCACCTTTATAAAACTTTGATCCATATATAATTCTCTTCCTTTTACCCAAAACTCTTTAGCCTCTTGCTTCTCGCCACCTTGGAATTTTGATAAATTGTTTTAATGAGGAAAGTTTAAAAACCATTTGATCACCAATATATCTTAAAATCAAATTTAATGATAGCACTAACTTTCAGCAAAAATAAATGGTGCTAACAGGGGTTTTAAGCCCTTTTGAGGGTATTTAGGCCCTTTTTGATATTTTTTGAGCTTTTTGAGAGAGCATAAGGTTAAAACATAGTTATGGAGGTCAAAAATGAGGGAAAAAAGATAGGAAAAAGATGTCTGTATATGGTTTAGGCCATGTGGAGCTAGTTGAACAATTTTTTGCGTTAACATACATGGTGCTCCTACCTTATAGGGAGACATTTCAAGGTTAAAACTAACCATGATAGCCTTAAATACTTCTTGGAACAAAGGTTATATTCCTAAGAGGAGCAAAAATGGGTGACAAAGACGTTGGGATATGACTTTGAAAACATATACAAAAAGGGGAAGAATTTTTTTTTCACAAATGCACTCTCTAGGAAATATGAGGATGTTAAAGCATTACTCTATGTTATCTAGATCATCCAACTAGATTGGATAGCCAAAATAAGGGATGAATGGAAAAATGACAAAGAAATATGGACATTTATTCAAAAGCTGTGGTAGGATACCAGTCCCTCTAATACATTTAGGTGGAAAGATGACTTTCTATGGTACAAGGGTCGCTTATATCTTGGTAAGAGTTCTCGGCTCAAGGAAAAGGTAGTTTTTGAATTCCACTCCTCACCAATAAGAGGGAACTCATGTTTCTTAAAAACCTACCACAAGGTAAATAAAGATTTTTTTGGGATGGTCTTAAAACTGGTGTTCAAACATTTGTGATAGAATGTGTTGTTTTCCAACAAAATAAAGTGGAAAAAATTAAGACCCTTGGTCTCCTACAACCACTTTCCAATCCAGGCCAAAGGTGGACATAGGACTCGATGGATTTTATCACAGGTTTACCAAATTTTGAAGGAAAGAGTTTCATCTTGGTGGTTGTTGATAGACTTACTAAATATGCACACTTTTGTGCAGTATATCACCCCTCCAAAGCAAGCACAGTCACCAATTATTTTATGGAGACAATCCAAAAACTACATGGTACTCCAAATATTATAGTAAGTGATAGAGATCCCATTTTCACTGGAATTTTTTGGATTGGATTATTTTCTTGTTTGGGTACTCAATTGGCTCATAGCTCATCTTATCATCCTGAATCTGATGGAAAAATAGATATCGTAAACAAATGTTTGGAAGGGTATCTTCGATGTTTTACAGCTGATAAACCAACAGAATGGGTGAAGTTGTTAGCCTTGATAGAATGGTGGTATAACACTTGGTTTAATACATCAACAAAAATGACCCCATTTTGTTCGAGTACACAGGGTACTCCCAAAAGACTGAGCACCTTGAGCAACCGCTTCACACAAATAGATCACAGATCAACACACCAATCTTTGTCACGCGGTTAAAACCCTCGAGAGAGAAACAATCCATGACCCCATCCAAATAACTACTTGGAGCAATTTATTATGCAAAAGAAAAAAAGTTACATGAGATTCTCATAATCGATCAACTAGCCAAGGACCCTCTATGCTCTTTAAATAGAGATCATAGACCAATCGGGTGTTAAGCCATGGATCAATGGCAGGTATGATCTAAGAGAAGTTGAACCATCGGATCACTCTATGTCTAGAACATATCGTGACCATCGGATTAGAATATTTACAAATGCATACTAATGCATACTAAATAAACACACTTTTACCTAACAGATATATTACACAAGTTGATCTTAACTAACTCCTAAGTGTCTAAATATTCTAACATACCCCCTTAAGAACAAATTGGGATATGATTGAAGGATTTACAAAAGTGACACTATTAGGAGAAAGAAGGAGGCATTAGAGCCTATCCCCCCTTAAGGACACATTCCTGAACTCCTAACATAGACCAAAGTTTAGAAAACTTTGCTTCTGTAAGAGACTTGGTGGAGATGTTTGCAACTTGATCATCTGTAGGGAAATAGAGAACTTCAATAACACTATGATGAACAAGATTTCTGATGAAGTGCATGTGTATCTCAATGTGTTTTCTGCGCTGATGTTGAACTAGATCTTTGGCAAGCTTGATGGCACTTTGATTGTCGCACCAAAGTGGAGTAGGCTGCTGCTGAGCTCAAATCCAATCTATGAAAGGATCTGTTGAAGACATAAAGCTTCTTGAATGGAATTAACTATAGCTCGATATTCTGCTTCTGCTGAAGAAAGAGAAAGTGCTTGTTGTTTGTTACAAGCCCAAGTGATAGGTCTAGATCCCAGACTGAAAACCTAACCTGCAGTAGAATTTTGATCATCAGGATCACTAGCCCAATCTGAATCAGTGAAACCAACCAACAAAGGTTTCCCCCTGTACTGTAATGAATCCCAAACTGAATTGTACCTCGAATATATCGAAGTATTATTTTTGTTGCTTTCCAGTGACTTTCATGAGGAGTTTGAATATAACGGCCAACATGACCAATGAGAAGGGAAATGTCAGGACGGGAATGAGTCAAGTGTAAAATACTACCAACAAGCTGACAATACAAGGTGGCATCTACTTCAGGGGAAGTACAAGTGGCAGAAATTTTGACTCCAGACTGGAAGGGAGAAGGTGTTGGTTTACAATCTTCCATGTGGAAGCGATGAAGAAGGTCACAAGCATACTTAGACTGGGAAAGAAATATTCCTTCTTTAGTTTGGAAGACTTGGAGACCAAGAAAATAATGCAAATGTCCTAAGTCTAACATTTCAAAATTTTGCTTAAGACTAGATTTCACATGGGTTATAAGTTTAGGGTCACTACTAGTAAGGATAAGATCATCAACATAAAGAAAAAGCATGATGAGATGGTTTCCTACTTTCTTGGTATAGACATTGGGGTCAGAATGGCATCTAGAAAAACCAGAGTCAAGGAGAAAGCTATCCATTTTGGCATACCAAGCTCTAGGAGCTTGCTTAAGGACATATAAGGATTTCTTAAGGAGACAAACAAGGATAGAGTTATCCTGAACATATCCAGGAGGTTGTTCCATGTAAATTTCCTCATGTAAATAACCATGTAAGAAGGCAGACTTGACATTCATTTGATGGAATTCCTAGTTATGTAAGGCAACAAGGGAAAGAACAAGGCAGATGGAGTTCATTTTTGATACAGGGGCAAAGGTTTCATTGTAGTCAATCCCTTCAACTTGGGAAAAACATTTGGCAACGAACCTTGCATTAAGTCTTTCAACACTTCCATCTGATGCATACTTAGTTCTATAGACCCATTTACATCTGACAAGTTTTCTTCCTTTTGGAAGAGGAACAAGATCCCAAGTATCATTCACCATTAAGAAATGATATTCTTCGTCCATAGCTGCATCCCAATCTGGATTTCCTGAAGCTTCTGCAAAAGTTTCTGGATCATGATTCTCGGAAACTTGAGCCAAAAGAAAAGAGGCTCACTAAAACTGAGAATGTGTTCATCGTTGATCTCTAGGATCACCTGCAAGATCACCAACTGCTTCACATGTTGAACAGACCCATCGAGGACATTAGAGGAATTTTGGGGTCTAAAATGGGCCTCCTAAGGAAAATAATAAAATAATAGTTAAAATGATAAAATAATAGTTAAAATAATAAAATAATATT
>LPNX010933982.1:15480-59001 GCA_001517045.1 Pseudotsuga menziesii
TCAAATCAGGCTCGCGGGCCAAAGATGGCACACCCGCCAAGTTAGGCTCGCAGGCCAATAGATTTTCATCAAATTTAACATCTCTTCTAATGATTATATCATGAGAATGTGGCTGAAGAAGTCTACAACCTTTTACATCTTCGGGATATCCAACAATTATGCACTTTTCACTTTTAGGCTGCAATGCTTTCCATTTTTCATCCGAAATGTGAGCCCATGCTTCACAACCAAACACACGAAAGTGACTTACATCTAGTTTAATTTTACTCCATGCTTCTTCCAGTGTTATATCTTGTAAAACTTTAGTGGGTGTGCGATTAACTATGTAATTTGCACAATTTATGGCCTCATCCCAATATTGAAGACTTAGTCCCTTAGATTGGATCATACAATTAACCATTTCTTTTAAAGTGCAGTTCTTCTGTTCAACTACACTATTTTGCTGTGATGTATATGGAACAGTGTGCGTTTGTTGGATTCCTTGTTTAGTGCAGAAAGTAGTGAACTTGTTGTTAACATATTCTCCTCCATTGTCAGATCTTAACTTAATAATTTGATGACCAGATTGTTTTTCAACAAGGGCCTTGTAGGCCAAGAACATGTTAAATACTTTGCTCTTAAGTTTTAGGAAGTAAACCCAAGTGCATCTGGAGTAGTCATCAATGAAAGTTAAGAAATATTTGAAACCAGAAAAGGAAGAATATGGAAGAGGGCCACACAAGTCACTATGCACAAGCTCCAAAGGAACCGAGGCGTGCCAAAAGGCACTTTGTCAAAACTATGCTGATGATGTTTTTCGAGTACACAACCAGAACAAACACCATCCTTGCAAGATACCATCAGAAGACCAGTCACCATATTGTCTTTACATAGTTGTTGCAATGAGCGATAATTTAAGTGACCAAATCGTTCATGCCAAAGTTTGCTCAAGTTATCACTATGACCAACAAAAAATGAAGGAAAAGGTGATGACCCAAAGTTGTTAAATTTGTACAACCTGGTAATAAAATCAACAGTTCCAGTAGCAAGGACATTTTGAGGATTTTTAAAATCCTTGGTTACAACTTGGTGAGGTGTAAACATCACAGTTTTACCTTCACCTGAATAAGTAATTTGATAGACCGATAACAAATTGTAGGAAATTTTTGGAACACATAGTACATCACTGAAATCACCATTTTCTACTGGAACTATTCCAGATCCTACTACACTTAAAGATCGATCATCACCAACAAATATTTGTTTGGTGTTACATTCATGCATAGTAGAAAATATGGCTTGATCCTTAGCCATATGATAAGATGCTCCAGAATCAATGATCCATTCATTTGAAGTAGAAGAAAAAGATGCAGTAGAAGAGTATCTAGAAGCACAAAGTGCATGTCCATGAGAGTTATATTCTGAAGACGAATCTAGGCTGATGTGGTGCTTCTTCATTGCTGCTTCCAAGGCTGCCATCTTCTTAAAACACTTAGATTCATCATGATTATCTTTCCCATAAAAATTGCAATGATGCTTGGTCTTCTTTCGTTTTTGCTTGGATCCTTTGTCATTTTTTAAAGAAGGAGCTGACTGAGAAGGTTTGGGACCCTTGTTGTTTGGCTTATTATTGTGAAAATTTTGTTTCTTGGGAGGCTTAGACTTTTCTTTCTGTTGGGACAATAAGGCTTTCCCATATATATCTGCATTGTTAATTATTCCAAGATGAATGAGCTTATCTTGATCTCTAATTAAGGAATCACAAAAATATTCAAGACTAGGCTCTTGATAGCTAGCTGCAGTCAAGTATTCTTTCATGGAGTAGGATGTAGATACAAAATCAGAATATGCAAGTCCAAGTTTGGAAAGAATATGATAAATACATTGTTTGTCTTCTTTCTTAATCTTGCACTCTGCACATAATAGTCTAAGAGTTTTATACTTAGATAAATAGTATTGAATGCATGAAAAATCATTTGGATTCAAGGAAATCAACTCATTCTCAAGTTGATGACCTTAAATTTCATTGTGTTTATCAAACACAGATTCCAACTTTTCCCAAGCTTTATTAGGTTCATCAATTTTAGATATGTGGAAACGCAAATCAATAGAGATTGACATCCCAATCAATCCACAAGCTTCATCACATCTATCTGCCCATTTAATTTTCTTATCATCATCAATGGGTTTTGTTTCTTTCCCTGAGGTTATCCTGAAAAGTCCCCTACTTCGTAGAACATCTTCCATACGATATTTCCATGAGAAATAGTTAGAACTTGTAATTATAAAATCACAAGGGGTGGCCATATTGTAAAATAATGGCTAAAAGAACAAAAACTAACTATCTGGATGCAAAGAGCTCAAAAAAATATGCGGTTTTAAAAAAAAGGGCACTGAAAACTTATTCTGGATGATGAAGTTATGCTTGATCAAATAAAATGTTGAAGATGTCCCCAATAGTGATGGGGAAACTACTTGAATATGTCCCCTTGAGAAACTACTTCACACAAATAGATCACAGATCAACACACCAATGTTTGTCATGTGGTTAAAACCCTCAAGAGGGAAACAGTCCATGGCCCCAGCCAAATAGCTACTTGGAGAAATTTATTATGCAAAAGAAAAAAAGTTACATGAGCTTCTCATAATCGATCAACTAGCCAAGGACCCTCTATGCTTTTTAAATAGAGATCATAGACCAATCGGGTGTTAAGCCACGGATCAATGGTAGGTATGATCTAAGAGAAGTTGAACAGTCGGATCACTCTATGTCTAGAACATATCGTGACCATCGTATTAGAATATTTACAAATGCATACTAATGCATACTAAAGAAACACACTTTTATCTAACGGATATATTACACAAGTTGATCATAACTAACTCCTAAGTGTCAAAATATCCTAACACATTTATGGTACTTTATGGCTATCAGCCACATCCATCACATCTTCACTAAGAGACTCCTCTAAGGTTCAAGTAGTGGAAGACTACATGAAGCATCAACAACAAGTTCTTCAATTCTTAAACGACAACTTGAATCTAGCACAAAATCGATTGAAACAACGAGCAAATCAACACCACAGTGAATGAAGCTTTAATGTGGGGGATTGAGTGTTTTTAAGACTATAACCATACAAACAGATGTCCCTGAAGAACACCAAGAAGGATAATAAATTATCACCTAAATACTATGGTCCCTACAAGGTGTTACAAAAGATTGGTAGTATGGCCTACAAATTGGAACAACCTGCATATTCACGAGTCCATCCATTTTTCCTTGTTTTCCTGTTTAAAGAAGGTAATGTGTGACAAGGTACCAGTTCAAACGACATAACCAGAACTTGAATGGGAAGGACAAAAAAACTTGGAGCCTAAAGAAATCACTGAAATAAGAACTAAACAACTTTGAAATTTATCAATTCCAGAGTATCTCATTAAATGGAAGAACTTACCCACAAAATACTCAACATAGAAAGATGAGTCCTTTATACAGCAAAATCTAGAACTACTTCAACGTTCAGGACAACACTTATTGAAGGGGAGGTGAATGTTAAGCCTTAATGATGGCACATTACCCCATATAGTGTGGCGTATTACCCCCTATATTGTGGTGCATTACATATTATTTATGTCGGCTAGGATTTATTAGTTGTTATTGTACACCTTTGTCTCCTATATATAGGAAGGAGATATTCCCATTTTAATCATCATTGTATATTATCTTGTCTTGTGTAAGGAGGTTCTTCCCTTGAAGAGGATTTATATTTATCTCTATTATTCATTGTTAAGTCATGGGTTACTCTCTTATTGTCTATTTTTTCTCTTTTTATGCTATTTAGTAAGCCTTCTTTATGAGCTAGCATGAGTTGTCTCCTAAGAAACTCAATTTAACCTATCATGGATGTATTATTTATGTACACTATGTTGATCAATAATACATGTAAATATTTATGGATCATTCTCCACTTCTCTTGTGATTCAGTATCATTATTTGTCTCTCTATTTTCTTCCTTGTGCATGATTATGAGAAATCTCTTGTAGATAGAGCTTTACACTGTGTTTTTCCACATGGTATTAGAGCCTCAATTTTTACATGGTATCAGAGCACTAAGTTTGCTCAATATATAAAGATCTACATCAGTGTTCTCATGTTTTCAATTTCTATAGAGTTTAGGAGCTGTCAATTCTCTACATTAGAGCACATCCAGTCTCCTATCCCTCTCTGAAGAAGAGCCGGAATTAAGCTTACAATTTTGTCTCCTAGTTTTATTTGTGAAGGTTGCACATAGTGTATTATTGATTGCATCAAATTCTTAGCATGGATTCCTCTTCAGTAATGATCCTGAATCCCTTCAACTATCATGAATGGAAATCCAAAAATTGGAATTCTATTGCGCAATAAGGGACTATACACAGTTTCTTTGGCTTTGGAGAATGAGCCTAATGTTGTTGTTGAGAAAGCTAAGTGGAATAATAGGTTGGACAAATCATATGGATTGATTTTCCTCTATATTTATCTTTATATTATTTTTCATCTAGATGGTTTGTAACACCCCAGTTTTGACCCTATTTGCATGATGTATATAATGTAATTAATCGTGGTGAGGAGCTAAAGGCAAAATCCCCACCGTCGATTTGGTTGTGTACATTTTGGCAATAAGGATAGTAGCCGATGGTATATCGTGCTATCCAACACATTATAGTTTGGCATCATGTAAATATGCACATCAATTAAACTAAACCTACAGCCAGCTATGACGGTGCAACATTAAAATGAAAAGGGCATGATTCCAAAGGATAAGGGTGGGGGATGTCAAACCTTGGACTATGGGGGCAGAAACCCATGTGTTACCACCCTGTTTGATTTGCCCATATTTCCTTGTCTTATCCAACTCCCACTTTAATGTTTTTTTGAGTAGTTGAGGTAGTTATGGCTGGGAATGGAGTGTAGCAGGAATGTCAGTCCTTGCCCACACGCACACTCCACCAGCGGGTTGACCTCACGTTGGCAAGAAAACCACCGCCATTCTCTCCACGAGGCCATTCTATCCAGTGCCGGCTCACCCTCATGCATAGGGATTTGTTCACTCTCACGCAGGGACGTGCAGGGGCCGGTTCATCGTCCTCACATCGAGAGACGTTCTGTTTTCCTCACACATAGTTTTCCCATCATTTTCCTCATGCACCAGTCAGGGTTGTCCTTTGCTTTTGTGCATGCAGCGAGCTGGAAGAGCGGCTTCAAGGGAACGATTTATGCTGTGTATTTGAAATAGCTGTGGTTTTCATCCATGATTCGGGCTTGCTATTGGTTTAACCCGCGATTGGGTTGTTGTCATTTCTTTTCCATGATTTTTTGGATGCTATTGAGAGTCCAATTTCTTCTTCCATTTCGAACTCTGTGTGTGTGCTTCCTTCTTCTATTTTTGGACGGTGTATTTTCCTTTGCGCACAGGTTGAGAGTTTGTTATTTTTCCCTTTTTCTACTTGTGCAAGTTCTCCAGCCATTACATTGGGGGATGGTGTGTGCTGTGGGCTTGTGGATGTTGGTTGGCTATTGATTGCCACATCCGTTGGCTGAGTTTTCCCATGTCTATGCTGGTATTTCTGCTTCTTCCCCAATGCAGACTATGTAAGGTTGCCATAATTATCATTGTGAGTTTGTGGCTATTGATGTACCCTGGTTTTGGGTTGCTGCTGAGTTGTTTTGGCCGTGCTAGGGCCAAGAACAACTTTGAGTTGTCTTGTGGGCTTGAGTTGTGTTCCATCTTTTGTTTGGTACTGTCACCCGGTTGTCTTTGCCTTCTTCATGGGGCTATGAGCCACTTGTTTTGCTGTGGTATGCAGTGGTTGGTCTTCAAACTATTGAGAGTGGGATTAGAGGCTGGTTATGTTTGAGAAGACTGGTGTTGAGTCCACCAGCTTAGCATTTAGCCTTTCCTAGCTCCTTGATGACCTGATAAACCCTACTATGTGGGTTTGGCTATTTTGTGTACCTTGGCTATGTGTAAGCTTGCATTGACCCTTATTCCTTGAGGAATCATGCCCAGCTCGGGGGTGGCAGTGTTGCTGAGAGATTGATGAGCACGCTGGCCTATGGTTGGGTGGAACGTTGTAGCGACGTAGCTGGTTGTGGGGCGAGTTCTTCATTAAAAGATAAGTAATCCTGACTATTTCATATCTGAAATAATATCTACTGTTTCATGAGAAATGATGAACATGTTGAATGCTGGAATGTATATGTTTGCTTCCGCTGAATGTTGAGGAACTATGCATCTTTGTATGATGGATTATGCATCTTGGTATGTATTATGTTTAAGCTTTTTATTTCAGCATTGATGCATGTTCATCTTCATGGGGTTGTTTTCCCGTATGATTGGTGTTAGTAGCGTCCTCTTCGCTAGTCAGAGGGTCGGGGACATTACATGGTTTGACCACTCCAAACCAAGTATGGACCAAACTTGAGTCTCTCTTTGGAGTACAAGATGAGATAAGAGCGCATCAGTTGGAGAATGGGTTATTCTCATTGAGTCCAAGAATTTTCTATTATATAAAGGGTTTCTCCATAAAATTAAAGTCATTTGTTCTATTTATCAAGAAATGTGGGATGAGAAGAAGGAAGATCAATTGATTTTTTCCATCCTATCAAAATTGGTCCTTAATACTCAGTTTTTGTGTCAACTTTTCATGCTAATATGATTTCTATTTCGAATTGGAAATTCCTTCTTTGAGTACATTGTTTGATTCAGTGACAAAGGAGAAAGATAAATTGATCCGGATGGGTGATCTTAGAATATCCAAGGAAAAGTATCATGCTCTCGTATTTCAAGCAATTAAGAATTCCAAGTCAAAAGAGAAGCAAATAGTGAAAGGGAAGAAGCCAAAGTCAAATAATGAAGATGAAAGTTTGAAGCCTACTTATGAAGGTTAAATGAAGAAATTCAAGAAGAAAGGGAGCACATCCAAGTGTTATTATTGCAGCAAGGTATCTCACCCTAAGAATAAATGTTTCAAGAATAAGTTGTACATCATGTCTAAGTTGCTTGAGAATCATAACATCGAAGTTCTAGATGAGCTAGAGAAGATTGTTGAATCCTCAGAACACTGTCATAGTGCATAATTACAAGGTAATATGAATTATGCCTTGAGTTCTAGATTTAAATCCTTTCATCGTATCTTTGATATATATTCCTTTTCTTTCTTGAATAATCCACCTATTAGTCTACTAGATTCATCTCCCAATGATTGTGATTTTTCACTAGATCTTGACTTCCCTTTAAGAAGCTCTTCCTCACTCCATTCAAATGATCATGAATCTAATTTAGAATAAATTTTGAAGGAAAATATTAATGTTTTGAAATAATCCATACCATATACCATACCTTTGAATACTCCTAATATTATACAAACCCCAAGTTCACTAGTTGATTCCTTATTGGTTTCCTATGCAGTGTTACTTATATCAAATGGTTTCAAGTCTTATCTATTTTTTACTGGTTGGTTATCCATGACATTAGTAATCATTAGAATTATATTAAACATGTTTTTATCTATTCTAAACATATATGGTTTATATCTCAATTCCATCCATCATTCATAGTTTTACACTCATTAGTTTTCCTTAGTTGCTCATCATTTTCCTACTCTAGCCCTATATCCTCATGGAGACACTAAACCTTTTGCATTTTCTGCTCCATATGGTAATATTTCTGATATTTCAGAGTCATTTCAACTTCATTTCATAATTTTTAAGGTGCTACAACAAATTGAAAAGAAGATACATGGCCATCTCACCATTTTGCAGCTATACAAGGAACTGATTATGTTAATTTTTCTACTCTTTAAGAAGGAGTATGCACATATCTCTTTTCCTTTTTAGATTGTGTTTGTATATCAGAGTATTATAGAATAAAGAATCATTCATATAATTCTCTTCTTCATAATATTATGAGCTACAAAGTGTCTCTCCTCTTCTTTCTTGTAGATACTACACTTTAGCGCATGATCATGGAGTTCACAACTTCTTCATCAAATTCTTCTATCAGAAGCAGTTCAACCAGCTCATTCAAGTGAATAAAAATATATTTTGAATACATGTTGTTCAATTTTGTGCCCCTTCCTTTATTGAGGGAGTATTTTCCCATATGGTTTTGACTCTTTCCTCACTTTTATGGACATGAATAATTGTAAAGGGTGACCATAGCTTGTTGCTTGAACCTATATTCATCTACATTTCTGATTATTTGAAATAAATCCATAATAGATTTGGACTTAGAGGGGTGTGTTGGAATATTATAAACCTACTCCATACTTGGAATAACAATATTTAATCATTTTTTATTAATTTCCTATCCACTATCCTAGATAGTTGGCATCCACTTGCACCACTTGGTCAACACTTGCGATATATACCCCAGGAGAACCTTATCATGATTCTATATATATCCTTGCTAATTTATTGACTACCATATTTAGTAATTTTGCATTCCTATAGATTTTTTTTATCTTACTCTCTTTCCACTTTTCAGTGGATAAGGTAAAGCTAATCAACTAGGAAACTGCTATCTTTTGTTTCCAACCCATCCTCCATGATTTTCTCTCTAGATTCCATGATTAGCATGTTTTTCCATGAATCATGACAACTCACTCATGATTCATCCAATTCGTGAGGTCCTTGATATATTTGGAAAGTACTTTAGTCACCTATGGGGGTTTATCATATTCAGTAAGCCTGCTTTATGAGCTAGCATGAGTTGTCTCCTAAGCAACTCAATTTTACCTATCAAGGATGTATTATTTATGTACACTATGTTTATCAATAATACATGGAAATATTGATGGATAATTCTCCACTTCTCTTGTTATTGAATCTCATTATTCTTCTCTCTATTTTGTTCCTTGTGCATGTTTGTGAGAAATCTCTTGTAGCTAGATATTTATCTTGTGTTTTTCCACATGGTATTAGAGCCTCTATTTCCACAACCATTAGGCTCAAATTTCATAGTTCCTTGACTTTATGTTGCATAATTCTATCTACATTACGGGGTTGCAGAGAAATGTGTTGTCTCTTGTGAAAATTCAACATCAAGTCCATTCCATCCACATGTTTGATGGACAAGTTGAGATAAATATATCCTATAACAACCAAGTCATTATGATTGGATGGGAAGATTGGATATTGTTGAAGTTGAAAGGAACATATACAAGAACTCATATTTTTTCCCGCCTCTCTTAGAATGAAGAAGGTATATTGTCATCTAGTCTCCTATGCATGCTAGGTAAGGACACATTAATTATAATAGTATTAGAATGTTTAAAAAGAAGGATGTTGCTGGTTTTCCCACTTCTATAAATAATTTGAAATAGTGTGATGCTTATATTCTCGATAGACATAGTAAGCAACCTTTCCATGAACTAAATTTCAGAGAATGTAGAAAATTAGAGTTGATACAGTCTGACTTATATGGCCCCGTGCCTATTGCTTATGTAAATGGTAATAAATATATAATGAATTTTATTGATGATTACACAAGGATGTGTTGGGTCTATTTACTAAAGCAAAAATTAGAGGCATATGAAACATTTAACAGTTTTCGTATATGGATTGAAAATGAAGCACAATCTCACATTGACACTCTTCATATTGATAATGGAAAGGAATATTCCTCTAATGATTTTTAAAACTATCTTCATGATGGGATTATGCATCAAACAATTATTCCATATAATCCTCAATAGAATGGTGAAATAGTACAAATAATGAACATGACACTCTTGAGTATGGTGCACTCCATGCTCTTTTTCAAGAATGTGAAATTGATGTTTTAGGGTGATGCAGTTCTGTGTGCAATCTATCTAAGAAATAGAATTCCATATCACACTTTTGGAAACAAGACTTAATATGAAATGTGGTATGGTCACATTCATTTGGTGAGGCACCTTAGGGTATTTGGTTCCACCTGTTATGCCTTAATTCCAATGGAACAATAATAAGCCTGGTTCAAGGAGTTAAAAGTGCATCTTCTTGGGGTACTCAGACACCACCAAGGAATATCATCTTTACAATGAGGTAAATACAAATTTTACACTTTATAGAGACGTCATTTTTCTTGAAATGCATAAAATGGAAAGGATATTGAGAGGATTGTTGATTGTTTGGATAAATTTACCTATTTAAAGACATTTCATGAATTTGACAATGAGATTCTACATCTTGAAAGGGGGATCCCGATATCGGATCAATATTTGGAATATAATTTTGTGGAACTCTCCCCTCATGAACAAGTTCCTACCACTTCACCAGTATAGGAGGTTCAATTGGATGATGTGATTGAGAAGATTGGAAGATCGATTCTTGAAGAGAATGAAGCACCTCCAACTGAGCAACCCAGACCCTTATAGAAAGTTCCAAAGTGGGTCATGAAGACACTTGAAATTGTTCATCCCAATGAAGTTGAAAATACATGACCCATAAGTTTAATGAGACAAGAAGATGGAGGAGATGTAGATAATTCAAACTTAGGTGATGTAGAATATATGGATGTTTATTGTGAATTGAATTTATCTACTAACCTTGAACCGAATTCCTATAAAAAAGTTGTTGTTCATGATGAGTGGAAATAATCCATGTAGAATGAATATGATTCTCTCATAAATAATGGGACATCGAAGTTGGTGGAGCCTCCATTTGGAGCTAAACCAATTGGTGGCAAGTGAGTCTACGAGAACAAGTAAAAATCAGATCTCTCACTTGACAATCATAAGGAAAGGATCGTGCAAAAATGTTTTACACATAAATAAGGTATTGAATATGAGTAGACTTTCTCCCCCACAACAAAATGGGTTACCATACACACTCTATTGCATTTGGATGCACAAAATAGGTGGAAAGGTCATCAAATTGACGTGAATATTGCATTCTTGAATGGAGACTTGAAAAATAATGTCTCCATGTCTTATCCAAAATGATCTTTTGTTAAGTGATAAGTATAAAAAAATATATGCAAACTCATCAAGTCATTATATGGGCAGAAACAAGCACATCATGCATGGTATGAAAAGCTAATCAAGCATCTTCTGAAATTGAATTTCAAACACTTTAATATTGATGATGCAACATAGTTTGTTCAAGTTAATAAAATTTGAAGATCTATTGTATATCTTATAGTGTGTGTAGATGATCTATTGATGATAGGGAACATGAAATCTACATTGCATCCATAAATAAAGAATTGAAGAAAGGATTTGATATGCCAAAATTTGGGGCATCTTCACTACTACTTGGGAATTGAAATGAGTTAGAAACCAAAGTACATATTCACTTCCAAAAGAAGTACATTGGAGAATTATTGAACAAGTTTGACATGATAGAGTGTAACCCTATCTCTACTCCAATGGATCAGAATTTGAAGCTCACATCAAAAGAAGGGAATGAATTTGAAGATGCAACTAGGTACAAACAAATTGTAGGTAGCCTTATCTACCTTACCACCACCAAACCGTATATTTCATTTACTATTGGGATATTTTCCAAGTCATGAAAAAACACTATGAAGGACATTGGTCTATTGCAAAGAGAGTTCTAAAATACTTGAAGGTGACTCAATACTTTGGACTCAAATATTTTAAGGTGGATGACTTCAAACTAATTGGACATTCTGATTCAGAATTTGATGGTGAAAAGGAGAATGGAGTATTTATTTTAGGATACCTCATGATCCTTGGATTAATAATTATCTCTTGGATATCACATAAATAATTTATTCGAACAGATTTCACAATAGAGACATAAATGTGGATTTTAAATAAGCAACAAAGGAGATCGTATGGATTAGGAAAATACTTGAATATTTGTAGGAGAATCATGTGAATTCTACTCCTCTACTAGTCACCAATGTTTCTACAATCAAGTTGGCCACGACTCCATGATTCCATGATCAATCTAAGCACATCAACACAAAGTACCATCTGATTCTTGATATCATGTAGAGGCTAAGACTATTCATTTGAGACATTGTTCCACAAGTGAGAAAATTGCAGACATCTTCACTAACTTTGTTTGGAAGAGAAAAGTTTGAAAAGTTCAAAAAGATGCTTGGACTCATGAATTCCCCTTAAGATTAAGGTGGGGAATGTTGGAAACCTAATCCATAGGGATTATGGCTCCATTTTGTAAATAATTTAGTTTATGTTTAGTTACTTAAACTAAAGAACATTCCCATCAGCTCTTGGAAGTTGAAAACCAATAATCACCCTTGAATGCATAAATAAGTGGTTCATATTAATTAAATTCATTAAGCAATTGGAGTTAATCCTCTAGGCCTAACAGATGGAAACACCACCACTTCCACCTAGGTTCAAATCCCCAATGATATGTTGACTCATTATGGCTTTGTTGGAAGGTGAGGCACCCTTAGGGTAGAGATTCCTCATGGTTGTATTCGGATGTCTCATCCCTAGGTTAATTCTGGAGTTTTGTGTTAGGAGTTTCCTTGCGATTTGTTGCCACCTAGACTAGGGATTATAATGACACCTAGCTAGATTTGAATATGGGTCTCAGCTAACTAATTTCAACTAATTAGCTATTCCCCTAAATCTTAAGAAAATTTTCATTTCAACAATCATTTAAATGTTAGAGAGAACAAGACTCATTTGAATCAACTTAGTTGGTAGAAAGTATTAAGCAAGAGAAAATAACAAACATAGTGATGTGGTGAGGTACAGGGATTAATAATATGGGAATTACCTTATATGGGTCTCAAAATGTAAAGTTAGTTTGCATGTAAATTAGAATCGTTAATGGCTATGATGAGGCAAGTGTGTTAAGAAATAGCTCAAATCTAAGAGAAGGAAAGATGGAAAGAGTGTACTACATTAACCAACTAAAATGTTGATAAATTAATTATGAACCCTCTTCATTAAGGATATATCATACTAAAGATAAATATCCCCTTGCATTTCAATGACCTTGCATACAGACCATATGATTTAGTATGGAGTTGTTTACAAGTCCCTTTATCAAAATAACCAGAGATTTAGTAGGGATTTGTATACAATCCTTTACAGTAACAAGGTCAAATAACTAGCTATTGATTTTCACATTTTTTTTATTGAAACATAGTTGGAATTCAATGAGTCAAATCCATTGAAAATTGGAGTTGTCAATGCCACAAATGGATTCAAAGACATCAAAAACCGCAAAACAAAAATGATTTAAGGACATCAAAAACCCAAATTACACACAATATGCAATCGCAACAAATCAATTTCAACATTCCATCAACATTGGTCAAATTTCAATTTAAAAGGAAAAATAAAAAAGGAGTGTTAAGTATTTATCCTATTATAATAACAACATAGGGATTATTGATAGTCATTTGTTTTCCAAGTAATGTTAAACAAAAGCATTGTCTAAAGGATAAACATTGCGAATTTTAAAGATAATAGTACCAAAAATTTGTTAGTATTTTGTTTGCAAGTGTGTTAATTGTCTTTGTAGGTCTCATAGACACAAGCACAAATGTGTACTAAGGGAATGAAGGGTTTCTTCGAGATTAGGTTGTCACAGACTTACAATGATAGGACTAGTGTGTTTAGAAAACTGGTTAATCTCATAATAAATGTATAACATATTGTTATTGGTGGTGGTGTGTGGGTTTTTTTCTTTTAATATCTCCTTGGATGGTTCTTTGGCCCTTTTTTTGTTTATAATAAGGATCTTTTATGTTGGTGGTAGGATTTTTTTATTTTTTGAATGTTTTTCCATGGGTTCCAAGTTGTTTATGTCGTTTTTTCTTCAACTAGTAATGCAAGGGTTTTATTACATCGTGGACAAGATTTTGGACTTCTGATTTATATGCCATTTGGTTTCACCTAGAAGCATGTGGATGTGAATACGAGCATATTCTGCCTAGTTCAGATAGCATATTCCAATATTCCCACATACATAAGGCAAATACCGGGACATTTCATGAGTGACAAAGGAATATGGAGGTAGGAGATAGGGTTTCTCGATCATAATAGATTGAGGGGGATGTGGCATCATATGTATGGTGGGAGAGGGAGCTTCAGTAAAAAAATAGATGAGTTTTATAGAGAGATATATTTCCAGTAGCACCTAGAGATGCATGTATTGGCTGGTCATGGGATTACTCTTGGTGTGGTCGTTCCACAGGTCTTAGTTGGTCCATCTGAAGGATCAAAAGGAAAGGAAACCATCTTCGATTCACATGTTAAAGTCCATAATGGGGAGGGGAAGGACAAAGAGAATCAGGGTGTGAACTAGAGTAATAAGTTGAAATGTCGTTGTTAGTTGGAATATTTCACCTCCTGTGGACAGCAAGGTGTTCAACTAGTCTGAATGGTTCAGATCCAAAACAAATAGAGGACAAAGGTTGAAGATTCTCCCTAAATGCCATAGATACCTGGAATGTAATGCTTCGATCGTTACCCTATGTACCTATAATAAGCTTCAACATGCAAACATATCGAAACCATCAAAATATAATCTACTAATCTATGATAGTGACTAAGGAATCTAACAATATATATGCGAAATCAAACAACAGCAACATATGTGGGACATAAATCAACTTGCATTAAAGAAATATGAAGAAGTTTACAACCAAGCCTTAGTGTTGACATGCATCTATATGAAACCAAGAATTCTCATCCCCGTAAGCTTCGACTCTAGCTCTCTCTATGCACTCCAATGATATGGACCAAGTGATCAATCCAACAACATAACAATACCTTCAAAGTTCTCCCCCTCAACCATGGCCATAAGCTTGTATTTATAAGGCTAGATGGATAGGGATGGTTGAGAGATTAGTGGGTGAGGTGGCATCTAAGGTCCTAGGATGAGGGATCTTGAGCTCAACTAACCCACAATAGTAGGGATAAGGGAGGACACGAGACTTATCATCTAGAAGCCTCGAGAAACTTCTCTTTTTCCCTTTTTACCTAGGGTACCGTGTTTCTCCTTCAATGACAAAGCGGTGCTGGGAATTTGTATGAAAGATTGACATTTAGCATGGGTTTCCACTCCAAAAGCTGAGATTCAGGGCAAGTAGGTATGTCAAATGTCTTATCACATGATGGTGACAGGATTTTGGTATAACAGCCGTGGTGGGGGAGAATCCTTGCAAGTATTCCTTGAAGGATACAAAAGGTGAGGACTTATTCCAGTCTTCTCGGAAAAGGAAATTCTAGAAAATCCAAGAAGTGGAACTTAAGAGATGATGGTAATAATATGGTTTTGGGAAGGGATTTGGGTCATGAGCATGTGGTTGGATTATCATTGACAACGCTGGTGGGGAAGTTACCCTGCAAGGCCATGAATAGAGGTGAAATTTATGGATGGGTTGATGAGGTTTGGAAACCCTTATTTGGATACATTCTAGAGATTTATATTCTATCTTGGGGTTCATATGGGTTCAATTTTCAACTAGTAGACCACACAACTGCACTCTTGGAAAATAATTAGTTGAAGGATCATAACATCCCAATGCTTAAAAGATGCCACTTTGGATTGGACCCATGCATGGAAAATATTCATCTTCAGAACATTTGGGTTCTTTTTCCATATTCCCCTCTAGCAATGTGGCATAAGAATGCTTTTAAAGCTATGGGAAACTACCTAGGAAGGTTCCTACATGTTGGGGATGAGGTTATAAGAGGAATGGATAAGAGGATGGGACAAATGTTAGTGGATATCAACATAACTAAAGGATTCCTAGAATAGATTGTTATTGAATGGAGGGACAAGAAATATAAAAAAGAATTAGACTATTGGGGTTTTCCTTTCAAATGTGTCAAGTGCAGGGAAGTGGGTCACTTATGGAGATTTTGTAAATCATCTAGCTAGGGTTTGTTGGATGAAGAGTCTTCCAATTTTTATGGGAAATGGTCATCATAGGATTCCAGTTACATGGAAGGATCAGATGATACAGGCTCTTCTCAGCCTCCTTGTATAATTTTATCCATGGATGCAGGAACAAAGGAAATTCCAACTATCATTGGTAAGATCCAAGATTTTGGCCTTGTACTTGTAAATTATTCTACACCTGATGAATAAGTACATATACCCAGTTGTTCCATATCTAAAAAAATTCTTGGGGATAAAATGATAGTCGTGGGGTTTAATACCATGTTGAGGGAGAATGTTGATGTCGGTTCGAATGTGTATAGGGAAGAGCCAGAATCACATGGGGAGGCACATCAACCTCTCTCTATAGAAAAGGAGTTGGTAACTAGTTTTCCAAGATCTGGGGGATTGACCTATGGGGAGGACATGGAGACCAATCACATTCTTAACATGGGGGTTTCATAGGAAGTCGATATGGAAAATGGATTGGATGAATGTGTAATTCATATGGTGGAGAGAACCCTTACAATCCCCTACATTGGTATATCATATAGTGATATGGAAAAGAGTAATCCAATCCAAACCTATATAAGAAATATTCCTAAAATAGGGTTGAGCGTCTTCTTGATGGCTCTTTCTGGGATGACCCGAAAAAAAAAACCACATTTATTGGGGAAAAAATCATAGGTAATGTGCAGTCAAAGGAGGACTTCATGTCTAATTATCACCCCTGAAGGCTTGCAGTGCAAGAAAATTCTCTACTAATACTATGCCAATTGTTGGATGTTGGCCCTAGGCTCAATCCCTCCCCTTTACACACAACAAATCCCAAGATATCAGCCTGACATAGCAAGGCTCAGTCGGCAGCACCTTCGGCACATATGTAGTCTCATCTGAGATATATTTATTTATGGGTAACTGGCAAAACCAAGTTTCTATAGTTGGGTGAGGGATTTCTCTTCCCTTAGTTTTCTAACAAGGTGTTCGACCAAAGTTGGTGGGTGTATCCTTATACTGTTTATGCACAATTAAGATGTGATTCTATTCAACCATCAACATATATTATAACAGTAAATATCATGTAGTATAGGTGATTCCAACTACCACTGTGCGATATATGCATATAACTCAATTGTAAGAAAATACATAAACATTCATTCACAACAACATACATGCGACATGGGGCATCGAAAGGACAACCCTGGATTATTTGAGGGGACTTCAACCTAGTCATGAACATTGAATAAAATAAAGGTGGGTTAAGGAAGATAATCCCAATCAGTGAGTATTTTAACAAATTTATTGATAACATTGAATTGGTTGATGTCAGAACAACCAACAGTACCTTCACTTGGAATAACAAAAGAATAGGGGATAGGGGTATATCCTGTCAGCTAGACTGCTTCCTTGTCTCAGAATCAATTTTGATGAATGGAGGAGAACTAAGGACTGTGGTACTCCCATCAGCTAGATCAGATCATTAGCCTGTTAATCTAGAGTAGGATAGTGTAGGGATCAAACTGCATAGACCATTCCATTTTGAAATTTTTTGGCTTCTCCAGGCTTAATTCCCGGAGAAACTAAAAGAATGGTGGGAGGAAATGCCAACCATTAGAGGAACAAAGATGTATCAGTTCAAAAAAAAGCTTAAAATCCTCAAATCTAAAATCAAGAAGTGGAACAAAGAATGCTCTCATAATATATTCAAGGTGAAAGTGGAATTGGACGGAAAAATCAAAGAGGTGCAAAACAGAGAGATGGAGAGTGGATTCATAGAGGAAATTCAGAAGCAAGAAAAAGCGTTGATCCTCAAATTTAGCCAACAAGAACAACTGAAGGAAATATTCTGGAATCAGAAAGCAAGAGTAAAGTGGTTCCAAGAAGGGGGACGAAATACCAACTTCTTCCATAAAGAAGCCATTCTACATCGCCATGGCAACCAAATCGCTAGACTGAAAACAAAAGAAGGAAATATTGCTGAAACCTAGGAGGACCTTGAACTAACTTAGAACTCTGACTTTTCTAAAATCCCAGAGGAACCAGACTGGGACAGGGAGGAAGCTTAGAGGGAGGTATTGAGGAATATTCCAAGGGTTATCACGAAAGAGCATAACCTCTTGCTTCTGAAACCAATTGAGTTGGAAGAAGTAGACACTGTGGTTAAGAAAATGGAGAATGATAAAGCCCCGAGACCTTATGGGTTTACTACCAAATTCTTCCATGCCTGCTGGGACTAGCTGAAAGATGAAGTGTTGGCTATGGTGGAGGACTTAAGAAAGAAAGGAAATATTCTGAAAGCTTTGAATGAAACCTTCATGGCGCTAATCCAAAAAGAAATAGGAAGGGAAGATCCCAGAAAATTTGGACCAATCGCACTTTGTAATGTCATATACAAAATCATTTCCAAGGTCATAGCCAACATATTACCTCCCCTGCTTCCTTTAATCGTCTCCTCTGAGCAGGAAGATTTCATATAATGAAGACAAATTCTGGATAGAATCATCCTGATTCATGAAACCATCAATTCGGTCAAAACCGGGAAAATCCCAGGTATGCTATTGCAATTATATCTATATAAATCTTATGATAAATCTTGGATTCTTAGACCATTGGATGGTTTGTTTAATGAAATTGGTTTCATCAACTTTCTTCTCAATTCTAGTTAATGGTACCCCCTCCTCACCCTTCCAGGGCTCCATAGGAATTAGACAAGGGGATCCACTATCCTGCTTTCTGTTTATATAGCAACTGAGGGTTTGGGAAAGATGCTTAAGAATTTACGTGTGGAGAATAATATTAAAGGGATAACCTTGAACGCTAAGATAGAACTCCAAAATCATCAATAGTTTGTTGATGACACGGTGCTCCTGGGTCCTTCCATGGTTCAGGAGGAAAGAGGAATAAAGGATGGATTGGACACTTTTCTTGAAGCCAGCGGTCTAGAAATCAATAAGGAAAAATCCCAGGTATACTTCTTTAATACCCCAAAAATCACAAAAAGAAATATTCTAAGAATTCTTGGATTCTCTGAAGGAGGGCTCCCATCAAAATACTTAGGAGCGCCTCTTGTTGAATGGACCATTAGACAGGTCTCTTGGAAGGAGATTCTGGACAAGCTCAAGAAGAAACTTATCTAGTGGAATTTTAAAGCCCTAAACTTCCCAAGCAGACTTAATATGGTTAAATCAATCCTCTGGGCCATGCCAATCTACCTATTCTCGGTTTTGGCAGCATCGAAATCAGTGATAAAGTGAATAAGGAACATTCAAAGGAACGTTCTGTGGGGAGGAGATGATAGTCATAGGAAATGGTCATTGGTGGACTAGAAAACTGTATGTAAACAGAAAGAAGTGGGAGGGTTAGGACTTCGTGACCTCTAGATGTTAACAAAGAAATGGGAGCTAATATATGGTGGAGGTGGATAAATCATGAGGAGGAACCATGGGCGAAGCTATGGCACGTGAAGTATGCACCTCAATGGCCAAACAAATTGTTGATTAGATTTGGGGAGGATCTCCCGAGCTCCAGTATCAGGAAATCAGCTCAAGAAAATTGAAACATCATCCAAAGCTATAGCTTTTGGGAGGTAAGAAATGGAAACACAACTAAGATTTTTAGCAACACCTGGAACCAAGAGTCAAGCATTGATAGTCGAGACAACATATTATCTCTCATACACAACCTCCAGCATAGTCAGAGGAAAACAATGAAGGAATTTTGGGATTCCGAGTCACCTGACAAAATATTCCAGACATGGAAAAGGAAGGACTGGTGGTAAACAGTGGCACCTATGGAGAACATTGATGAGTTTTACATGGAAATCTGATCAAGAAATATTCCCTGGTTGTTAGGTTCCCACCCCTCATCCCAATGACGGAGAGGATGCAACCAACACAATGTTGTTGTCAAATGGGAAAAATAGCCCCATGAACATAAACATGCATTGGATTAAAAACATAGCATATGCATAAATCATTAACATGCATTAAACATAAATATATACATAGATTTATAGTGCATTCTATAGTGGAAGCAAAACTCATTCATTCAAACATTCATATTAATTCCTAAAGCAAATAGTTTGCAGAGATTAAGCATAAGAATACTTATCTTGAAAATAAGTTGGCCCGCAACTAGCTATGTCGCTAACGTTACACCCAACCATAGGCTAGTGTGCTCATCAATCTCTCATCATCACTACCACCCCCAAGCTGGGCATGATTCCATAAGGCACTAGGGAACAATAGGCTCACATATATCCAAAACCATACATCCACAATCAAGCCAACATACAGTTGGGTTTCACAGACTATTTAGCTAAGCCAACAGCAACTGGGTTTCACAGGATATTAGGAAAACAAGCCAATAACATGGGGTTACTTGGCTTACTCAGCCAAGCCATCTTTTTCATCAAACACACATCCCACCAATTAATCAAAACATAGGCACACACACTATTGGGTATGAACAAAATGTTCTTGGGAACCAAAAATGGAAATGACAATTGGGGAAAACAACCCTGCATGAGCAAATACGTTTTCAGGAAATGTTCTTGTGCATTATGGAGGAAATTCAACCACCACAAACCCCCAAATCATAATATGAACTTAGAAAATGTCTCTAAGCATTGCCAAAGCAAAAAAAACCATCATTCACACCCAAATCGGGATATCTTGGCTCCCTAACCACTGAGCAACACACAAACGAATTTATGGGTATGGGACAATGAGGAAACAACATAAATCATGAGGTGAAAATGCCTAGCAAGCTCAACAACATGAGGAAGACAAAAAACAACCTCTTGAAATCCCCCAAAACATGAATCATGGCTGCACATTCATTCAACAAAACCAAAAAAGAGATTTCCTAGCCATGGCAATGAGGAAAACCACAACAAAATGCCAAGGGAGGATCCCAACCACTAAACGTTGCCCCATCAAATTCTTGGCCATTAGAAAAATGAAGAAAACAAAAAAAACATGAGAGAGAATTCCCTGGCTATCTCCAGCTGCATGAGGAAGCAAACACATGGGTGAATGAATGGCTTCGGCACCTTTTCCAAGTATTTACTTATCCCATAAGTCAAAATTCGTTTTCCCAAAAATGGGTGCTCTTCCCAATTCGAGATTGACCCCCATGTCTTTCCCATTCCCATGCAATAAATTCCTCAACCAACTTCTAGATGACTAGGCACAAGAGGAAAAAAAGGGTAGTTGACCATTTTATGGGTTTCCCTTAGACATTTGGCTTTTCCCCATAGGATCAAGGGTTTGAAAAATTCCCCCTCCCTATTCCTTGTGAAACCATGTCCCCATCTCTTTAACGTTGCGGTGCATAGATAGTTGTGGTATTTTTATTAATGTGCAATTTACATGATGTCTCAAACATATTGTGCCTGGCTAGCACATAAACCATCGGCATTGATTTAATTGACAAAACATAAAATACTAAATCCATGGTGGGGCATTTTCCTTGATCTCCACACCACGATTTATTAACCCTATTTACATCATATGCAATTTAACACCATGGGGTCAAAATTGGGGTGTTACACTAGCATGATGGCCTGGATAAGATACTTTGGGGTTACTCCACCCTTGGAAGGTTCAACATTAAAGAAGCCATAGGGTTGATAACGGAAACACACAGGCTGGAAAAGGAGATGGAGAAAATTATGGGGAGGAAAATGGTGGCCCACAGTTGTCGCTTTTAGCTGGCTCATTCTTAAGCATCTCATTCTCACTTGGGACAACATACAAGTTCGCAGGATATTGGGACCATCAAGATGCAGCCTATGCAAAAATAGCAATGAAACTATAAACCACTTGTTGGATGAATGTCCAACAATGGACGTTATATGTGACAAAAATGTTGGGATGTTTAAAAAAAACCACAGATGTAAAGGAAGACCCTACTCAACAATCATTGAATGGCCTAAGAATATATTCAAAAACAAAATAGTGAATAGAATCTAGGATCTATTCTTGGGCTTTGTGGTCTGGGAAATCTGGAAAACCAGAAACTTGAAATTTTTTGAAAATAAAAAGCGATGAATGAAAGAAATTTGGGAGACTATAGAATCCCATATAAAAGAAACCATTACACTTACTCAATGGTCACAGGAGGATTACACAACAGAAGCAATTGAAAAACAAATTCTTCAGGGGTGGGGAACCAGGACATTGCCTAAGAACAACGCGTGTCCCAACAAATGACCAAGCAGTCGTGTAGTTTTGAATGTTGGCAACGTCCTCTAAAGGGTGCCTTCAAATTAAACTTCTACAGGGCTGCAAAAGGGAACCCGATACTGTTTGGTTTTGGCGGAGTGGTTAGAGACTCATAGGGAAGAATTCTCAGCATCTTTTGGGGTAACATAGGTACCAACACTAACAACTTAGCAGAGCTTGAAGGCATCATAAATGGGGTCTCATGGGTAATCCAAAACAAGTGAACCCCATTGATAGTGGAAGGGGACTCACTGGTGATCATTAGCATAGCCAAAAGGATCCAGAATGGAGCGACCATAGGCCAGGTTTCCAAAAATTGGCATTGGGAGAGAAGGCTTATAGCGCTAAGTGGTTGGCTAAAGGACTACCCTACACTAATATTCTCACATGTTAAACACACTGGAAACAGGGTGGCGGATGCCATATAAAATGAAGGGGTTGGTAATGGTACCTCCTTCCATGCAGAGGTAAATGACAACAAGAGAAATGGATAGTTCTAGTGGAAATGCGAAGTGTTGGCAGAGGAAGATAGCGAGAGGGCAGATGTAGGCTGCTCTCAACTGTTGTCCTATACTCTGGCCCCGATGCATGATAGATGCAATCTAAACATCCCTTCAACAATGTCAACTATCGATTCCTCTCTCACATGCGCCCCCATCGACTCTTCTCGGTCTCCCTTGGAATTCCACATGATCCGACATGCGGGGGCCCCTCTTCACACCCCTGTGTCAGGAGAAAAGGAAGGCAACATTGTATCCCTTCCACATGGCTTTAATGTCTCTCAGGTTGATGCAACAATGAGGAAAGTTGGGCTATGGACGAGCAAATCGAAGGTGGCGGGTGGCATGCACTCCCGATTTGGTAAGGGAGATTCGACATCAGACTTTCATTTATAAATATGCCTTCTTTCAAGTTTGTGGGGTACGGAGAGGTGCGAACAGTTCATACCCTCTGTGCAAACTGGTGGGGAATTCTTGAGTTTCTGTACCGGGACTATCAAGACTAGGATGGCCCGTTCTAGGCATCCTTTAAGGGGGGTAGGGTTGCTAATATTTTGCACGGATGGAAGAATTTGGTGCATAAAAAATGGTGTGGGAATTGTAAGTTCATACTTTCCTTGGTTACAGAATGGAAACATCAACCAGTGATGAGAAGAGCAAGATGCATCAATAGGATCAAGGGTGCAGCTATATATGCCTATTTGGATTATGAGAGGATCACAGTGGAAAGGTTTTGCTTCGCTCATTTTATCATGCAGGCCTCTCAAAATCGTACGTTCTGTGATTTAATGGCTCAGCAGTGGCGATTGCAGCGACGTCAAGGGAAAAGTGGAAGAGTGGAGGGGGATAATATCTCTCAAGTGTGTGCTTTCTCGGGTGCCTTTCTTGTGGAAGAGGGCCCAGCTCCTATGGTGTTCAATTGGGGGGCTCAGTACATGGAAGAGATCCCGACTCGGGTGGAAGCCATGATAGTTGTTAAGGAGGTTGAGCTCATCAGGGAGTACGAGAGTCATCAAGGGTGGCCCCTAGTAGCCAATACAGTTTGGATGATGCACATATTTTTGGCTCATGACATTCAGAAAAACCTGCAACTAGCTCAAGGGATTCGAGAATAATTAGTTAGGATCAAAAGAGGGCAGCATGAAAGTGTCATGGGGTATAGAATGTTGGATCAGTTAGCGGGCGACTTACTGGAGAACATGGGGGAGCACCCATTGGTGATGTCTCCATCCCCGCTTGATCCACAGCCCCAATAAGGCCATGGGGAGGGTAGTGCTTTGGGTTTATACCTCTATCAAAAATACGCTTTTTTTTTGCTCTAGAGGTGCACTCTGGTTATATTAGTATGTTAATGAACACTTTTTTTTTATACAGTGAATGCAATAGGTTTTGGTTGGGAAGGGGTAATCATTAGGACAACCTTCACCAGATATCTACCCCTATGCAGTTACTGGCATGGAAGGCAAAAGTATATGTGTCTCTGTAATATTTTTGATAGGAATGATGTTAAGGGGGGATGGGGTCTGGATGACCTGAATCTTAGAAATATAAGGGGAGGGGAGAATGGGGGAAATGAAAGAATTACTTATCTGAAGATGATATCCAATCCAGTGCAGCTCTTTTAGCTGGACGGGTCTGATTGTACACATTTTTTGTATCATACAGTAATATAAATTTTCCTTGCTTACTCACAAAAAACATACATGCAACATAACACATTTATCATTTACACGTTTGACACAATATTTAGTGCAGAAACCCATCCGGGAAAAACCAAAAATGATCTCTTTAGCTGGAATGAGAAATATATGGAACCTTTTTTTCTACGCATTGAGCTGTAGACTCTGTTCTATATGTTCTTCTCTTATATATACAAAATTCTCTCTCCTCTCATGATCTCTAGTCTTTTGTCGTTGATCCTTTTCTACTTGACTCTACTTTTGATCCTCACACATCCTGGACTAACTCAACTTATTTTACAACTCTGATTGACTATTCACCTCCATTGTTGATATGCAAATAGCTTGGATCAACTTAATATCTCTACACTTCTACGCATTCTGCTTTAGACTCCTTCAACTCTCTACCAAAACAGCTAAGTGACATTCTACCGAAATAGTAGCCAACCAACAACAACAAAATTCTAAGCAACCCAAACAATCTAGCCTTCATGAAACTAACAGAGTGCAACTAATCCAGAAGTGAGAAAGTCAGTGAGTAAGCAACCAACCTGCACATATCCCAAGTTATTTCTTCTTATAGACTCTTACATGTCATTCTCATCCGACCTCATACAGTTAGCGAGCAGGTTTTCATTCCTATTCTAGCAACACATGTCATTAGGCACTAAGGACATGATTTACAAATATTCTTTCATACATACGACTTCCATCGACTCTAGTTTCCCTCGAGCCACGATCTTTCCAACTGTTGCTTTCTAGTTGTTACATTGTTGCATGCATTCTGACATGGTTTTCTCTGTCGCAATTCATCTTGTCACATATTTACCTTCTATAGTGGCTTCTCTTCTATCACGAGCTCTTATACTATCGAACACTTCTTTTGTCAAAAAATCTTCTTCTATCACAGACTCTTATTTTGTCGCGAACTCTTCTTCTATTGTGACTGCTTCTGTCACAAATCCTTCTTCCTCTACTTTTGTCGAACTCCTCTTGTAACACCCTGGTTTTGACACCAAGGGGGAGGGGAATGTGTGCTTTGGTTTAGACCCCATGGTATTGAATTGCATATGATGTAAATATTTTATTTGATCATGGTGTGGAGCTCAAGGAAAAGGTCCCACCATCGGTTTAGCATTTTATGTATTGGTGATTAAAATCAACGCTAATGGTTTATGTGCTATCCAGAAACAATATATTTTGAGACATCATGTAAAAATGCAAATTAATAAAGATACCACAACTAGCTATGCATCGCAACGTTAAAGATATGGGGGCATGATTTCACAAGGAATAGAGAGGGAAAATATTCAAACCCTTGAGCCAATGGGGAAAAGCCAAATGTCAAAGGAAAAACCCATAAAGCTATCAACCACCCATTTTGTCTTTTTCCCCAATCATTTATTTCTGCTAGAAATTGGTTGAGGAAGTTATTTCCTTGAGATGGGAAAGGTATGGAAGTAAAATTCGAATTGGGAAGACCACCCATTTTGGAAAAACATGTTTTGGCTTATTGGGCAAGTAAGAGCCCGTAAATTGATTAATCACCCCATTCTCTCATTTATGTTTGGCTCTCTCACGTAGCTGAAGGTGGTTGAGTCCTCTCCTTCATTTTTTCCTGCATTTTTCTTCATTCTTCATGGGCTGGGAACCCGTTTTGTGTTGCTAAGTAAATGAGAGAAGAGATCTACAATTTTGGGGGTTTAAGAGGATGTTTTTCCTTTCCTCATGCAAATGAGCTTGCTGGGAATTTTCCCCTCACCATCTCTGTTATTTTATTCATTTTCTCCATGCCTAGAAACTCATTTTTGGTTGTGCTCAGTGGCTGGGAAGGTAGATCCACGATTTTGGGTTTATGGTAGTTGTTTTTTCCCTGGAATTTTCTGAATTTAGATCCACGAATTGGGGGTTTGAAGAGGTCATTTTTTCCCATGTGAATCCATATACGTCTCTGAAATCAAATTTGTTGTGAGAGGGTTGTTTTCCCCTCCATTTTTTGTTTTGGCTTCCCAGAACGTTTTTTTCCATACCCAGAACTTGTATTGGCTATGAAGTGCATCCTTGTGTTGACTTGGATGAGTAAGTCCAAGGAACCCATCTGTTAGAGGGTTGAATGTGTTTGTATGTGATTGTTGGCTTGGTTGAGAAAGTCCAAGGAACCCATGTGTTATTGGCTTATTGCCTTAGTATCCCGTGAAACCCAATTGTTTATTGGTTGGGATGGACAGTCTGTGAAACCCAACTGTGTGTTGGCTTGACTATGTGTGTATGGTCTTGATGTGTGTAAGCATGTTGTTCCCTAATTCCTTGTGGAAATCATGCCTAGCTCAGGGGTGGTAGTGGTGCTGAGAGATTGAGTAGCACACTAGCCTATGGATGGGTGGAACGTTGCAACGACATAACTAGTTGCGGGGAAGCTTCTTCTCAAGATTAGTATTCTTGTGTGCTTAATGTCTGCAAACTATTTGTTTTATGAATTAGTATGAACATGTGGAATGATTGAATGAATGTGTTTTTCTTCCATTGTGTATTTACATGAATAATGTATCTGTGTATGTATTTTATGTTCAATGCATTTTTTATCAGGGATGATTTTAAGGAACCATACTTATTTAAAAGAGTATAAATGTTGGCGAATATTACCAATTCTTAAAATGCCAACTATAAAATGATTGGAGATATTTTTCAAAAAATATTTTAATTTCCAAGGATTTTATATCGTTTATATAACAATTTGGCGATTTTTAGGGTGAAAAATGTTTACCCCATCAAAATTGGGCAAAACAGGGCTTCAAAAAATGCAAAACGACGAATCTTTTTTGGGAGAAAAACATGGAAAAATAGCCCACTGGGCTAAAATTCGCCCCTAAAATTATCCCTGTTTTTTATTGTTATGGTTCATGGGGCTAGATTGTCCGGTCTGATAGAGAAGATCAATGTGTTAGTCGCGTCCTCTCCATGCTATAGAGGAGAGGGGACATGACACTTCTTATTCATTTTTGTGACTTGAATCTTTTCATACTTGGTCATATTTCCAACTAAATTCTACCTAACTTCCCCTAGGGGCAAAAACCCCCCCAATACTCATGTGTGGCTCATCCCAAGAAACGCAAGACTATTCTTCTACTTCTGCATTTAAGATGACTTTACCTTGAAATATTGGAATATTTTTAGGATCTCTTCTGTCTCTCATTGCACATCTTCCTCCTCTTTCTGCAATTTTACCACAAGTTCAAAATTGAGGTGTTCCAACTATATGATCCTTGTTGCTTCCACTGCTCATTGTACCCTCTGATGTATAGGCTAGGTAATGAATGTAACTCGCTCTACTTCAGCTTGCAACTCATTGAATTTATCTTCCCTTTGATGTTGTTGCATTCACAACACCATCACTTGTTGTTGGAGCTTCTTCATTTCTAATTCCTTAGCCAAATTTTCTGCTAAGCGTAATTTTTTTGATTCATTCTTCAATTGAGTTACTTATGTCTCATCTGTGTGCAACTCCTTTGTAGATTTTCTAGTTCTGCATCTTCGATCAAGGCTTCCAAATTTCGAGACACTTGGTTGACAACATTGGCACAGGATGACTCTACTTCTTCGATTCTATTCGCGGCCTATCTCGCTACTTTCCTTCTTTATTTTATTGTGTAAAGTTCCTATTTCAAAGTGGTATGATGGATGAGATGGACAACTTCATATGGCATGACCAATTTTTAACGCTGAAGATGAAATCTCCAGTGCTTACCTAGGCATTGTTTTCTTTGGTTTCTTTGCTCTCATAGGAAGACCATGTTGATCAAACTATTCTTCATCGGTAATGAAGTTCATCATCTAATTGTCTACTCTGTTTCTTTAATGATGAAATATTCCATCTCGTCGATGTCTTCCTTTTCTTTGATGATGAAATCTACCATCTCATCAATGTCTTCCTTTTCTACATGGAAATCAAGCATCTCATATTCTTCATTTAAACACCATCTCTAACTATATTTTGATATTATTGTACAAATGGTGTCGATGATGGCGACCTTTATCTTTGTTTTCCATTATCCGAATTTTGGTTCAGATCGAGGAGTTCTACCAATGGATACTGTGCATTTTGGTGAATCATTTTTCAAATGTATATAATGGTTTAGGTGGAATGTCATATGGTAACCGAATTTCAGTCATTGCTTCTTCATACTTCATCAACAACGATGGAACAACTTTACTCTTGCAGGAACCAAAAGGATTCTTCATTAAGTAACCTGGTAGGTTGGTTCGTATCCTTATCTCGGGGATGACTAGAACTTTCTTAGTTTCCAATCCCATTCCTGCATGTGGTGGAACATATTCGGAAACATATTCCATGATCAGCATAGGTAACATAGCTTCAATGGAGGAGCCTACGAGTGTAGTGTCACTAGGATTCATAGTAAACATACCTTTGTAAAAAACTAACTTACTTCGGCCTTGGGAGTTATAGAGAGAAATTCCTCATTGAAGCGCATCATAATGAATTGAAAGTGAAGAGTGATGCACGTAATACCTACTCGTTTGATCTGTTAAACCTTCACATGCACAAACATCGTGCATCATTTTTTTATGTGACCAAGTCATGACTATCATGATACGGCTTCAGTCAACTTCCATTTATCAGTACTTTAACTGGTGTTCCAACTAGCTTTTGCAATTTCACTACGCCTTTGTTAGTGATTTCTTCAATGATATACGGTCGTAAACAATGTGTTTTTAACTTTCCTTGATGATTGAAGAAATTGTTGTTATACATAATAACAATTCCTCCAAAATGAAACTAATTATTCTTAATGTGTCGATCATGCCATACCTTCTGTCTTTATTTCTCAACATTTTGGTGATACCGTATAACAAAATGCTCGTCTTCCAACTATGCCAATTGTAACAATCTCTCCTCAACAACATCAACATCTGTCATTTCTATGATCACAACAATTCTTAGACTCAACACAATGTAATCCATCGGCATCACAACTTCCTTCCCATACACCAAGCGAAATGGAGTGTGGTCTGTCAATTTCTTACAAGTCGTGCGATATGCCCATAATAATGCAGTAATTTTTTTATCCCGGTCATCTCTTTGAACATCACAAATATTTTTCAATGCATTTTCCAGAATTTTGTTAAAGGAATCGACAACACCATTCACTTGAGGGTGATATGGCGTTGTTTTTCTATGTTGAATTTGAAATTCTTCTGTTGGTTCTTCAATCAACTGGTTGACAAAGTGCGTACCTCAATCACTTATTAAAATCTTTGGGCAACTGAATCTTGTCACAACATTTTCAAACAAAAACCTCGTAGCAGTCGCAACAGTACAATCATTTCAATAGAATTGTTTTAGCCCATTTGGTTAAGTAATCAGCCCTAGTAATAATATAGTGTGCACCTATGTGCTTCCCTATCAGACTAATAGGGTCCAAAAACTCAACTACCCATTTATCAAATGCCTGCAATGTTACCTGAGGTACCTGTTATAGCCTGTTTTTGTCTTCTATCTTTGAACCATTTCCTTGTCTTAAAAATATGATTTTTCTTATTGTTTTGAATTTTTGACCTTGGTTTCTTTTAAAATAGATTTTAACCTTATGTTTATAGTTGATTTAACAAGTTTTCTTTTTAATTTTTGATTTACTTAATTAATTTCATGGTTTTTAGGGGCTTATAGGATGTATATATTTCTGCAAGGTTCTAAAGAAATATCATAAGACCTTACTTAAAGTTATTTACCAAAAAAAACACTTTTTTTGGAGTTTTGGTTAACAAAATCATAAAACAAGGATTCCTGTAGCGCTAGCCAGAAAAAGTTAAACAGGAGCGCTATAAGAAAGTCGTGCATGCTAAAATCAGAATTTTTTCGGTCCAATTTCTTTGGGATTCTTATCTATGAGGTGTCAATCACATTATTTGGTGCATTTGATACGTGTCCTCCATGGTTTAATCATTGAAACAGGTGGATGATCATCATAAGGGCGAGATCATGGGATTTCATGCAGAGCAGGTAAAATGATGACAATGAGTAGAATGAGACAAAAAAAAATTGGGAATATGTTTCTCATCTGAAGGACACAAAGAATACTGAAGATCGAGGTGAGAAGACAGTGCTGAGAAATCAGGATTTTTCAACTAAATGAGAAATTAGGGCGTTTTAGCAGTGACTATTTGGAGTGGTCTGGACGGTTAGCGATAGGTGGAGCATGAAATTCAACACTTAACCATTGAAATAACTACATTCCAGCACTCGTATTGGTCTTCTAAATAGGTAACCCGCATGCTATTGCTAGGGTTTTCTTAATTTGGGGCTTTTTTGAAGAAATCCTTAATGATAGAATTTGAAGGCAAAATATGAGTTTTTTTTTTACCTAATACATTGTAAAAGATGAATTATTAGCAAATACATTCAAAGTATTAATCATTTAAAACAGTAAAATTCAAAGCAGAGCTTGTTGTATTTTCCTGAACTATGTTTTAGGTCAGACTGTTGTGATTTAAAGATAGTTAGACTATGGTATATCGCTAGGTGTTGTTAAACCATAATAAATATGAAAAAAAAGTGGAAAAACAAACAAAGTAGAGCCCACTGACCTAAGCTGGGTGGAGAATTTTCCAGAATGTGCACAGTTATTTTCAAATGCAGGATGGTTGATGTTCTTTATGAAAATTGAGGGTTATCATGTTGAAGTGTCATACAACTTTGCTCAATGTCTAGATAAATACATAGTGTATTTTGATAGCTTAAAGTTCAAATTGACTAAGGAATTGATAGCTGAGGCAACAGGGATCTTGGACGAGGGAGAGTTATGGTTTAAAAAGGTTCCATTTACCTTCAATGCTCAAAAGTATTTGCTCCCTGGTGTGATTGTAGATTGGGGTAAAGGTGTTCCAATCCATAACTTAGAACCTGAATGGATTGAGCCCATTAAAGTCTTGCAGAGTTATATTACCTGTGAGGGTAGATATGCTTTTGTTTTCAAATATCATTTTAGGTTTCTTCAGCACCTAAGTGATGACTCAAAAATGAACTTACCTTTCTTCTTTCTGAAAAGTCTGCAAAAGATGTCATGCAGAGTTAGAGAGCACCAACTTTCATACAAAGCAGTCTATTTTCCATCATGGACTTATCAAGCTTATTATAAACATTGTCTTCCAGAGTAGGGAGAAGAGTTGGGAGCATTTCATTTTCTAGTCAGGTTTTAAAATTGATCAAGAGGCACAGTCTCAAAGAAGACAAGCAGATAAAGGACAGACTTTGATTAAGAAGCTCGGGGAAAAATTAATAGTAAAAAATGAAGACAATATGACACTAGAAGAAGTTTCAAATCCTTAAAATAAAAACTTTGAATTTGAACAGCAAGTTAATGATAGTGAAAGCAAGACTTTACAGTCAAAAATCAAGGAAGCTAAGCCCGTTGAAGATGTTGTACCTGCAAAGAGAATTCCAGATGTAAAAGAAGATATTGAAGTACAAAAACAAAGCCCTATCACAGTTCTATCAGATGAATATGATAAATGCTTATTTGATGATGATAAATTTCTTGTTACATATGAAGCTAGGGTTTCTGCTTATCAAAAGCTTTACACCCATTATGATGAGAAAGCACTGTCAAACAGAAAGAAAATGAAAGTTGTTGAGTTTTCCTCAATTACACATCAAGGAAAGACTCTAAATATGTTGGGAGAGATTTCTGTAGTATGGAGACCTAAAACAAGACCTAAGAATAAACTTACACTGATAGAAGACTTGGAGTGTGCAAAGATTATTGAGAATTATGCTCTGTTTTTCCTGTTTTGGGTTATTTAAATTGAATGCAAACCACGCGCTGATGGAGATGAAATTTAGAAAAAAAAAAGAGGTTTTTGTTGATAAGATACCCATTCACAAAAACCTCTCTTAGTTATGAAACATATATCAAGGTTTGAAAGATTCAGTTTAATATTTACAGCCTATTGTTTAGGGTTTTAAAAATATTTAATATTTTCCTGTTTTAGTGTTCACATTACGGGGCATATTATGATTGATTGGAGATGAATTTTTAAAAACAAAAAGAGGGTATTGTCCATAATAGACCCATTCACAAAATACTCTCTCAGGTTTTACACAGGTTCCACGGATTGAGAGATATGGAAGCTTCTTTGACACCTATTTTTCAGAAATTCACCATATTTACCAGGAATCCGATTTTGCTATTTTTAGTCAATTAATTGAAAGCTAGTTAATGTAACTGCTGGTTAGTTTCAAATTAGACCTAATGAATGGAATATAGAACTACTTCTTTGTAATTATAAAAGAGGGACAAGGGTACAGGAGAGGAGTTTGTTTTTTGGCTGGCAAGAGGAGGTCATCAGACTTGTTTATGAGCTAAGTAAAGACTCTTATGTGTATTTGAAAGACTGAATTATGAAATATATTATCTATATGCCCTTCATTTTATTCTCTGGATTCATTTATAACTTGTTTTAGTTACTCAGCTGGTAATTTCATTACTTGTTTAAAGTTTTTATACTTGGAATGCTTGCCATCTGTGGGTGAATCTTAGTATTGTTTTCTGTTGGATTATGGTTATTATGTTATGCATATCATCCTTTCTATGCTCATGATTTAGTGTTTATTTGGATTTATGAATGTATTCCCTCCTATCTTAAAACTGCTCAACCAAAAAACCTTAAAAACCCTATTTTGCTTTATTGAGATTATCGAGATTGTGTTGGCTTGTTCTCTTATAGTCTGGGAACAATTTATGGCACTAATATCTTTGGCGCCGTTGCCGGGGACGAAGTTGAAAACATATTTTTCCCTAGGATACTTATCATTTCACTGGTTTTAAGAGGTGAACTTAAACCATCAAATATTAAAGACTACTTTTCAGCAGTTTGTCATAGTGGCTACTAAGGGAGTTGGAACAAGAAACAGACCTAGTTCACCTTTGCAGTTGGGTGTTTCAGACCCAGAACAGAAACTGAAAATAGCTAGAAGAATTAGAAGGTTTCAGTCATCGCTAGCTTTATGCAGCCCTAATTAATTTGAAATAATATCACCCATTCCTCTTTCTGAGGTGTAAAAACAAAATCTATCTTGACAAATCGATTGGCGACTCCACTAGTTCAAGATGCAAAGGCTGAAGACCATGGAAGCCATTCTGGCTCAAAGGTTTGCACCTTTCAATTTTTTCTATGTACCAGGTTTTTCAAATCCAGTACCTATTATGGATGTTTGGGGAGATTGTCTTCCACAGTTTAGAGAAAGCAAAGAGGATAATCCTTCAGATCACCTCATCAGATTTCATCAATGTATGGTCTAGTTAAAAATACAGCATGAAGATGTTCATGTATTCACTCAAGCAAGATGCATGAGAATGGTATTTTACTCTTCCTGCTGCTAGCATTTCCTCACTGAAAGAATTCCACACATGTTTTCGGAAACATTGTAAGTATGTGTTCTTAGCTGAATTCTTTTTTAAAGATTGTTGTGAGCAGACTGATTTTTATAATACAATTTCTGATTCAAAAAATCACGATGATAAGTACAATCAAGGATTCAAAACATATCATGAAGAAGTTGAAGTTTCAGAATTTGTTGAAGATCAAGAGGTAACATTTTCAGATACTGTTGTCGAGGAATTCCATGATCATTACGATAATCAAGTTGTTGTTTTAGGTCAGGTTGAAGATTATTCAAGTGATGAGATCAGCAGAGATAGTTTGGAATATTCTCATTATGATTTCAACACTCTTAATAATCATTTGAATGCTAATCCTATTGAAGATCAATCTCTTGTTCAACAAACTGTTGGAAATCATTGTTGTGTTAAAGATCGGCTTTGTATTGAAGAAAAATATGAACCTTTAGCATCATCATTCGAAATTTCTCAGAATGCTCCTTGTTATGATGAAGAGATTAGGGTTCCAAAACAAGAATTCTGTGATGAATTATATTTTATTGCTTTTTGTTTTGATACTAAAATCGATGAAAGCCAGGCTGTTCGCATTTTTTCAGAAGTTGCTGATATTCATGGTTATGATAAATCTGTTGTTCAAAATCATTATGAAGATGCTCTAATTTTTAATTAATATGATGATGAAATTGAAAAGAAAGACCTAGAAATGTGTGAGGTGTGTGATATGGCACAATCTGATTAGCAGATTCAGGAACGCATTCAGTCCATTATCCCTGAACAGCCAAAGCCAATGCATGATAGTTATCCATTTGAAGACAGGGTGGAAAAGGAGGTTCAGCTTGTTGGCATTATTGATTATACTATCCAAAAAAATCCGGAGCAAATTCAAGCTGATCCTGATGTCTTTTATCACCCATGCCTTCTTGATATTCATGGAACAAAATATTCTTATGGACAGTCTATCTTTTTCATAGAACATGAAGAGGTAACTTTTGGAAATTTTTATGATCCAATGGCAGATTATTTAGAGTCAATATTAAGTTATAAATTTGTTATTTTAGAGACACCATTTGATGGAAGTGAGTATAAGTTGTTAGATCTTTGCTCTTCATCTTTTCCAATATTTCTAATTATATATATATTCAGATTTGGAAACAAGTTTTGGTGGGTTGATGAAATTTTTTCCTGGTTACATTGGAAATGGGATTACAATTTGATTCAGTAAATGGAAGGTTCCTCAAAGAAAAAGATTTTATTTTCATTGTATATATCAATGTGTGAAAGATTGAATAAAGACTCCATATCCCAATGGATGTTTTGCAGAAAGCAGGCATTTTTGGTTATAGAAGGCACTAGTCTACAGGTTCTTGAAGCCTCACAGGAAGGACTTCATCCCGCAGTAGGAGCCAGATGTTATAGCCTGTTTTTGTCTTCTATTTTTGAACCATTTGCTTGTCATAAAAATATGATTTTTCTTATTGTTTTAAAGTTTTTACCTTGGTTTCTTTTAAAATATTTTGATTTTAACCTTATGTTTATAGTTGATTTAACAAGTTTTCTTTTTAATTTTTGCTTTACTTAATTAATTTCATGGTTTTAATGGGCTTATAGGATGTATATATTTCTGCAAGGTTCTAAAGAAATATCATAAGACCTTACTTAATGTTATTTACCAAAAAATAACACTTTGTTTGGGGTTTTGGTTTAAAAAATCATTAAAGAGGGATTGTTGTAGCGCTAGCCAGAAAAAGTTACACAGGAGCTCTACAAGAAAGTCGCGCATGCTAAAATCATCATTTTTTTGGTCCAATTTCTTCTGGATTCTTATCTGTGAGGTGTCAATCACATTATTTGGTGTATTTGATACGTTTCCTCCATGGTTTAATCATTGAAATAGGTGGATGATCATCATAAGGGCGAGATCGTGGGATTTCATGCAGAGCAGGTAAAACGATGACAGTGAGTACAATGAGACAAAATTGGGAATATGTTTCTCATCTGAAGGACATGAAGAACACTGAAGATTGTGGTTAGAAGACAGTGCTGAGAAATCAGGATTTTTCAACTGAATGAGAAACTAGGGTGTTTCAGCACCGACTATTTGGAGTGGTATGGACGGTTAGAGACATGTGGAGCATTAAATTCAACACTTAACCATTGAAATAACTACATTCTAGTGCTCATATTGGTCTTCTAAACAGGTATCCCGTGTGCCATTACTAGGGTTTTCTTAATTTGGGGATTTTCTGAAGAAATCCTTAATGATAACATTCGAAGGCAGAATATGAGTTTTTTTTTTACCTAATACATTGTAAATGATGAATTATTAGCAAATACATTCAAAGTATTCATCATTTAAAACAGTAAAATTCAGAACAGAGCTTGTTGGAGTTTCTTGAACTTTGTTTTAGGTCGGACTGTTGTGATTTGAGGATAGTTAGACTATGGTATATCGACAGGAGCTGTTAAGCCATAATAAATATGAAAAAAAGTGGGAAAAAAAACAAAGCATAGCCCACTGACCTAAGCTGGGTGGAGAATTTTCCAAAATGTGCACAATTATTTTCAAATGCAGGATGGTTGATGTTCTTTAAGAAAATTGAGGGTTATCATGCTGAAGTGTCATACAAGTTTGCTCAATGTCTAGATAAATACATAGTGTCTTTTGACATCTTAAAGTTAAAATTGACTAAGGAATTGATAGCTAAGGCAACATGGATCTTAAACAAGGGAGAGTTATGGTTTAAAAAGGTTCCATTTAACTTCAATGCTCAAAAGTATTTGCTCCCTAGTGTGATTGCAGATTGGGGTAAAGGTGTTCCAATCCATAACTTCAAACCTGAATGGATTGAGCCCATTAAATTCTTGCAGAGTTATATTACCTGTGAGGGTAGATATGCTTTTGTTTTCAAATATCATTTTAGGTTTCTTCAGCACCTAAGTGATGAGTCCAAAATGAACTTACCTTTCTTCTTTCTGAAAAGTCTGCAAAAGATGTCATGCAGAGTTAGAGACCACCAAGATCATACAAAGCAATCTGTTTTCCATCATGGACTTATCAACCTTATTATAAACATTGTATTGAAGAGTAGGGAGAAGAGTTGGGAGCATTTCATTTTCTGGTCAGGTTTTAAAACTGATCAAGAGGGATAGTCTCAAAGAAGACAAGTAGATAAAGGACAAACTTTGATTAAGAAGCTCAAGGAAAAAGTAAGAGTCAAAAATGAAGACAAGATGACACTAGAAGAAGTTTCAAATCCTGAAAATAAAAACTCTAAATTTGAACAGTAAGTTAATGATAGTGAAAGCAAGACTTTACAGTCAGAAATCAAGGAAGCTAAGCCTGTTGAAGATGTTGTACCTGGAGAGAAAATTCCAGATGTAAAAGAAGTTATTGAAGTACAAAAACAAAGCCCTATCACAGTTATATCAGATGAAGATGATAAATGCTTATTTGATGATAATAAATTCCCTATTACATACGAAGCTATGGTTTCTACTGATCAAAAGCTTTACACCCATTGTGATGAGAAAGCACTGTCAAAGAGAAAGAAAATGAAAGTTGCTAAGTTTGCCTCAATTACTCATCAAGGAAAGACTCTTAATATGTTGGGAGAGATTTCTGCAGTATGGATACCTAAAACAATACCTAAGAATAAACTTAGACTGATAGAAGACTTGGAGTGTGCAAAGATTATTGAGAATTATGCTATGTTTTCCCTGTTTTGGGTTATTGAAATTGAATGTAGACCACGAGCTGATTGAGATGAATTTTAGAAAACAAAAAAATATTTTTGTTCATAATATACCCATTCACAAAAAACTCTCTCAGTTTTGTAACAGCTTTCAAGGTTTGAAATATTCAGTTTAATCTTTAAAGCCTATTTTTCAGGGTTTTAAAAATATTTAATATTTTCCTGTTTTAGTGTTAATCTTGTGGGGAATATTTTGATTGATTGAGGATGAATTTTTAAAAACCAAGAGATTTTTTTGTCCATAACGGAACCATTCACAAAAACCTCTCTCAGTTGTTACACAGGTACCACGGATTGAGAGATATGGAAGATTATTTGACACCTATTTTTCAGAAATTCATCATATTTACCAAGAATCCGATTTTGCTATTTTTAGCCAACTAGTTGAAAGTTAGTTAATGTAACTGCTGGGTAGTTTCAAATTCGACCTAATGAAGGGAAGATAGAACTACTTCTTTGTAATTATAAAATATGGACAAGGGTACAGGAGAGGGGTTCGTTTTTTGGCTGGCAAGAGGAGGTCATCAGACTTGTTTATGAGCTAAGTAAAGACTCTTATGTGTATTTGAAAGACTGAATTATGAAATATATGCTCTATATGCCCTTCAACGTATTCTCTGGATTCATTTATAACTTGTTTTAGTTACTCAACTGGTAATTCCGTTGCTTGTTTAAAGTTTTTATACTTGGAATGCTTTCCATTTGTGGGTGAATCTCAGTATTGTTTTCTGTTGGATTATGGTTATTATGTTATGCATCTCAGCCTTTATATGCTCATGATTTAGTGTTATTTGGATTTATGAATGTATTCCCTCTTGTCTTCAAACTGCTCAACCAAAAAACCTTAAAAACCCTATTTTGCTTTATTGAGATTATTGAGATTGTGTTGGCTTGTTCTCTTGTAGTCTGGGAACAATTTCTTCAAGTTTCTTAAGAACACATGGCCCAACAAGCCTCCAAAAAGGGCACAAAATATACATTTCTTCAATTTTAAAGAAATTTGATGATGGCGATAGCATTCCAGCATCATTATAAGGCTCCCAATATGGTATTTTATTAGCCCAAATACCGTCCAATCATCAAAGTAGACTTCAAGAAATTTGTGAATGAGATATTTAAAAGAAGCAACTACTATTCTAGAAAAAAATGTAGGTGCAATCTTAAGTCCAATGGGAACATCCCCACTCCATCACAAAAGTAGTATTGTATCGCTATTATTTTTTGATTCTAATATGATGGTAAGTAGAAAACCCATCACTGAACAAGTACATTTATTTTCCTTCGACACTCTCTAGTACTTCATCTGTAAATGGAGTCAGAAATGGGTCATGTAAGAAA
This sequence comes from Pseudotsuga menziesii, assembly GCA_001517045.1. Taxonomy (NCBI): domain Eukaryota; kingdom Viridiplantae; phylum Streptophyta; class Pinopsida; order Pinales; family Pinaceae; genus Pseudotsuga; species Pseudotsuga menziesii. The sequence continues at coordinate 54,237 of LPNX010933982.1, forward strand.
GAATCATTCATTTTTCTCAAGTCGGTACAAATTCTTAGTTCGCCCGTAGCCTTTTTGTGTTGCACCACTATCGGGCTTATCCCATATCTCCTACTATCCCCTTCATTTTTTAAAATTTGGCATGGAACAAATCTTGAAACTCATGCTATAAATAAGTGATCTTTCCTACAGTCTCATCGTCCCAATAATCTCCAATATTGGAAAACTTTGGATTTTTAGTCGAGCCAATATTAAATTTCTTGATTTTGAGTGGACTCAGGAATTGATCGTTAGACATACCAAGTCCTTCTACTTCGTGCATTCCTTTCGACTCAGGTATGTTTACATCGAGCATTTCATCATCATATGGTTCTCCCATGACATTGTAACATTCCATCCAATAGTGGATTGTCGCGCTATATTTATGAAAGTTTGTCAATGCAACAAGGATTTCTTCAAATATCTTTGTCTTCATGACCTATAATGCAACATCAATCAAAGGATGGTCATCTACAAAATCAAATGTATGAGTAAATCTAGAAGCTAACTCCTCCCAATCAAGAGTTCCCCATCGCAACTCTACTGATGTATACCAATTCCTTGGTGTCTTATCAAGTGTATGTAGAAGATGATGAACCCATTCTTGTCATGGATATTCCTTCCATGTCACATGATAATACTCAATATGTTCAATAGGATCTGTTAGTCCTATATATTTCCAGGCAGTATAATCGATCTATTCTCCAAATATGATCTCTAGCAATATTTTGCATTGTGGCCATTCGAAGATAGATTGTTTATGTGTACCCCACCATCTAGCGAGCGTATCTTTTAGCACAAATTCCAAGGCAGACAATCATTGTTATTCTGTAACTTTTTCTTCAAATTATTGTAGAAAATATGCAAGGTAAGGTAATCCTTCATATGTAGGTATCTCGCTCTCCTCAGCTCCTACCCATCACACAGATTGTGTAATTCTTGCGCATCTTCTCATAGATACTACATGCATCTAATTCTTCCAATTTTCTAATGCTTCACCTGAATGAGATGTACAGGAGATAACACTCCGCTAACTCGGATTTCCATAAGTTGTTGTATTTATATAAGAATATCTAAAATAAATGATGTTATATATATGGTTCAGGTAATCACCTTGTCCTTGACTATGTACTAGTTCAACATATCGCCGTCCTTCCAACGGATCAATTGGCACAACCACTCTTATCTCTGAATCTTCAAATGACAATATTCTTCGCTTGAATTTTATGATGGCCTAGTTGTCTATTTCCTAATCGATCCCAAAAAGTGCAGCATATGGGATTTTATCATCAACAATTTCGATCACTTTGAAATCCACATATGTTGTCAAGCATTCCACCTCAACAGGTACTTGAGTCAATTGACCAATAGTTAGAACCTTCGACTGATTTTCTATACTGAGCTGAATGGGAGACCAATCTAGTCATGATTTTGCCATTCTTTCCCATGTTTTTCTTGTCAAAATATTAACATCAAAGCCCAGATCTAAAATGATATAATCCATATCATAATCTCCTATTTGGGTGATCATTCGCAACTCACGACCATTCTTTGACCTTTTTCCCACATGGTTGACTCTTCTTTCTAGTTGGATCTCTTCTTGATTTTCTTCTATTAGCACAGTAATTTTTGTGACATCATCTTTATCATGGATTAGCCATAAGAAAATTTTGAAAAACTCTTTAAGTTTACTAACCTTTCCTATCGACTACTTTCGTAATAGCTGGTCGAATTGCTTAGGCATTTTCACTATCGTTCTTCCAGACGTCGATGCTTGATTCTTGTCGAAAAATTTCAGTCACACATCCAAGAATACTTCCTTTTATTTTTGGATGTCGAATAGTAATTTATTTTGTGCCTCCAGATGCACCTACAGTTGTCCATGTTGTGTATTTTGATCTGCTCTAGTCGCAACACCTCCTCTTGTTACGACAACAATGTTTGATTCTCTTTGCTCGGAAGAAATCATTTGGATGTTCTGATTAGGATTCAGGGTGGGATTCTATGTAGGATTGGTATTTTCCACCATTTGATCCTACCACTGTGCAATCAATTGTGGACATTGTTCGACAGTATGGTCAAATTATTTACAATATGAACATGCCTTCGCAGGACTCACATAATCACGAGCAAAGTGCCCTGGTTGTCCAAAATTATAACATATGACTTGGAATCTTCCTCGACCAAATCCTCCTCCCTCTTTTTTTTGTTGTCCTCGGCCCCTACAATTTCCACCCCCCTAGGTTGAGGGTATTGTTTTTGCGGTAGATACTGATTTTGTTGATATTGCGGTTGAGGATATTGCAGTTGTTGATATTAGGCCGGTGGATATTAAGTAGGTTGATATTGAGATTGAACTCTCTCAACTTGTATATGCTCATAATTCTTCATCAATTAAGTGTCCACCATCTTCTCTTGCAGTAGCTGGATTTCTCTGCAATCCTTCTCATCATATCCTATAAGCTTACAAAATTTACAATATACACTAGCCAGTGCACTTACAATCTTCTACAAGTATAAGCATTCTTTCAATCGATGGCCTTGAGTCTAACATATCCTACACCAAGGAATCCCTTTGGTATTTATCGGGTTCGGAGCTCCCATTGTGACATAATTAATGAGCTGTGGGAAACTATCTTTATGGTTTCCTTCTGTTATGCATCTTGTACACCATAGTTCTTCCTGAATCTATTTCCCCTTTTTAATGTCTTGGAGTTACAGTGTAAGGTTAGCTAAATGCGAGTGAATTTGCATTATTCCTACACTGGTTTCTCTAATCTGTGAGGACTCTAGCTTAATGGTTGTCTCTAGAGCTTCAATCTGTGACACTATTTTATGTTGCATTAATTGTATTCAATGTGCAGAAACAACAGGATAATGAACCATTCCTTGTGTTGTACGTGTGACATCTGAAAACCTACTTTGGCCAATAATGTATTTAATATTTGTTCAAATTCCCATATAGACTCTGTAGGTAACTACTTGATTTCTTTAATTTATGTGATGCACTGCGACTCATATTTCAGCTTTCTAAACTCATATATCATTCCGACTCGAATTTGGTTGAGTTTTTTTCCATGCAAATCCTAGTAGAACTATAGAAAACTTCATATACCAATCCAGTGCATGAACTATCAAGGTTGTGATTAGCTGCGCTTGCTTTATTGCTTCATCTTGGACCTGTCACATGGTACACACAGATTCACAACAAAACCAATGTTGCTTTGGGTCTTGTAACCCATTTCCATTAAATATCGACAACTTAATATCAGCCCCATCCATTATGTTAATTGTTGGCATGCTTGGGAATTTTTTTTGACTAGACAGACTCTATTGCTCGCTATTCACAACGTTAGTACTACTTGTATTTACAAAACCACTTGGAGACGAGTTTCTAGATCTCACCTCCAGTGATGTGCATGGGTTTGTAGGGATATCGTACTCGTGCTCTGGGTCTGGAGCTTCTGATTCTTCTTATTCTTCAGATATCAGCTGGTATTACTCTTCTCCATTGCAAGAAACTTCATCAACGTTCAACGTGAGATCATATTCCTCTCCTCTGTTCATACTACAACTTACTCTTCTTGTCACAGTATTTCTTCTCTTTCCTGACCAAAATATTCTTCCACTTCTCAAATATCCAACCTCTAGTTCAATTCCACTATCACCAGGGAACATTTCAGCTTAGTTTGCACCAATTTTCACACACTTCATCTGTGACATGTCTAATTTTATGCACATATTTCTTCTAACTGTCACATTCTTAGGATTCCTTTTTCGCATATGAGCATCTTTATCCAAGTTTTAAAAGATGACAAGTATTTTCCCTGGGGTCCTTGGGAAAAATTTATTTTCGCCTCACTATATGAGGTTATCATGTCAACAACAAACTTAGTAATATAACCTTGCAAAATACTATCTACCCAAAAATCAACATCCCTCGACACAGGGTTCCTATCACTTTTCAGTCGCCGAATCAACTGAGGATTCCACTATGTCAGTTCTCCTCCTTGAAAATTTCTTTGTTGGGTGGATAACTTTGATAACCACTCATGTAACACAATAGGAAACTTGAAAAATAAAATCTCATGAATATCTTGGATTTCATGATTCGTCGGATACCACAACATATTCCTCACCACAATGAATCACGGTACCAACACAAAACCATTTGTTGGTCGTTTGACCTGGGTTCAGTCCCTCCCCTTCACACACAACAAAGCCCAAGATATCAGTTCGGCAGAGCAAGGATCAGTCAACAGCACCTGCAGCACAGATCCAGTCTCGTTCGAGACATCTTTCTTTATGGGTAACTATTACAGCTGATTTTGCCACACATGGTGGATCACACCTTTATGGCCTTCCCTGTCCCTCTGCATACTCTTTAGACCCCATGGACCAATTTTGTACCTTTGATGTTTCCAAGATCATCCCTAAAAACATGCAATAATTTTCATACATGACTTTTAATCCCTTTCTCGCGTATATACGCAGATTTGACCCTTAAACCTGCGTACATCGAGATGTGTGCCAAAGGCCAAATGATTTTGGAGTTTTCCTTGATGTTGATCCGAGTCGCTTGTCTCTTGGCCTTCCATATGCCTTGAGATCGCTCAGACTTGACCTTCCATTATCCCATTGAAGACCTATATAAGGAACCCTTTGGATACATTGAAGGGAGAGGAATTGAAGAGCAAGAAAACTATAGTCCATTGTTGCCGGAGCTTATACTTGAGTCTGCATCCCT